>SRMA01025084.1:0-412550 GCA_007224835.1 Danionella cerebrum
ATGGGTTTGTGGTAGACAGATTTGTGACAAGTACACGAGCGGGACACAGCATGACCAATGGCATGGACTGAACAAAATCAATGATCAAATACACTCTGACAATTGAGTAGACACACTGTCACAGCCACCTACAACAGGCTCCAGATCAGTAGAAAAGGGAGCCACAGAACAACACTGCTTTCTATACTGGATTACTTTGCATCCCAAAGGTAAGGATTTGAGGCTTTTGTATGAGAACATACCAAATCCTCGCTGGATTTTCAGGACAATGCAGTATGTTCTCATCCCTTTACCAGCTCGTAAATTCCACTAGCAGAGCTGAACAGGAGAAACAACCTGCTGCCATGCCCTTGCTGAGTCACACTCTAAGCCCATCTAATAGACTTTCTCTTGTACTCTTAAATTAATCAAATAAGAATTTATGGGATTTCCAAAATACACTTATTTAATAGTACTTAATCTCACAGGTTACGCGGTTTAATACAAAACAAGGAAACTCTGCCGCATTATCATCTGTTTGTCTTTATACATTTCAGCTCCTTTACAGTACATCATTTTGAGCTTTTGCCAAAGAATTAGCTGCAATTATGATCAAGTGTGATGTTATGCAATGCGATATAATATTAAAACCGCAAAGAATGTGATTATGTAGTCATGTTGCAGTGTGTACAGTACAAACAGCATGGCTGGCAGCAGAGAGAGCATCAGCCTGGCTCTAAACTGAACTGGGCTGTAGTGGAGCATCACAATAAACTGCAGTGTTTGAGATGATCAACAGATCAGATGTCTGACTGTTTTGCAGCAAAACAAACTTTTATCTGAACTTAACTGAATTTATGGCTAGGTTTAAAAATAAAACCTCACTGCGCATTACTAAATTACATGTAAATACTTAAAGACATTAAATATCATCTGTAACTGAATGCACGTCTATCTCTTTTACTTTATGTTCATTTTCCCTTTGGACACAAATTACGATTCATTATTAATTAGTACATTCAACTAAACACTTTTCCATTATTTAGTTTAGAAACTTGAACTATAGATAAAATTAGGGCTGCAGCAAAATATCGGCCGCCGAAAATTTTTGCCCGAAATAACATTATCAGTTTCTGCCAAAACGTATGAAAGCCCCTAAAATAAAAGCCAAAATTGTCGCCACGCCTATCCCATCCTCCCGTCTCGTTTGCACTGTTATTATGCATCAAACACGGGGTATGTTGGCGGATTGAAAGCTGAAAGCAAAGTTTCAGATGAGGACCGCAAAGTTGCAATATTTTTGCAGTTATTTTCCTTCTGTCTGTGCACTGTTGTTTGGTGCAGTAATTTAAAATTGAAGTGAAAAAAGCAGCTAAAATTTTTTTTGCACAATTTTGTTACAGAAAGAAATTTTGTACAGCCTTATTACTGTTATTTACTATCCATAAAAGTTTGCTTAATTAATTTGTAGTTTTAATACAAACAAAAAGAAAATATTTTAAACATGTTTTTTAATGAAGCCATTTTTGGTTTCTTTATCGGTTTTCAGCCAAGTGCATTTTTAATTTTGGGCCCAGAATTTTCATTTCGGTACATTTCTAGATAAAATCTACGAAACCATTTATTGTAAGGTTTGCTAGTAATATTTTTGAAGATTCTATAATCAAGGATAACCCATAACACCAGATTTTTCTTAGAATTTACTTGCAACCATGTCATTAAAGGTGACCTTTGTTTTATGCTTTGTATGCCTTTGAATGGAGATACGTATAGCTTTGGAAACATTTGGAAACAAGACTGTCAATCTAGATACAATCTGTTGTTGTTTTGTTTGTTTGTTTGTTTCTTACTATTTGTAATTATTTTGAAATGGAAAAAAATAAAAAAAAGTTGAAAATAAAAGTCTGTTTTTGTTATGAAACCTGTTAAGAGTGGTATGATTGGTTGAATAAACAAGAAATGTAGCTGCAAACAAGCAATATGGTTTTTCAGTTTATGTTTATCTGTTTGTTCCAATAACATAGTTGATTATTTGTTGGTTAATGATCATACTTAGAGATTTAGGATTCTGTATTGTCACTATACTAAGTACTGAATATTAATTGCACGAAAATTATACCCAACGATTACTGTGCACACTATAAAATAAAATGAAAGATAATTCAAAACTAGAAATGAATAATTACATAAAAGCAAGATAATAAAACAAAAAGCAATGAGCAAGTGAAGTTCCATATTAGCACGAATATTGTAACAGAATATGTATAAAGCATTATGCAATATAACACAATAACGGAATATGAAAAGAGTGTTAAATGTAGATAAAGTGTAAGAGTACCATACAATACATATAAATAAATGGAAAACTTTCTTTAAAACTACTAATTCTATGATTTAAAATGCATATTTGTATATGCACTTTGGTGAACATAACAACAAAACCATAGAAATCAATTTCAGAACTGATCTGTGGCACAGTACACTTCCTTTCAGCATATTATAAGATATAATTTTGTTCCTGATCCATTCTAAATTTACAAAAATCACATGAACTGACTATTGTCAACCTCTTCCGTAAAATTGAGCAATTCAGGCCAATTTAGAGACAAATTGAGAATGATATCAGTGACAGGGTAATCGTCCAATCAGAACAACCCATGCAGGGACACTGTCTCCTCTCACAGTTTACTCCCCATTTTCACTCCTTTTTTTCAGATTCCACTGATGCAAAAGAAACATGCCCTTTCCTGGTAACTGCTTAAAAAACAACAACAGTGTTTTATTAATAGAGCAAGTGCATTTTTTTTATTTCAATATTTAATGAGCAACCTCATTTCTTTCTTCCTGACAATCTCTCTCACGACAACCAGCCCATCTCAACCCTCCTTATGAAAACTTTGTTCTTTTAAAATATGCCATTGATTACTTTATGCCTTGGTGACACAACACAAATCTTTTGTATGATTAGTATGCTGACAATGCAGAGTGCTTTCTTATAGCACTTTCGAATCCATCCTCTTGAAATAATTCCTATCATAATTGTATGACTGGTAACAATTCTACAACCACTCCCATTTCAGGAAAAGGAAAATAAGAGCTATGCAACTCTTAGATGATTTGTGTGGGTTTAACTGTATATTTGAGACTGAATGGCAAGAAAAGGTGTCTGCACAAATGTGTATAAGTGACATTTCTACTTGAACCCAGAGGTGCAGTTCTTTCAGTGCTGTCATGGACTCAGCAGGAGGAAAAAAATAAGATCTACCCAGGAAACAAGCGTTGCTATGTGTAGCTAAGAACAAATTTACATTTACCCAGTGTGACTCCCTTTATTCATATTTATTTTTGAGACATTAGGTGTCCTGGTGAGAAGTAATCACAAAGAGCTGTCAAGTATTTCAGATTTTAAATAAATAGTATTAGGTCTGTTTAGAGGATTTGGCTGAAAGTATTTTGTGCTACCACTGCTAATCTGATATGAGTGGATTTTTGTAACACTGCTGTAAACTATGATTACACCCTCTTTCTCAGCCCCAACCAAGCCAAGTGTTTCCAGACAGCAGGCCAATCAGAGTGGGGGGTGCTGTTTGCCATGATGCCTCACAAGAGGAAACTGCACTTACTGCAAGCGTTGCTATTTTTGGGATGCCAAGGAAAAATAATCCAAAGCGGAAGAGGGTGGGGAAAAAAAACTCGATTAAATTTCACTGTGTGGTGAGAAGACGGAAGATTGGTGAGTCAGAGGAGGAGAAAAGAGGGTGAAGAAGATGAAAGACAGAAATATGGGGTGATAAGGGAGGAATCAAAGAGTGAGTGAGAGGAAGAGATAAGGAAAAAAGAGAGAATAGCTCACGTTTCACCAGACCTTTAGGTGAAAAATTACAACCTGTCACCGCAGGGGACGAGTGACTTCCTAACCACTTTAATAAACTGAGGAGAAAGTGATTGCACTAGAGTTTCTGTCAGAGTGCTAATGAGAAAGACACCTTTATCAGAGTCCATTCCTCCAGAAGAACCTGCACACACTAGCTTTAAAAAAAGCCTTTATCACATATCTCCAAACTCTTTAATAAGAACAAAGAGGCTTCCCCATGAAATAGGTGCATACAGACAGAAAACTCATAACAAACGGATTGAGAGAATCTGCAGTGATATAGGTAACAATCGCAGTGATAAAGTTCACACAGATATTGTTTTACTTAAAATAGATCTCTTTTTGTTACAGTTCAAAGGTCTTCACAGGGAATAGGGATTCTTGTGAAATACATCTTTAACACCTATACACATGCTTAGAAAAACTGGATAAATACAGATTACTCTGTCAAAAATGAGTTGAAAAAGAAATAGAACAGAATGGAATTAGTCAAAACAGAACAGAGTGGAAAAGACCAATATGTAACAAAAAAATGTAACATAACAGAACAAAATAAAACAGAACACAACCAAACAAAAAGAACAGTAGATAACATAATGAAACGTAACAAAACAGATAAAAAAATGTTGCAAAATGGACCAAACTGAAAATGAAAAAAACAGAATGAAACAAAACAGAACAAACCAGAAATAAGATAATAGAATGTACCAGAACAGAACAAAAAGTGTAAAACAGCACTAAATGGAATGTAAAGAAACTGAATGCAACAAAACCAAACAAAAAGAACAGTACATAACCTAATGGAAGGTAACAAATTGGGGGAAAAAAGGAAAAAAGCAGCATAAGATGGAACATAAAGAAAAGGAATGGAACAAACAGAACATGGCCAAACACACAAAAAAAACATATAATAGCAAAATGGAACGTAACAAAACAGAACAATAAATAAAAAATAAAAAAACAACACAGCAAAAATGGGGGATACAGAATCAGAATAGAAACAAACAGAACCTAACCAAATACAAAAAACAGGGCATAACATAATATAATGTAACAAATTAAAACAAAAAATGGGACAACCCCCCCCCCCCCCCCTTTTTTTTAAAAGAAGCTTCTAATCACAGTAAATCAAATGTAAAAAAAAAGTCTAAATTTTTTTCTCTCTCATACATACAAATCAATGAGAAGCTTTGTTCAGATGCTTTTTTCTATATGTTTTTATTATTGTGTCTCACTAACAGCTAGAAGTAAACTAGTCATTAAGTTTAATGACTGCAATTTATTTTTGTGCTGACCAATGTTCTAAATCAGCAGGGGTCAAATACTTTCCCTTTACTATAAATGATTGAAATGATAAAAAATGATCTGAAACCACAGTAGTTTTCACACACTCTATTGACTGATTTTAACTCTAGCGATTTGAATATTAATTATCATGGCGCTTAATTTCAACAGAAAAAAAACCATACCTGTGCCGACACCTTTTGAAAAGCAGACTTTAGGAGCGTTTGTCTGGGAATGTAAGAATGAGGGAATCAATGAAAAGCTAGACTTAAGACCTCTCTAAATCTGAAGAGAGATAGCTCCAAATCCCAGTGAGATGGAAGAATGGAGCACAAAGTTATATTCCCTGCTCATCTTTTTTTTTAGTTTATTGGGATTCTGGGTTGAACATACGAAGCCACACTAGGTTTTACAAACCTAGAAGATCCTTGCGATCAGAGAGCTACCTTCTCCTCATGGTGCCTAGGAGTAAATGCAAGCAGTTCAGTGAGCGGTCTCTTAGTATAGAAGGTCCTAGACTCTGGAACAATCTTTTATTAGAGAAGAGAAATATTTCTAACATATTGCTTTTTAAAATCCAGCTAAAAACCCATTTTGACAGGGAGGCATTTGGCCTCATGTGTGTACGGTCCACTTTGTATCGTTTTTACCTTTTGATTACTGTCTCCTTTATGTTTGTGTTTTAAATATTTTTTTTTAATGCAAAGGACTTTGGGATGACTGTCAAATTATGTATAAGTTCTATTTCTGGACAAATTGAGCTCATTTTCAATGCAGTTTTTACTGCCGTTTTTCTACATCTGTTTCTCAGAAACCACGTAAAAAAGCTTGAATTTCACACAAGTTCTGTATATCCAAAGAATGAGCACAGACTCTGGTGGAATCTGCAGCGATTCTCCGTTTAACTCTCCTAATCATCAAGGCCATGACAGGAATTCATGCAGCATTCATCCTATCCATGCAGCATTCATCCTATCCCCTTTATTATTCACGTGCAGCAAGGTCTCTTGTCCCCTTTTTACAAGACCTCTTGTGCCCATTTGAGTTAAGTGATCCATGTTCTGAGGTCGAAACACAGTGTTTGGGCAGGAAGTCTGTTGTGGGTTAAAGGCCTATGGGCAGGAATGGAGCGACAGAGAAGCAGGGGATGGGGGGTGGGGGGTTGAAGGCTAGAAATGAATGTGAAAATGAATCTCAGCAGCCTGCCAGAGCCAGAGTTGGAAGGTGAGAGTCTCTTAATCCATTTCCTGAAGCACCTCTGCTTGCCCTTGCTCTCTCCCCACATGATTTCCAAATGGAATGTGACAGACTATGCAAGAGTGGGGCTATGGAGAAGGCTAATCTTTTCCTAGTTTGGGTTCCCTCACATCTCTCAGGGCAAGGAACAAGCCCAAATGCCCAGCAAGAAATGGATATTTTAATAAATACACTACAGATCCACAGCAAAGGGTGGCTGATGAATTATAGGCAGATCTGGCTTTTTTTCTCCAAAGCTCAAAGTTACTCATGTGAAACTCGGCCTCAATCAGCAAAGTATGCTGAGTAGAGAAACAATCATCATTAATCACTGCTCCGCCAGCTCAGGGTGAGTTTCCAATTAGCTTTTGGGCACTGGTTTCCCTGCCACCAATATGCCAGCATGGCGCTTGTCTCCTGCGTAGCACAAATCTAGCTTGAGGCTGTACATGGTTTGCCGAATTGTTTTATTTTTCAATGACAGCCATTGGTGAATGGTGGGCACATGATCCTGCAGGACCAGCAGTACAACTTCATTCTTATTCTGCTTCCAGTGACAAAATTAATGACGCAGGTCATTACAGTGCCATTCAATTGAAAGTAAAAGAAAACACAATGCTGGCTTTGTGAGTTTGTGATAATCATCTAATAAAAGCTCTCTTGACGCACCATAAAACAAAACAATGCTATGTACAATAAACTATAAACATGCATTGCTTTCTTATTCATTTGAAATAAAATGCAATTGAGCAGAACACTTTATGAAGATTGGCATTTGATGGTTTTCTTTGGCTCTGACTGTAGGAATGGAATAAGATACAGTCATGAGTGTCATCTCGAATAACACTGGGGGCCTTCAGGCTGAAGACCCAAGATAATAATCGTTTTGGATGTTTCATAATAGTTTCTTTTCAGAAAAGTAATTATTGTGTTTCATACATTTCTTCAGAATTTTCCACAACAGCCTTGCAGCCTTTACTGCAAATGGCAACGCGGCATCTTGCTCTACGTAGAGGCTCAGCTTCCTGTGACTAATGCAGATTATATGTAACGGTATTTATAGATATCTATAAATGGTTTATCACTGATAAAAATGCAGTTGGATATCTTTACTTACAATTGCAACTAAATAAATTGTTTTAGTCATCTCTAATGTATGTTAAATACAATTCAAAATCACAAAACAATCCCGAAAACAATAGAGAATATTGCATCAATACATTGAGACCTGGTGTCGATTTATGGGTTTTTTTTTATGTACAGTGGTACCTTGAGATACAAATGCTTCAAGATATGACACGCCTCGCGGGAAATATTTTGCTTCAAGAAAAATAAACGAGATATGAAAAACACCAACAGTTCTGCTCTATTATCCACTTGTTAAGTCTGATGTCACACTGCGCTTCCAGGTTCTGGCGCTCCATTCTCCCTTTGCAAACAGTGCCAAAGGGGATCACTTTTATCAGTTTTAAATCAAGCTAAACATTATGTATAGATGACCATTAAATGGCTATTACAAATGTTAGAGTTTAGGAGTCCTAAAATAAATAACGTTAATGAAGTGGAAAGAGCTGTTCTGTAGCACAAGTTAGAGAAACTCTGTGACGCTCTCTCTCCAGTACGCTCGCTACTGCCTCCACTTGTGCTTGAAACTGTGTTGGTGTTTGTAATTCGTGAAATATCTCGAGAAAGTTAACTTTCATATGTAGTTTCTGCCATCCGTTCCACCTCCTCCGACACATCGTTTCACTCAAGGTAAGGTTTCACGTTTGTGTACATATTACATATTTCGCATGTGTTTATTCTGTTTTATAATCATTTATTACATTAACAATGTGTAGATTTAAGGATTGAAGAGACGTTACTAGATTTTTCTCTGGTTTTCCATTTTTTATCAACTTATACTGTTGTTTCTGAGAGGCATTGCACGGATTAGACGTTTTACATGTAAGAAAGAAAATATTGTCTGCTGCTTATCCAGTGCTGAGTCTTGTGGAGAGCAGGGATTCTCAGATGTCCCTATCCCTGGACTCCTCTTGCTCATCTGGGAAGACACTGACATGTGCCCATGCCAGCAGGGAGACATAATCTCTCCAGCATGTACCAGGTCTTCCCTGTGGCTTTTCCCTCGAATGACATGTCCGTAACTCCTCTCTGGGAGGGTGTCCAGGGAGCATCCTAAAGCAGGCAACCTCAGCTGGTTTCTCCCGATGTGGAAGAGCAGGTGCTCTACACCCAGTTCCTCCCAAGTGTCTGAACTCCTCACCCTATCTCTAAGAGAGTGCCCAGCAAGCCTTTGGAGGAAGATCATTAAGCTTCTCATCTTTTCTATCATGACCCAGAGTTCATAGCCATAGATAAAGGAGGGAACTCAGATTGAGAGCTTCTCCTTGCAGCTCAGCTGCAAACATGAACAGAACATTTATGGAACACAATTTAAAGATTTTGTATTTTCTTTTAAAATAAATAAATAAATGAATAAAACATAACCTTATACCTTAAGTGGAGTAAGAAAATAAATCTAATGTATTCATAGAGCATATATACAACAATGAAACAAAGTATAAATGTACACAATTAAAATACTAAGCACAGAATTTTCAACACAATTACACAACGATGCACAGAACACTGAGCATTATTCTTCAAATTATTGTAACTACAGAAATTTGTCTGGTTTTAATATTTTCTACATTAGGAGCTTGTTCTAGTTCCTTTGTGTTCCTATGTCATTCCAATAGCCATGTGCCCCTTAGTCATCAATTTTAATTTGTATGAACTGAGCTCCTAAGGTTTGTGACATCACAGACAAACCACCTGACAATGGTTTTACAAGGCGTTAACGCAACTTTTTACCAACTGTGTGCACACACTAACAAGCCACAGTTCTGTTCAAATACCAAAAAAATAATGATTAAAAACTGAAAGCTAGGAAAAATATGAACAAACATTGAAATGTAAGATTAGGAAGTATGAAAATATCTAAACTGCTGAACTATTCTGGGTTTATATAGCAAAAAATATTCAGTTATGAACAAACACAAGTGCAGAAGACTGGGGACCCACAATACCACATTCCTAGATTACTCAGACATGTACTAAAATTGCCAATCGAGAAGAAAACGCCTCAAAGAGAAGGTGACCCCGATGTTCAGAAAACAATGCTCTGTACCTTGTAATCAACCCTAGATATTCATTGCTTTCCTATTCATTCAGGATAAACTGCAGTAGAGGAGAGTAAATGAGGAAGATTGGCGTATGATAGTTTTCCATGGCTCTTTTGTCACTCTGACAATGGTGGAGGTGAGAATGGCAAAAGCTACATCAAGCTAAATGGAGGCATTGCATCTGAGTTTGGTGTTGAATGGCATAACGTTCTGCACTCTGCCCAATCTAGTGTTCTGGACCATGTCGTCCATTGTCCGTGGTTGAGTCGACACAATGTCTATTCAGAGCTCAGGTCTCAGTTGGGCTTTCCGCTGTCTCTCGTTATCTGCTTCAGTGTAAACTCGCGAGACTGGCAAGGCAGTTAGAGTCACTTCAATTTGCTTCAGATAAAGCCTAACTATCTCACTAACTGGGGTTACAAGCGTCTCAGTCAACCCAATCATTCTGTCAGGGATCTCCTTGTGAAAACAGCCATCGGACGAATACCAGACACAAACTGTCAATCACTCTATCGCTTTAAGTTAGCTTATGAAGCAGCAGTGTGTAATCTCTGTGATTATAGTTTTCAATATAGCATATGATCATGCAGCGTGGTTAAGCAAGTGCGCTTTCTCCTCTAAACAAGATAATGCTACCTTAACCACCTCAATGTGGTTAAATTATAAAGATGGAAGGGATTCTGAAGCATAAGATAGAAGGGTGCTGTTGCCATGGAGAGCAACGTTGTGATGCTGGATGCAGGTGTCAAGAGTTTTCTCTTTGGCTGAGATGATGGGTAGCTGAAAATAAAGATCTGATGCAAAGTCAGTGAAGGACTTTACCAAAGATAAGTTTCTTTATGACTTGATTTAAAGAGTGATGGAGAGGAAATTCATTGTTGACCATGCAGCAACCGTGACGTGCTGTGAATAATAAGGACACCTTGATGTGCTGCCTTCCATCTCTCACTGTGAAAATAAGATCACGTCTTAGGCTTCTCAAAGCAAAACAAAGGCACTTGTCTGAATACAAAATGCAAATCTTGGTGAGTTAAATATATAGAAAAATATTGTACAGATAAATAATGGAGAGAAATACAGATTAAAGTTTCATTCTGCTCCTGGCTGTACAACCCAAAACAACCGCTACATAAATATTTATTTTCTCTAAATATCGAGAACGTATTTTACAGTGATTGTTTCTTCAGACTTATAAATCAGTAGGAACTTTTGGATTGTGAGGGAGTATCTGGGTTTCCTACCCACGAAAGCACGGGGAGAACATGTACCTTCCATGACTTTCAGGAAGGCAACCTTCTAACTGAAAGGCCACAGTGCTTCCACCATTTAAAAACAGCTGTAAGTGTAATTTCCTCCTCTTGAGTATATGATGTGACTTCTTAGTCTCCTTGCTTTGCCACTCATATCTTTTTATTTTTATGGTCGTAGCCTTCTATTGATTCTCATGAACAGAGAGGATGGTAGAGAGGCAGAAAGAGAATGGGGTGGAATGGAACTCCGCATATGTGTCCTGCATGCTTGCCACTAGGCCACGGCGGAAAAATGTATCTCTTTTTTTTACCCAGAGTTGCGGGGATTGTCTTTATGGATTCATGCAGCTGCCTTTCTCATCCTGCAACCAAAGAGAGTTGACTGAAACAGCTTGATGCTGGTTTCATCTTCCACCAAGTTCTCCTCTGAAGGATTCAGGTGTTCCTTCAACACTGACATTGTGGGTATGGGAGTAGTGTATTGCCAATTGTTTTCTAAGGGAGTATAGTTCCAGCTTTCTTAAGATAATTGAAAACCTGTGGGTTTCTCATCATTGAATCCCTACAAGTCTGAACAGAGGGCTGCAAACAAAGACACATTGATAGTAAAGGTCTTCTAGTTTGTTTCAGCCTTGGGTAGAACAATCTAATCCCTGAACAGTCTATTGGCCTAATCTTAGCTCATAACCTGTTTATATGATAGTTGTGAGTCAGAAATCTTGCTCATTGATAGAGTTCAAATACGTATTATTCCCATAAATATCCGAAACTCAGGCATTTCATTTTCTGAGGCAACGGTTTTGAAATCTTGACTGTGTGCTTAGGGTAATTGTCTTGGTTAAGTTTTGCTGATGTCAAGGGATTTCAAGATGTCTTTGTACACTGTTGCATTTACCCTTTGCCCCATTACTGACTACTACCTGCTGCTGAAAAATATCCCCACAGCATGACGCTGCCACCAGCATGTTTCCCTGTTGGAATTGCATTGTGCCAAAGAGCTCAATCTTTCTCGTCAGACCAAATCCTTTTGTGTAGGAGCCTTTTTAGCAAACCCCAGACTAGCTACCATGTGCCTTTTACTAAGAAGTGACATCCATTTGGCCACTGTGACATACATTGGGTAGAACAAAATTGAATCCCTGCATAGTTTATTAGCCTAATCTTAAGCTCATAACCTGTATCACGTTAGTTGTGAGACATAAATCTTGAACATGGACAGGGGTCAAATACTTACAGGTCCTTCTTCAAAATTAGCAAATTGTGATAAAGTTCATTACTTTCTGTAATGTACTGATAAACATTAGACTTTCTTATATTTCAGATTCATTTACACACAACTGAAGTAGTTCAATCCTTTTATTGTTTTAATATTGATGATTTTGGGATACAGCTCATGAAAACTCAAAATTTCTCAAAAAAATCATATAGCATATCACGAAAAGGTTCTCTAAACGAGCTATTAACTTAATCATCTGAATCAACTAATTAACTCTAAACACCTGCAAAAGATTCCTGAGGCTTTTAAAATCTCCCAGCCTGGTTCATTACTCAAAACCGCAATTATGGGTAAGACTGCCGCCCAGAAGACCATCACTGACACTCTCAAACATGTGGGTAAATCACAGGCAGAAATTTCTGAACGAATAGCTGTTCCCAGAGTGCTGTATTATGGCACTTCAGTGGGAAGTCTGTGGGAAGGAAAAAAAGTGGCAGAAATGGTGACTGGACCCTGAGGAAGATTGTGGGTGAAGGACCGATTCCAGACATTGGGGGACCTGTGGAAGCAGTGGACTGAGTCTGGAGTAGAAACATCCAGAGTCACCGTGTACAGGCGTCTGCAGGAAATGGGCTATATGTGCAGCAGTCCCCAGGTCAAGCCACTTTAGAACCAGAAACAGCAGCAGAAGCACCTGACCTGGGCTACAGAGAAGCAGCACTGGACAAATTTTGGGTTTTCATGAGCTGTATGCCAAAATCATTAATATTAAAACAATAAAAGGCTTGAACCACTTCAGTTGTTTATAAATGAATATGAAAGAATATAAATGAGCTTTATCACAATATTCTAATTTTTTGAGGACCTGTATTATTCTCGTAAATATGCAAAGCAGTGAATGGTATTTTTATTTCTCCCACTGTTGATATTCTTAACTGATCATTTCTTGGTCTACTAGCAAATGGAGGATTCTATTTCACCTCAAAGTGTGTATCTCAACACATTACACAATGGAATTGTGACACTTTATTTTAGTTGTTTGGGGGTCATGTAATAGCTGTATATAAATATCGTAACATAGGCATTTATTTGAAAAATGTCTGTTGAGTTGGTCTACTTCCTTTGTATACCCAGATATTTATTGAAAAGTTGTGTAGTCGATTTAGAAAATTGTGGTGTTTTGCAGGTGAAATCGTCTTTGAGGTTTCAGAATATTCATATGCTAATTAATGACTATTTTGGTTCCTTCACCAGAGAATATCTCAAGGCCTATTAAAGATGACTCAGATTATGTGTCAGGCATTGGAGGGGTGGAGGAAAGGGAACAGCACAATTAGCCAACAAACCGTGCTGGCCTAGGATGAGGGAGATGCAGTGTGATTTTCAAGGAAAGTGCCATTGGCTCTGAGGGATTCTTGTGTGTGTGCAGACTCGGCTGTTTGACCACTGTCAGCACCTCTCTCTGAGTAACGATGGGCCGAATGCCAAGAAGCAGAGAGCAGAGGCTGACGCAATCCTCTTAGCACACACGCACATGCAGACACATACACACTGCCAGCACTGCCAACCAGGACTAGAAGTACACATATCTAACATCACTATACAGACGGTTTTACAATGAGCACCAAAGTAAACAAAGCATGTCTTTTCCAGTGATGTTTGCTCAGGCAAACACCACAAAACCTACACTTTTACATGTAAACTACAGTGTAAAACCATTAAGAGATTATAATTTGCTTTCACTTTGCTATGTAAAATGAAATAAGAATCAGGAATCATTCACAGCATATGTTTGTTACAGATCCTATCTCCAAAGTTGCAATAAATGTTTTCACTTAAACACGTAACATGTAAATAAATCACATTTACATTCATAGACTTTTAATGCACCTTTTTGGCTGCTATTACATGAAAATCATGGACATATGGAATATTTTTAGGCAGTTTACCTGGGCAGCTTAAATTGCTACACCGTTCCGGCAATTTCAGATCTCTAACATTTCTCCAGAGGCCACTGCTTTGAAATCTTGACTGTGTACTTGGGGTTGTTGTCTTGCTAAAGTTTTGCTGATGTCAAGAGATTTCAAGATGTCTTTTTACTCTGCTGCATTCACCTTTTGCCCCATTCCTGACTAGTCTACTAGTACCTGCTACTGAAATGCTTCCCTACAGCATGACACTGCCACCACCATGTTTCACTGTAGGAATTGCATTGCATTGTGCAAAAGAGCTCAATCTTTCTTCTGTCAGACAAGAGAAAGAGAAAAGAAAAAGGTTGAGAAAAAGCTGATGTTAAAAGCAGTATGTTCACTTAATTTAACTTTGATGCCAATACAATACCATTAATGAGAGAAAGACTTGACATTCCTTTTTTAAAATACGCATAAACATGTGTGTAATTGCAACTTGCTTCAACATGGAATTGTAATCTCGAAGTCAGCATGTAGTTCAGAAATTTCTTCAAATATGGATTTTGATTATAGAAAAAAAGGTTGATTAAAAAACTTTATTCAACACAAATAGTTTCATTGTTTGAGAACCTAGAATGAAATTCGTGTTCTTTTCTTATACGTCATCCCCTGAATTTAATTTTTAGTAGTAGTTTAATATCTGTGCTCTCTAAGCATTGTTTTTTTAACAGAAATAACAAATGAAGTGAGCGAATGACAGCACGTATTCTTATAGTATTGGGCGTTCATTCATTCATTTTCCAACCCTCTAATTCCCTTTTGGGGTCACGGGGGTCTGCCAGTGCCTATATCCAGCACACATGGGGAGAGAGGCAGGGGTAGACTCTGAACAGGGCTACACACGGAACACTCGCCAGTCCATCGCAGTAGTATTGGGCTATGGGTGCTATATTTTATTATTCAAGTAACATTTTGGATCTCTTCAACTCAGTTGCACCTTGTGGTAAAATGGTCAAACATGCATCAAGACACAGAGCTCTCAGCTGGCTCTCTCAGCCCCCCCCCCCCCATCTTCTATGTTCCCAATGCAGCATGTGTGTAGCTGTTAGCATCTCTAATTTTTAAGTTAAATTATGTCTTCTACAAATCTTCTTAAAGCTTCCTTTCGAAGTCTTACTTTTTTTTAATTAATATTCAATAACGGTCACAAATTCCAACATTTTATTAGAATGATGTTGGTCAGTGAGTAAGGTTGATGAGGGATGGTGTTGGTGGTACATTTGTATTGCTGTGAAACTCAATCGATAAAGCTAATTAAAAGAGCCTCTAATTGCATCACTTTAAAGATGATTTGCAATTACAACCCAGGGATTGCTAGATTATTTAATGTGATAATATAACCGTAATTTCAATTCAGTTTGAATCTTTAATACAAAAATGATAGCTAATCACAGAATTATGAAAGATATATGTATTATGCAACAACAGCATCGCTGACTTCAATCATTTTGTCTATAATTTGTATGCCGTTTCATGTTCATGTCTTGTTAAATGTTAGATATGGGATCCTGCCACTGCATAGCCACAGGTCTTAAGGCAGGAGATGAAAAAAAATTCTGTCTAGGGGCATGATCCTCTCATTTATATCACTGGTATCATTCACAGTTTTGGTCCATTCATTGCCAGTAAAACCTACACTCTGTGTGAAGTGGGCTCTTTAAACTTCACTTATCTCTGCAAACCCGAGAGACTCTTGACTTCAAAGTCATTTGCCGATTGCTTGTTTTTTTATTTTTTGCAAGTGCTTATTTAGGAACCTCTGTTTGGCCCAGACACACCACCGAGTCATGTGGCTGAATTCTCAAACACAAGTCTGCAAGTGCACCTGAGACGCATGACAAATAAAGAAACTCTCAGACAGAAATGTCAGGTAATCTTTAACCTCCAGCAATGAGGGAAAAACATAAAGCACACTACCATTATATTTTCCCATTATGTTTTGGTTGAACCTCCAGCATACAAATCCATTTATTTCATGTCTTTCAGAGCTCATTGACTGAGTAGACAGGCCATGAAAGAGCTCCTGGGAGAATATTAAATGTCTGGGAAATATGGATGCTTTGTTTAGAGGCAAAGTGCTACTCTGTATTCAGTGTAAACATTTGAAATGGACAACTTCTAAACCCAGTATTGACATGTAGATGAAGCCTATGAAGGAGTTTGTGAGTAAATGACCTTAAGAGCTATTTTATGAAAAAAAAAAAAATGTAGACATTTGTGCAAATATTATGACAGGCATAAACCTCTAATAATTGTTCAGAAATAATCTGTAGTTCAGGTAATCTGTAAAAGTTTTTAACATTGTTGAGGAAATTTACAAAATAGCATTTAACATGATGAAACTCTAATAAGATCTTATTAAATTTAAAATGCATTTATTTTCACTGACTTGTGCCAAGCCAACCCTAACCATTCATGATGATCCACAAGGGAAAAAAAAAACACCTTACAGAGAGTTTTGTATTTTGAAAGATCTGTAATGTGATCCAGGATGAGGTATTCTGGGAAAACCCACTGCTGAGATTATCTTATTTCTCTGAGATGACCTACTATGAGGCGCATATGTCACACCCACCCAGCTATATATTTGTATATAATTATATATACTGAAAAAAAAATGATTCTCAAACCCTGGTCTCTGTGTCTTCACTTTGCAATACCAAGGCTTCACAAACAACTGACTTGAAATTGTTTAGCTCCAAAAATTCTTAGTTGCTTAGATTGGCTGAATTTATTTGTAAAGATTTAATATTATGTAGATATTCAATACAATAATAATCAATCTGCCTATAGACAATCCATTGTAATTGGAATAAAACAAATAACAATTAAGATTAAAAATATAAAGATTTATTATACGTGATCTTATGCATCACTGAAAACCCCAGCACATCACTAATTAATTATTTTTCCCACACTGAAAAAGCTCCGCCCTATGTACTTAAAAAATGCAATGAGGTTTATTTTGGTCTACATTCTTGAGTAGCTCCGAAAAAAATCTTTGTTAAAACTACATTAGTAGTCAAATTAAAAATACTCATAAAGTTTGGTAGTTAAGCTCCTTTTTTTAGAGTGTGAGCAAAATAAATCTAAAAGTTAAATGGCTTTTAATGACTTGAAATGAATGTATTTTTAACTGGAATCATGATATTATCAGTTCAAGTTACCTAAACGTTATTGAAAAACCAAACAAACTTGTCGATCAACTAATTGTTTTTTTTTTTGTTGTTGTTTTTTTACAAATAGCCCTGCAATGCATTTTACTTTCATTTATTCTTTAGAATCAGTGAAGTGCATTAATTGAGCCTGTGGTTATGCAAATAGGGGTACACTTCAAGACTGTCACCTCTTCAACTTATGTTTACTTATTGTTAATTGTTTGTGTGATCCCTAGAATATTTGATTGGGACAAAGGTTGTAAAGAAAAAGTGCTCTCTATTAAAACATAGCAATGTATTGTTAACATTACTTTATTTAAAAAATTACAAGCGCTCAGATTTATTATTTTTTTTTCAGTGCACTCACCAGAACACTGGACACCTGTTCAACTAATCACAGCAAGTCTTAGATGTCACGTCACTTTCTCTTTCTTTTAAAATCTATCTTTGGATTACCAAAATGGGGGTCTACCAAAAGTTACGTTGAGACTGTTTAAATAAAACAAACTTTCCCATACTTCCCCCTTGAAGAAAGTGACAAAGTGACAATGTGATGTGAACGTTACAATGCAGTTTCAATGTAAAAAATCTAAAAACAATTTATTCCACTATCTACTGCTTAATTGTCACTTTAGCTTTGTTTCCATCCAAACGTGTCAAAACTGGAATATCCCAAGAACCATTTCCATCCACCGAGTCCAAAAGAACATTATCAACATATCCCAATAAACTTGGTCAGTCCATTAATGCCGCTCCATCGCATCCCAGTTCAGAATGACAAATTGTGCTGCATTAGGATTTTTTTGGTAAATCTGTTTCCACTGAAGTTTACTCACATTGGATAAAAAGTTTATTGTACTCAGTGTGCGTCATTTTTTAAAACTTTTAATACTTTATGTGCAATCTTGTTGTTCCAAAATGTGCAGTAAAAGCTGGATTGAAACGCAGCTATTGTCACATAATTTTAGGAAGTTTGACTATCTGGACCTGCCCTAAGTTCGTCAGTATGTCAGGCAGGAACAAACATACGGGATAGCTATCTAATCGACTCCCCCCATGAGAGGTCAAGGAGGAAGGTAAAAGCAATGAGGCTGCTTCAGACTGAGTCAGGGAGGAAAAGAATAGAAGCAGCATATAAATAAAAGTTAATGGAATAATTGAAGTGGGTGTCACCTCCAGTTTAACTCCTCCAAAAATACATTTAAGCAAACTGTCTTTAAAAGTCTGCAATGTACTGGTGACCTGTCCACGGTGTCATAAATTAATGTCTTTAAAAGCTATTAAACAATTGTTTCCAATCAAAGTTTGTTATGTTCAGCTTGATTGGATTCATAATTCGACTCTATAGAGGATGTTTCAAAAACTTTTGGGCGATATACCAGAATAGAAAACGTGGATGGGGACTAATGGACTCTCTAAAAAGTAAATAAATGCCTGTTTGGGAAAATGATGGGGTTTTTTTTTATTTCACAAAAGCAAAAAAGGCTTTTCGGTCACCCTGCCCCTGCAATTTTCTGCTTATTAAAGTAAAAAATATTTCTTCTGAATTAAACTGGGTTCCATCAAGGCTATAAATTAGTGATGTACACGCACACTTTTCCTGGGCCTAAAAGGGCTGTGGCTCGTCGCATGAGTGATTCCAGGAAGAAGCACAGCCTGCCCCGAGGCTGATGGGTCCCACAAGCTGACATAGGGATTGATGGCAGATCGCTGAAATGTGTCATCAAGGAAAAAAACCATCAGAGATTCAAGCATGAGGACTGTTGGATATCGCTTTGCATTTCAATGAGTCTTTGGGAGTCCAGGGGGTCCGGCTGACAGGCACCCACTCAACATCATACATGACCTTCAACCTGTCAGAGAGACAACTCGATGAAAGACACTGCTTTAGCTTCCATTTTCAGCAGATGTTTCTCTGAAGTGGTAGTAAATTCTGCTACACCTCACCTTGCACCAAGCAAAAACAATTATTCCTGAAAAGTCAGAAAGGAGGAGATTTAAACTGGATGGCAGCATAAAAAGATTTGGCATAGCTTTATACTATACACAAACCGGTTTGAAGCCAAAGGAATTAAACAGGAGATATGGAGAGAATGCATTGTAGACTAGAGCAAGCTACTAGCATAACCCTTAGAAGTCTCTGCAAGCATCGGTGTGTTTGCCAATCACTGCGGCTGTTTTGAATTAAGTAGTAATGAGCTAACCCAGCGCAACAGTCTGTCAGTTTAGTTTTACAAATGCCAAATTGAAGCCATCTAGTGGTAAAGGTATAACTCTTAGAAGTACAAGACCTGTGAGATGGCTTGAGGTTTTCAAAGCTCTGGCACAAAAAGTGCTTAAAACAATCTTTATTGGTTTTATGATACAATTTTAAAATAGTTTTTTTTTCCTTTTCTATGAATTTTTATTGACTTTTGATTTTGTTTTTTTTTGTGAAAAAATGACAAATTTTATATTTTGTTTATTTTTTGTACAATTGTAGATCTGTTGTGGAATTATTGTGTAATTTAATAAAATATTTGTAAAAAAAAAAAAAAGAAGCTGGGGTTTTGCTAAAAAATTATATCAAGCATTGCCACAAAAATGGTTTTAAAGGTAGTTTATTAGAGCAAATTGTGAAGTAGTGAAAAACACTCAAAAAGGCTCCAGACTTCTAAGTGTAAAATGTATGTTTTTATCTTAGCTATAACCAAAAATATCAATCACAATACACTTTCTCTCATGTTTTGTAGTTAAACCAATGTAAGCCTCTTGCTACAAACTGCCTCAAATGTAAAATAATTAGACAAATACTGAAGACAGTTTCCTGCCAAAGTAGTGACTCATGGGAAAAAACAAAACTTTGGTCTCTGAGGTGCATCATTTCAGATTTGATAAATCAGTAGCAAATAGCAGGAAGTCAGTTCAATTTGATAACTCAGTGCTAAACACAGGTTCCTCTATGGAATAAACCCTGAGTCTCTTCAAGATTAAGCTAGAAAGTACGATTTCTAAAGGTGCACAGGGATTTTGATGGGGCCGGATGTCTATCCCCTTCCTGTTATGGAAATAAGAGACATGAAATGCACTGTACTGGAATTAAATTCGACAGGGTTGATGAGGATGTCATTGCCTTATTCCTGTGAAGTCAGCTCTGACTTCAGATGAGCTCCATAAATACCCGTGTGGGCTTCTTACTGCCACCTTCTTTCTAGTCCACATCCTCATTAAAGATCTCCACTACCCCTGTGGAGCTTTCACTTCGTGATTTTCACCTAACAAACCCACACAGTGAAAATAAATTAATTGACCGTTCGGATTGTAGAGAACTAGACAAACAAATGAAAAAATAACAATGGATAGAGAAACAGAAGAAATATGCGTAAATGGTAGTAAAATACATAGAAGCTTGCAATGTTTACAATTTAAATGATTACACAATTTATGTGCACAGAGCTTTATAAGACATGCAATTCCAGCAAACTACAATGTTAGATCCATCTCGAATGAACCACTATAAGACATAACATAGCATCTGAACGAAATGTAATCAACAAAAATGTATTTATTTTTCTTCAGTTTATTTTGTACCGAACACATGTTGGTTGTATGCAAGTGATAACTGTGAAACAGTTATTGTTTACTACTTATACAACTTTTTATTACTAGTAAGTAGTATTTTTTTAAAGCAAAAATAATTTTTTTAAATGTTGATAATTTGGAGCGCTAACTGTCAAACAGTTGTATAAAATACTAATAAAGGAAATAAAACCCATTTATAATTTGTCGCTCTTTCTGAACCATTGATCTTGAGTCGATGTAATCTTTGAACAAAAAGTTGAGATGAAATCGATATTGCAAATACATAAAACAATAAAAAGGGGATGGGGTTAAAAATTACTGCAGCCATACTCCGGGTGGCGATAGAGACACGTTTGTTTCCATAAACAGGGGCCATGTGAGACATAAGCGATCACAATGCAAATAAGAGCTAGATCATAATTTTGGAGTATTAGGAAAAACCCAAAGATATTTTAAAGGTTGGTTTCTTCAAGCTTGCCTTCACAACTGCTCACTCCCTTCTCATCACTCCAATCAAGGTCACAACATCCCAACTACGTTCTACGTGATATCCATAAGGGGGTTATTAACTCTAGCCCATTCCAGAGTGAGAGAGATGAACTTACAAAAACACAGCGGACCACAGCCTCCAGCCTCTGGATTGAAATATCCAGTGTGTGAAACTTGAAGGGCAAGGGAATGAGGTTTGGATGCACCCTAATAAAGTCACTCACCATTATATGGAACCCATTGTGGGTTTTTCTTCAAAAGATAAAATGGCACAGATATCAAGATGGCTGCCTATCCATGAAGAAACAGAAGAGACAGACTATAAATGATAACGTGAGAGAATTTCAAGAGAGGATGAAAGGGTGATAATGAATATTTAGATTCATGACGCTAGAGTAACACTCTTAATTTAAACCAGGAGCAAACGTGAGCGTATGGTGTGGGAAATGACAGCAACGAGCAGGAGGCGGCACAACCTGCCCTAAAGCACTTGAAATGTGAGCACAATTTTTCTCATCAGCATAAACTAAGTTAATCCGGTGGATCAGCGCTCATCCCCCTCCCACTTTAGGAACGGCTAAGCACTTCAGCTGGCAACATTCGGATTCTCTGAGATCTCACAATGGATCTGCTAGGAATCCTATGCGCTGTGTTTTCCAGATTTCCTTTGCATTTCTATGAAATCAGCAATATTATACTTTTTAAGTCCAAAGACAAATGAGGCATTTCACATGCAATTTATCATCAGAAGCAGCAATATTGCAACAGTAAGTTTCCTATGGAGCTAAGAGGCAATAAGGAGAAGGAAATAATATGATTTTTTTTTTTCTTTAAAGAAAATAACACGTTCCAGAAAATGCCTTTGTTGAAGGTTAAGTTAAGTGCACACATAAAGGGTCTCTGTTCAACAATACAGTGTAAAGACATTCATTAATATATTCCCAAGAATTACATTTATATATAATCATTAATAAATGTTAAAAAAAAAACCTTGCTGTGGTGAGAATAAAAAGATTAATCTATTCAAGATTTTTCTCAACAAAAATAAACACTAAGGCTTTACAGGAAGCTCTATAGGAAGCTCTTTTACAGGACAAAGGGGTATGTAATCGTAATCTGATTCTTTTTTTTTGGCAACATTCGTTAAATTGTTTTGTAAAAACCATTCTGTAAACTGCATTTACATTTATATCTAGCAGACGCTTTTGTCCAATGCGACTAACAGATTGGGATAAAAACAATTTGTATAAAATTCAAAGCAAATGTTGTAGCAAATTCAGAAATATTTAACTGTTTAACCCTTCTGTTGTGTTAGGGTCAAAATTGACCCGTTTTCAAGTTTGACTGTGTAAAAAGTACACTTTCCCTTTTTATCCTGGAATGAGGCTTCATCTAATCCTCAGACACACATATTTAAATGCAGCAAAAGCAATTTTCACAATTTTAGTAAATTCTAAACGGCTCAAAAAAAAAAAGTTACATCTGTGGTGTTACGGGTCCAAAATGACCCGGTAGAGAATTCTGGCTTTTGTATGCATCACTTAAAAGCTACGGGTTTTCCAAATGATCAATTATGGTCCAATATGCACAGTTATGGCCCACATCATCATACACAAACACGCACGCACACACACACACACATGCACACACACACACCCACGCACACAGGCCTCTTTCACATGCATAGGTACAGACATGTACACACACACACACACACACCACCCCTCAAGTGAACTCAAACTTTACATTGTTCATAAACACTGGCACATACAAAGAGGGTTTGGGATATTATCAGTTGAATTCTGTAGGAGCATCTGTTAACATGAGCAAAAGATATACTGTTCATGAGGCACTGGGTCGTATCTTTGCCAATGATGGTGATCCTGAGAATAGAGGGGAAAGTGAAGCTGAGGAGGATGTGTCTGAGGATGAGGTTCTGTATGACTCTGAACAAGACCAAACATATGAAAAGGACCCAAATGTCACAGATGATCAAAGACAGGTTTTCAAGTCAAGAAAAGGTGACAATTCATGTTTATCAAGCCCTCTTCAAACCCATTCCAGGGCACCGACAGAGAACATCCTCAGAATGACTCCAGGGCCTACTAGATACGCTGTGTCACACGCCCAAGATATCAAGTCAACGTTTGAACTGTTCTTTCCACAATCTATTCAGAAAATCCTACTTGAGATGACCAACATGGAAGGGAGAATTTGGTGATAGCTGGACAGAGATGGACAAAACACAGCTCGATGTCTACATGGGACTGTTGCTTCTTGCGGGGGTATACAGATCCTGTAATGAAGCTACGGCCAGTTTATGGGATGGTGAATCAGGACGTCCTATTTTTCATGCCACAATGTCGTTTCAAGCCTTTCATGTGTTATCAAGAGTACTACGTTTTGACAACAGGGAAACAAGAGTTGCTCGTCGTGAGAATGACGAGCTTGCTCCCATTAGGGAGGTTTGGGACAAATGGGTGGAAAATTGACCCTTTGTATACAATCCTGGGCCAGAGGTGGACAGTGGATGAATGGCTAGTCCCATTCAGAGGCCACTGTTCCTTCAGGCAGTACATGCCAAGCAAGCCTGGACAATAAGGTACCAAAAAATGGGCAGCATGGGATGCAAAAACTGCCTATGCATGGAATATGCAAATATACTGGAAACCTGAGAGTGGAGTGTCAGAGAAGTTTATCGATGTTCTTTTTATGGTTAAATTGTTTGGTTAATTGGTATGGTTAAATAGAAATTTGTTTTATGACAAAAAAAATTGACGTGTTGTCTTTATCCTACCATTTATCTATGCGGGTCCGTTTTGACCCGAAACACCAAAGATGTTACTATTGTTGATAATTTAAAATAATAATAAAAAAATAAAAGAAAATTTTGGTAGGTGTACTCTAATATTAGTTTTTAACAGATTTACAGTTAATTTATACTCATTCTATAAGAAAAAAATATATATTTAGTGAATTTAAACAGTTTTCGCAATCAAAAACGAGTGGTATATTTTAAAATACTGTGTCTGTGGAGCCAACTAAAAACAATTCACACACTGGTGCCATTTATATGAATACATACTAAGCCAGCAATTAGCTGAAAAACAAAATTTGAAGAAAACTGGTGATTTTAAGCATTTTCAAGCATTTTTAAATCACGGGTCCAAATGGACCCGCTAACACCACAGGTGTAAACAGGTTTCTAACACAACACAAGGGTTAAGAGGTTATTATTTTATTAATGTATTTATGTACAACTCTTCTACTTCATAAAATCTTTCATATAACGTGGCTGAGATTATGGACAACCAATCACCTGCTTCATCTGACTGTTGAAATCCACCTTTATTTTTGGTTTTATGTTTGAGCAAAAGGAAACAGTGTTTTGACATTATTGGTCTTGTTTTACCTCCTCTATATCGTGTGCTTTATTCCATGCGCAAAACCAAGAAAAACAATAAGAAGCGCTGCCAAGAAGCCTTGAGGAATAATTGACCCAGAAATGAAAATTGAGTCATTATTTACTCAGCCTCAGGTTGTGTGATGTTGCTTATTTTCTGCAGGACACAAAAACAGAATATCTGAAGCGATGGGAGAGTTGGAAAATGATTCCGGTTCCAATGAAAAGATGGGAAAAATATTCATTTATTTACACAAACCTGTCTGGATTTTTTTAAGGAAACACAATTAGTGCTTTTTTTGAAACCCCATTATGTAAAAGGTACACCACAGAATATTTTGTGTCTAGAGGTTGCATAGAACACAAGAGTGTAACTAAACCTGTTTCGGATCGGTTTCAGAATGCCACAGTGAGCAGAGAGTAAAAAACACTTGTATTTTTTTTTACGTTTTTATAGGTCAGCACTTACAAAACACTTTAAAGTGGCTTTAACTGTACACTCAAAACTAGTTATTTTGAAGAACCTAAGTACCTGTTTTTAGAATGAAACACTTTATTGTTTAAACATGGGTGTTTTCTCATTAATTGGCTTTCTTTTTAAATTTATGTCACATTTTATATGCTTTGAGGGTAGATATAAGTGTATTATTTCTTTATAGCATAGTTTTTTGTACAATCTCCTTCTGAAGGAGACAACTTCCACAAAAACAGCAAATTTTTGCTACGTCACAAATGTGGAGATGTCACATATAGACAATGCCACTCCCACAACTCCACTTTTATGGCTAAACCTCGGTTAATATACTGACACAAAACACATTTTTTGTGTAATTTCTTTTATATTTGTTACAACTAAAAAACCAAGTCAAGTCAAAGTCAAATTATCCCCAAAGAAAACTGATGTATGAAAATGTGTTTAGGCTATTGAAATATTATTATATTTTATAGGAAAAGTCACTCAATCTGAAAAAAAAAAGAAAAATATACGTACACATACATATTTTAAACACTGAATGGGGTCAATGTTAAAACATTCCTTTTCATTTTCGAAATTTGTCAAATTAGCGTACTTTTTTTGTTTTTTTTAACAACCTTTTGGATTATTTAGTTATTTTTTTAAACCATTGATAGCACTAGTCACTAGGGATGTAAATGCATCACGTCACACACATAGTGTGATGCTAAATCGATGTAATTAACACTCAGTTTTTATCTGACAAATAATTAAAAAGTACGTTCAGAAGTGGTGAATTGGTTTTGGTGGATTATTATATCTTAACTGGACTTAAAATGGCAATTTATACTATTTTTATACACGACTTTGAGGGCGGGGAGCAATTTAAAGACACTTTCGAGTCACATAAGTGCTTTCTCAAGCTGAGGCCACAGCTGGACTCCTCCTGGACCCCGAGAGGGAACACTTTTCCCCACAGGACAGACAGTTTCAAGATAGATGTCATGAAAACGGATTCCACCGTGCGCGCCAGTATTGGCGGCAGCTGGCACGGCTTACTCTGGCTGAAACTCCAAGGCCATGGGCTTAATCTTTGATCCCTGGGACAGATTCTATTATTCATTTTCCTTTCTCAGTCTCCTCTGTCTTTCATAACGTCCCCCTCCCTTTTTCATGCGTTATTCCCTTTTACTCTCTCTCTTTGGCTCTACTCCTGACTCTGTGGTCATCTGGTCAGAACAGATGCCCAGTCAGATGACTGCTCCAGTCTGCGTTGTGCCGTCCTGATCACAGAAGAAGATAAAGCAGGAAGTGGCAGACAAAGATAAATAGAAGAGTATCCAGTGCGTGGAGGTTTATGATATCAGCAAAGGATATCTGGTAGCATAGCCGGTTGATATGACAGTTGCTAGACCAGCATAAAGACCCCCAGGGAGAATACGACTGCAACTGACATGACTTCCCAAAGGAACCTCCTGAGGAGGCAACCTCCTAAGCGCTAAAGCTATGTGGCTAACCACTCAGGATCTGAAATCAAATGATGTCAGAAATTGATAATTGGCAGATATCGCCACAAGAAAAGAACTAAAAATGTACAAATTAAATGTTATAACCTACGAGAATGACTAAACCCAACTTTTACATACAGATGTCTTATAATTATCATTTGTAATAATCTGTGCAACTGAGATCTGGGAAATGTGCCAGGCAGATATTTTTGAAATCAGATGGCGCACACAGGTGCTGCTGCCTAGAACCAAATGAAACCAGGTTCACTATTGTTTGTGGGGTAAATAAAAAGCCAGAGGAGAGAGGAAAAGAGAGACAGGCTTGTTTAGCAAACTGTAATGAGGACCGGTTTAGAAAGATGGGAGACAGGCTTGTTGTGAAAGCCCTTGAGGAGGATTTGTAAAGCAAGCAGAAACAGGGGGCACCAGAAGGGTTTGTGCTTTTCATCATTACGAGTGTTTGACCGTTGTGACACGATGCTATAAATGCAATCAGCATCTGCTGGATTTTTGTTAGTTTGATGCTGTATTATCAACAAAAAATAAAAGATATTGAGTTTAGTTTTGGGAGCTCAAGTATGTGCTCACAAGTCAAAATCACAAGGTTATTTTACGACAACAAATCTACCACCTTGCAGTTATATATATTTGAAAAACTAATTAAACACAAGAGAATAAACTATAAAAAGGAACGTACATATTTATGGAATTTACATTTATTGAAAATGTGTCTTCAATACATTCTGACGCATACAAAATGTGTCTTCTGTTTGCTATTCAAAGATATAATAATAATTTAAAAAACTGGCTAAAATGGAAAGCTCAGGTGGTGCAAATTCTCGAAAGTATCCAAGCATCTTTATGTAAATAGTTCAATACAATAAGTTCGTTTTTATTTTGGTTCCAGAATATGACAAATATTTTTTTATGACAAGTTCATTATTTGGACCTGCCTTGAGTTTGTGAGAGTGAGTGGGGGGGGGGGGGTCTGATGTGTCTGAGTAGACCCCCTCAGAGTGGTGAATGGAAAGAAAGCAAGAAGCAGGTTCAGACTGAGTCAAAGGGAAGAAGGAAAGGCTTATATACGTAGATGAGGATTAATAATTGAATAATGATTCCCGAAACTCTTTATACAAAGGATGCTTCAAATAGTAAGTTACCACACAAATAAATGTAACTACCGCTTTTATGCAAAGACCTGCTTTTGACTGTTTTTTTTTTTCTTAAATCTTAAAACGACATGCGCCAGCTCTTGTTTAGAGCAAAACCCAACAAATCCATTTGGACCAATCCACAGTGCCGTTTTCAGTCACACGAGAATCATGACAGCACCGGTGAATAACACGTTTCGGTGAGCTACTGCTGTGCAGCACAAGGAGATCCAACCATGCTTCCTTCATAATAATTATCATTACATAGAAATATCACCCCCGTTCTCCAGGAACTACACTAGTTTACAGCAGTGCGTCCATTTTAAGGTACTTCTCCTCACATACAAAGCCCTTGCCCCTTCTTCCTTTGTTTAGACTAGGTCGAAACCGTGGACTCGTGCTCCTCGTCTGCCCTTTTCCTGGAGCCCCGTCATCCTCCCAAAACAGCAATGGGCCTTTTGCTCTATGGCTGCCATGCTGTGGAATAAGCTTCCAGACTGGGCTTGAAACAGCTTTTCTTTGACGATTTTTAAAACCAATTTAAAAACCCATCTCTTTAATCAGGCTTTTCTTCCTTGATGTGTTCATGTTTTTTAACTGCTGCTGAATTTCTCTGCTTTTATGTCCTTTGTCTCTGGTTTCTTTGTACTCTGGTTTGTTTTTATGTGCAGCATCTTAATTAAAATGTATTTTTATTTATTATTATTATTATTGCTTCAAAAACTATGCATTGAATAGAATTTTGAATACATCGCGAGGTGAATGTAGCCTTTTTTTACGCCAGTTATAGTCTTGTATAGTAGTTCAGTACAGTCAAGGTGAAATTTTGGGACTTGCCAAAATAAATATTTTACTTTGTTATTATATTTTCCACATAAATTAACAAAATAAAAAAAGAATTGTGTAAGGCATTTTGCGGGAAAAGGAATTGGATTTATGTGATTTTGTGGAAAATAAAAATAATTCAATCAAAATGTAGATTTGATTTTTTGATGTCATAAGAGACCAATTGATAACTATTAAAGTTTGAAATAAGAAGTTTTACATAGTTAACTTTTATGGATTGCTTTCATTTGGGGAAAAAAACATACTTTTCTTTGATAATTGATAATTGCTTTCATTTGGGGGAAAAGAACACCTTTCTTTGATAATTACATATTTGTTTCACATTTTCAAAATGTCAAATCAGTTTTCTTCCTGTAATTTTATTTAATATGATGAATATTACAAAAATATCAGCTAAAGTCACATCATTTGTGCTGATGAAAATGATAATAAATATTTGCGTAACAAACTGCTTATTTGTTCAAATTAAAAGAGAAGCAAACAAAAGCATAAGTAGTTAACATACAGAAAAATCTCATCTATCTATGAACATCTATAGAGCTAACTGGTAAACTCTTGACCTTTTAGTCAGGTTTGGCTACTGTTAGCCCAAGCATGTGTTCAGCTGTGCCCAGCCAAGGTGGCATTTTTTAACAGGTTACTTTTCATAACCCATCACAGCTCAATCCTCCAAATGATAACAGACTCACACTCTCAAAGAATAGACTCCAAACAGCTCATTCAAAAGAAGAAAATGACATGGTGGGAGGCGGGATAGGGAATAAGAACCTGGCACCACATGCCTTTATAGCCGGTCCTCCTGATTATCTTGTGATTGTCTGTGGATGCATGTGGAGCTCTTTTGAATCAGAATTGGAAACACTTTTCTCAGCTTCTGCTTGAGTTTCGCCTCACACGAGGGCACCGACACATCCTCCTCACAACAGCAGTTTGTGTACAGAGAACTCACTCTGTGTCAAGTGTACTTCACAAAACGTATGCTCCGAAATTAGAGCGCAAGCCAATAATTATCTTTTATTGGTTTCCCAAGTGCACTGTACATGCTATAAACCATTTTAGCAATGCCCTGTGAAGTGCACAACCCCCATTTCCAAAATATATGTAATAAATTTTATATTTTCCATTCTAAATTGAGACGCCACACAGGGTTTGGCTGCAGAAAAAGACTCGTACCAAGTACATGGAGCAACATTTTTGCCAAGACTTTACCCAAATCTTTCAAGGCTGACCTCTTCGCCCTGTCTTATGACATGCTGCACCAAGTCTTATTGATGTTATTACTTATTTGGTATTAGGTATGGATGACAGTGGATTGAAAATGAAGCAACTCTGTTCAGTGCATGAACTCATTTGCTCAAGGCAAGCCCTGTCCATTACACAGCGTAGTTAAATAGGATGCCAACCAAATAGGGGGGTGTGGGATTTATTTTTTAAATATTATATGTATTATTGTGCTCATGGCAACAACTTATTTTGATGTGGAGTACTAAAATCCCACTTAAATTATATTACTAAAGCTATTTTGGCAGAAGTCTTTGACGGCCAGCTGTAGAATCTCTACATCCGAGCCGTATTTGCAGCCTAGACACTGTGCATGGGATTAGAGTCAGAAAATATAAGAAAATAAACTTGGGAATGTGTTCTTGGATGTTTTTCTGTGTCACCTGTGCATTGTTGTGATGCCCTACCAACAAATTTCTTTAAAATGGTTCTCAACAGTCTAGAAATTGACCTCATAGAGGTTATTAATACATCACTTCTTTATGGTTCTTTTCCAAAACCTAGAGCAGCAAATGCAGGGACCACCACTGCATTTGTTGCTTATCTTGTTGTTTCATTGCTTACAGTGCACTGCACGGCTCCGCTCCCTCCTATATTATAGACCTTCTCTCTATCCTCTCTAGATTCTGCCGTGCTACCCCTGCTCTGTCGAACCACTTGCCTAGTGCTATCTGCAGTAGCCAGGAACGGCAAAAAAAAAACCAGAATACACTCGAATTTCAGACAGGCTTTTAAGTGTTAGTATACGCTATCTTATTGTTTGTGTGACTCTTATCTGCTTTAATTGCTTTTGCTGTGCTCTGTCCTTTTACTTCTGTGTGAGGTGTCCTTGAGTTTCTTAAAATGTATTATTATTATTATTACTAATATATTATCTTTGTTCTGTCACAAACAAGCATTACAGTTAAACATTTGCTTAGTTTTTACATCATTTCAAACTACTTTTCTTTTTTTTGCAGAACAATCATGAATACTCACATAAATCAGTGAATTCAATAATAGAAGTGTTTAAAATTATTTAATATTACTTTGAATTAATACAAGCTAAACTGTGTTTTAATAGTGAATTATTACTTTTTACATTTAAGCTTAAGCATTTGCAGATGCTGTCATCCAAAATGACTTGCATATCCAGAATGGAACACGATTGGTCATGTCTAGCTTTCCCTTCGATGTTTACGGGAACTACACTCCTATTTTTCTTAACTATTTAATATCATTTCTATTCAAACAAGTTGTAAAGTTAATTGGATTTAATTTAACATTGACGGGGGAAAGGTTTTTTACAGTGTGTGTCTTTGATATGTAAATGGCTGTTACTCCCAGAACTAGTCGGAGCATCTTTTCATCGTTTCTGAAATACTCTTAAGACATTCCAGTTGATCATTACAAAGAATTTGTCATCTTCACGCAGTATAGAGCCTTTCAGTTTAATTCCTGATGCTCTACAGGCGCACGGCTAAGCACAGGCAGAGAAAGCCAGCTGTCAGATGTTGATGTTGTGTGGGTATTAAACTATGAGTATTAAAGGTTAAATCAAAGACTCAGAAAATTCACATAAACACAGTTTGTGTTTTAACATTTAAGCAGCATTTCACATCGTACCTTTCATCTGTCTGTGCTGTTGAAGCAAATCAAACTTTAGCTCCAGAATAACCCATCTATGGAAATAAAGCTCTTGTTTTTATTATTGTTTGCCTTAGTTCAAGTTATGCAGCTTTTCTGAAAGAAATGGAACAGCACAACGTCGTTCATTTATTTTCCTTTTAGATTCCCTCCGAAAATAATAGTTTACGCCACATGAATGTAAACATTTTATCACATTTTCATCACAGATATTCAATAACCTTTCAGGGATCTCAGAAGAAATATCACAATTTTGACCTAAAATAAACTCTATAATGACCATTAATCCATTCAAGGTATGAATTTACAGTAGTCAACTATAGCCCCTATTCATCATTTATGGTGGTTACGTACACTGTATTTCCCAGAAACAAGTTCTTTTTAGAATGATTATGAAGTGCTTAAAAACATGCAAAAAAACTCACCATCTACTCCCAATGACTCACCGAAGGCTAAGGAGAAACTTCTGCATCCGAAGAGAGTGCAGAGTAAGAAGGTTTGCGACCATTTTAAATGTAAAATATAAGATAAGTTATGTTGAAAGTTATAAGTGAGCGCCTAAAAAAAGAAAACAAACCTGCTCTCTTCAAAAGTCATTAAAATGGTATTAAAGGAAACTGCAGCAGAGTTGTTGGCAACTGGGGGTGTTTGAATAAAGTATTCCCATTCGAGAATATTAAAAGAAACTTGTGTTATTGAAAAATAAAACAGACTTTCATCCCAACAGCCTAATTGTATCAGATATTAAAGTCATTTACTGTGTATTAATATTTGATTATTATAAGGCTGCAACTTTTTCATTTACCATTGAATTTAGAGTTGAAAAGAGTTAAACTTTTAAAAACTTTTGAAAGGAAAAAAAAAATCTAAGCACTCAATAAATAATATGTCTTCAGTTTTACCTAAACTTTTACAATATTGGACAAAATTGAGCTCAATTAATCAACCGTTCGCATACAGTAGACCAACTTTTGCATTTAAATTCAGAAAATTGCACTGAAAGGTTTTTAAAAATAAAGCATTTAAACTAAATATTTGAGAGCAAATAAAAATTTGCTAGCACAGTTAATAACTTTGTAAATATAAATTGTAATTAATAAAGTATACAAATATAAAAAAAAAAAATGTCATATATATCTACGACCTCTCTGCATAGAGATGAGCTGCACTAAAGATTAATCTGATTAGTCAGTGGGCGGTGCTACGAACTATAGGTGGTGCTAAGTACATCAAGCCATTTTCATATTACAAAGAAGCAATGCAGGATTACACAACACTCTGAATAAAACTTGAGGCATGCTTTTTTTTTTTATGAGGGAACAACACTAAAAGATGCCAGGGATGTCAGAAAAGTCGATTTTGCATAATTTGGCCCCTTGAATAGCCTTTGTATAAAGTTCAGGTTCATATATCATAAATAGGAATCATATTATCAAATATTTAATGAAAACATTTCATTAGAAAGGAATCCGTCTAGGAAAATAAGCAAAACTACATTTTGCGTTGATTAATGTTGGAAGAAAATTCATAATTAAATATGTGTCTTGCATGCATTAGTGATACAATATTAAACTAGAAAATTAGTCACTGTATTACTCCATTACAAGACGAAGAACACTGTTATCAAAGACAAAGAAGAACAAAACTCATTGTGATTGTGGACGCCCACACAATTACAAAGCTTGTGTAGTGATGTGCAGAACATTCCATCACTTCAAGAACCTCAAACTGAGATCAAGATAATCATTAATTAATAACAACACTATTATCTATTTCAAGCTGTCTCTGTCATTCGGATTGTCTTGTTTTCTTTGAGGTGCTGAAACCGCTCCACAGAAACGACTCGTAAGAATAAAGGAGAATGATCTCATTTGAGAAGAAAATGACTCTTGATTTCCCCCCTCGGTCGAGCTATTCACTTTGTCAGTGGAGTTCAGACGCCCTGTGCATGGTAACAACGTCTGGAGTGATCCCGCTTTGAAGCCTCTCAGTGTGTCTCAAGCCCTAAATGCTACATGGTATCAAATCTCCCTCTATGCCCTCCCCAAAGTCTTTTCTTTCAAAGAGACTATTAATTCTGAGAAAGAAAGAAAAAAACTCTTCAGTCACCCACTGTGCATGCCCTGAAAGAGAGTGAAATATTAATGCGGTTCAATCATAAATATATATTTCCCATATAAATATATTTATAAATGCATTCATGGACTTTCGTCTCATTTTTCTGTGTGGGTCTTCAAAAAGACAACGACGATTCCTCCAAAGCTATGAAAATCTAAAGCAGCCTCATTTGTCAGCAGAACTGCTTGCCTATGGTGCATGCGGAATACCAAAGCACTGAGCCTGGGAGAAAACTTTTCTGAAATTTTTAAATGCGTGGGCAGTCGGCACAGACTAATACGGTGGGTTTGGGAGGGACCACGACAGCGTTATTCAACATCTTTACCCCTGGGGCCTCAGTGCGGTACATGATTAAAGTAAAGCCAAGAAATGAAACCATTAAAGCAAAACATGCTGTTTTTTTGCATCAACATGTCAGGTTGTCTATCCTCAACAAACTGCACCCATCCTCCGGAACGTCTACCCAAATGTTTAGTGCCATTAAATACAGCTGTAATCAGTCTAAGCTAATTGCGATTGTGTTAGACAGCTCAGAGACGTTAATTCACAGCACAGCTGTATAATTTAATAGGCTTGACCCATGGGTCCTCGCCACCAAGCAGATCTCTTGTCGTCATGTTTGAACACAGAGGACTCTAACCAGAGGAGTTCATTATCAGAAATGGGCATCAACCATTATTCACCAGTACTGCAAAGCCTAAAGGGAAATAACACTCTTTGATCCCACTGTCATTATCATCCATCCGCACTCCCACACCCTGACTCTTATTCTTCATCAAGTCAGACGGTTCACACCCTCCCCACCGCCCCACAGCGCCCATTACAGCATTTGGTCCTCCCTTGTCAGGATGGATAAATTCTATGACTCTCTGCACCATTTCTTCTGAATTTCCCATCAGCGGAAAGTATGATTCAGTTAGTGAATACACAGAAAAAGGTCAAATATAATTGCTGTGTAAATACATTCATGCCACATCTGAGCTGCATTATGCAATCTGTGCAAATTCAGCTCTATGTATAATGATTTCAAAAGATTGTTATTAGCGTTACAGCTTATTACTCTGATTAACATGCAATGAATTTAAAAATCTGACAGAATACACAAAGGACAGTACAATGACAATTGAAGAAAACCCTTCATTATCAAACCTTTCTGCAAAAGTGGTATTAATTTTTAGTTTTAAATTGTTGTATTTTTTTTTTAATGAAATGAAAGCAAGGGTGCAATCATATGAAAGCCACCAGCACAAATGATAATAACCTTTATATGATATTTGTATTTCAATAGAAGCCTCTATCTTTGGGCTAAAAAGACGTTAGAAATTGGTAATAAACAACCTCACACTTTCAAGAACAATTCTGAAAAGACAAACCTGACAGAGTAAAGGAAATTTCACATAACAAGACCATGGATTTGGTCGTAATGAGTGAGAGTGCATCTCCAGGGCTTGAAAGAGCAACAAAATCACTCAAATATACAGTAAAGTAAAAAGATAAAGTCTGCAAAACAAATGCTGGAATTTAAACATATGCCCTTTTCCCCAACATTGGGTCTTAGTTTTTTTAAAGCAGTGTACAATGGCTTTCTACATCATTAACAAGGATGTTTCTCCTCCCTCAGTATGTGAAGCAGGAAAACACAGATGATTACATGTACATCAACTAGTGTTGTAGCACTCAAGTTTCCCTGGCTTCGGTCTTGACTTAAACTCGCATGTGTTTAGGCCCCGATTTGATCATTGGTCTTGAACTGGGCACTGGACTCGGATTTCTTAGGAATTTAACTGACTTGGACTAAAACTGCTTTGACTTGGACTCGATCTTGACTTGGACTTGCTTGTGTTCAGACTCTGACCTGATCATTGGTTGTGAATTGGGACTTGGACTTCTTAGAACTTGGACTTGACTTGGACTCAAACTGATTTGACTAGAACTCGATCTTGTCTTGGACTTGCTTGTGTTTAGACTCTAACTTGATCATTGGTCTTGAAGTGGGACCTGAACTCAAACTTCTTAGGACTTGGATTTAAAATGCTTTTTACTTGGGCACGGTTCAGACTCAGACTTGATATTGGTCTTGAAGTGGGACTTGGACTTAAACTTCTTTGACTTGGACTACGTCACTTGGACTCGCTTGTGTTCAGACTCTGACTTGATTTTGGTCTAGAACTGGGACTTGGACTCAAACTTCTTAGGACTTAGATTCAAACTGCTTTGACTTGGACACTGTTCAAACTCGGACTTGATATTGGTCTTGAACTGGGACTTGGACTTAGATTTCTTAAGACTTAAACTTGACTTGGACTCAAACTTCTTTGACTTGGATTACTTCACTTGGACTCACTTGTGTTCTGACTCAGACTTTATATTGGTTTGGAACTGGGACTGGGACTCAGACCTCTTAGGACTTGGACTTGAATTGAACTCAAATTGCTTTGACTCCGACTAAATGACTTGGACACGTTTTTTTTCAGACTCTGACTCAGAATCAATTTCAATTTCAATTTCAAACCAAGACTATTTTAATTTACTGTCTTGCCTGTCTCAATTACACCATTCTTGAACTGGGACTTGGTCCTAGGAACTATTGCATCGGAATCAGATTTGACTCTACTGGACGTAGTTTTGTCTTGGTCTCAGCAATGGTACCCCCCTAATATGCTCTAGACGTGTTGCTACATTGTTTTGAGTGAAGGGTGGATTTTCTGGGAACTGTTGTATCCAAATACATTACTGTAGCATGTAGTTCTTAAGCACTAAAGCTTTACTACACCTTTACTACAACCCCTGAACCAAGCCCATTTTTCTGCAATATAAGTTTAATTTTACAGTATTAAATAGAACCTGCTGCACAACTAACAATAAGTAGAGCAGGTGCCTATTTTCTCATTGGAATGGGTTGATAATGCTGTTATAATTCTATCCACAATGGTGTGTTGACATCCGAAAATGGATAAAATGTATGTGGGTGAGAAAGCCAATCAATTGAAAAAAACAAACAAACAAACAAACAAATAAAAAAACAAGTGACGTGTTTGCTAATTAAGTAACAGTTCTCATGTGCTCATGGGAAAACTGAAAATGAAAAGCTTTGTTCTATTAAAGCACAAACTTGAAGGCCTGCTGATGCTCTTATCACACTGTGAACATGTGGTAAACTGTCTGGAACACTAATCTGATGGCATACAGCATGCCTCGCCTGACTCACTTCAGTAGTCAGTGTGGTGTTCAGAGACGCATATACACACCTGTGTCCATACAACCACATTTGTCATGTCTTATGGCAGTCAGAGCCCACGACAGCTTCGCCACACTCCACCCATAATCAAAGCCACAACAATTCACACACATCTGCTTACCCAAGCACAAGCAAGATGCTGTCAGGCGGTTATGCTATTCAAAGCTGCCCACAACACATTGGCAGCACCAGCAACAATCCACCATCATTTATCTGCAGGTGAAGCATAGGATAAATGTGGGTTCTTTGTGTTTGAATGGCTTTGGAATTAGATAAGATAAGCAAATGGCCCAAAAGTTTGTGTAAATTAAATTCAAATGACACCTGCTCCTAATAAAATTATTGTAACAAACAGAGTGCTCATTTATTCTTCATTATGGCTGCTGGTAATGCATATATTATGTGCTTAATAATCTATAAGCAAGAACTGCCTATATTTGTTTTTTTAACAATTTTATTGTAAAATACTGTTTACATTTTTCAACGTCTAATATAAAAATTTTAAATCATATTTGTGCATATTTAAAGTATATTTTCCATCACATTTATTTCAGAGAAATACGAGTTTTCAGTATACATCATGTGTAATTCACCAACATGAAATTAAAAAAGTATCAATTTTATGTTTGTAATATATATGTAATATATTCATCAATATTTTTGATGAAAACAATGTGAAAAAAAAGGTTGTGAATAATTACTTGAGCAAATAACTGCGAAATTATTCAATTAACATAAAAAAAATCAATTCAGCATATTAAGCTGTCAATCATGCATAGGGGTGGGCTTTATGAACCTCACCCATTCAGTGAGAATGTGTGAAAAACTGATTGAAGTAAAACCTATTCCTCAAACAAAGACTTGGATCTTGAGCTTTGTGCTGGATGCGGTCAGTGTGTCAGTTTAAGACACCGATAATAGTTATGCCTGAATTCATGACTGGCGATTCAGGATAAATTCAAATTATGGGGTTTCAAACTTTACATTTGATGTAAACAATTAGAAAAGCCTTTTACTATTTGTTTGTATTTCAGAAGGAAAGAAGGAAAGGAAAGATTTACCGGTAATTATATTTTTTTTAAGGCTTCACAAAATGTCCAACATCTACAGTAGCAAGCGAAGTGACGTAATGAAGCGTTCCTGAAATGACAACCCTACTGCTGCTATACAATAGAATTGTTTCTGCTTTCAAGATTTTCAAACTAAAGCATTTTTGCCAGCAACAAAAAAAATCCCTGATACACATGTGGCATGGCACAACTTTATCATGTGTTTGCTACATTACCTACGGGATATATATCTCTTTGGGTTCAGACAGACACTAATGAAAAAAGGCTGCTCAACACCTCCATCTCATCCTGACCCTTCTCTTTCATAGTTTAGGGCCTGTAATTTGGTGCACTTTGTGCTGGAGCACCACCAAACTCATGTGTTCTATAACTTTACTGGTCCTGGAAACTAAATGGGCAATCCTAATGGTTGACCCATGTTGAAATCAGAAAGTGGCCAATAAATAGTGTGAAATGAAAGCAAAACAACAGAACAACACAGGCAGAGGAATTCTATTTATTTCATCATCGTTTGCATTCTAATAAGATTAATCATGCTTGAGACATGTTGTAAATGGTATAATAGATAATGTCAGCTCACACATCATTACAACAAGACCTCGATATCAGACTCCACTAGTCTGAATGAATCGTTCACTTGCCGTTCTACTCAAATCAACAATTTGCTGACTCACTGAACTGAGGAACAGTACCCTCAGATGTCTCAGACTTGTAGTGTGCAACATTTCGATCTTCTGAAGTGGTATGTTAACAGCTCAATAAGAACCAAGTCTTTTCCAGACATCTCGTAATGATTCCACAAGTCACTGACTCACTGGACTGTCTCTTGCAGGAGACTCTCAAATCACAGTTTTTCAGTGATCTGCACCACAAAGCATCTCTTTTAAATGTGATTTGCAGTGAAACGGGTCAACAGTTGTTTGACCCGTGGTGCCAACAATGTTTTTAAGCCTTAATCCTAGCAGTGGCGATTATGGAATGGAGGCTATTATAATTACTTACCACTAGTGCTTTCACTAAACACAACATTTATCAAACTCAGCTCAAATAAGGGAAAGGTCCTAAAATAATTGAGACCATAAAGTTCCACATCTGTAATTTCTGTAGATTACTTACTGGTATTTGGTCTGTTTTTTAATGAAAATAGCATTCTAAAAACAGCCTTTAAGCGTATAACTAGCTTAAACATAAACACTAGGGATGTCCCGAGCCAATCATAAAGATCGGTATCGGGGCCGATCGAGGCATTTTTTAACTGATCGGAATCGGCTCTATGTATCGGACCGATCGAATGTTTACGTCAGCTACGTCACGCACGTGTCGCAAACTCGCATGTTGTTTACTACTTGCAATACGGTGCTAAGATGTCTGCAGTGTGGAAGTATTTTAAGTTGGAAAGTGATTCTAGTCTGGTAGCTACATGCAACGTTTGCAATGCGAGCTGTTGTGTGCTGCCCCTTTAAGGACATGCTTAGAGCGTGCTTGAATCAGGAAGAAATATGAGAGACTCGCATGTTTGTGCTCGTGTTAAAAAAAAGGTTCAAGCTCTACAAAAACCTTCATTTAATGCTTATTTATTCCCAGCGTGGTAAGCTAATGTTTAAAAAAGTATATTTTGTTTATTTAAAAGGGATTTCATAGATCGCTATTTGTTGTTTATATTAGCGCCTAAGCGCCTAAATAGCGTGTTTAAGTTTTGTGTGTTGTGATGATTTACATGTCTTTATCTAATAGGTTTGTGACATGTTGAAGTGTTCTTCGTAACTTAAAATGTGTAACATTTTCGTTGTTGAAGAAATAGAAATGTTTATTTACTGATTGTTATTTAATACCCCATGTAAAATATATTATTTTCTCTTTTTTTTTCTAGTTTGACGCGGTGGTACTAGCAAAGCAGCCTTTAATACTACCAACTTAATAAGGCATCTTAAAACGAAACACACGACAGAATATTGCGACTTCACTGAGCTGTAAAATTGAGATTTCATATTTGTGAGAAATAAAAAACTGTAAAGGAACAGGTTGCTTTCAGTTTTTTTTTTTATTGATGCACTGCTGAGCTATTTGGTTGTCAAGAGTACACACTGGATTGATTTAATAACCTGCATGCACTTAAAGTGTGCAATTAGCACAAGGAAAAGACAAGTATCGGATCGGGACTCGGTATGGGTCGATACTTAAAATTAAATGACTCGGATCGGATCGGGGGCTCAAAAAACCTGATCGGGACATCCCTAATAAACACTATTAAAGTCAACTCCATAACTCCATCTAGTCAGGTTAAGAATCTCAGCTCATCTTTGATTCCACGCTGTCTCCGATTCTCACATCAGCTCCATGATCCGCACTGCATTTTTCCCCATTAGAAATATTCCCCACCTGGTTCACGCTCGCATTACGTCATGTAATGCCCTACTGTTTGACCTTCCTGTCAAATCCCTTACGTATCTCAAAACTACAACGTGTTTAAATTTCACCGCCAGATTGATCACACACACACACGCACACACACACACACACGCCCTACACTGAGCACATCACTCCAGTCTTGCATCACTTACACTGGCTTCAATTCAAAATGCTCTTGCTAACAAACAAGTCTTTACATTAACTAGTTCCCTCTTACTGTTCCTTAGATCTGCTGTTGTGGTGGTTATTGTTGCTGTTCTTAAGTTACTTTTTACTTGTGCTTTTGTACGGTGGCCTTGAGTGGAAAGAAAGGTGCCTCCAAACATTATTATTTAAAGCTTAAAAGTTTGCACTTAACTTTACACATTTGTTATCATAACCTTTTTTTGACACCAAACTTTCTTGAGGCTCGGTCAGGTAAGCAAGGGGTAAATCAAATTAAATTGTGTGAAAATATGCAATTGTCTTAGTTTTACGGACCCAATCAGTGCCATCTAGTGGTGAAAAAAGGGATAACCTTTGAAAGTACAAGACCTGTGATTTGGCTTGTTTGTCAAAATGTGTTCCCAAAACAGCACAATGCTTGTAACAATGAATGAGGTTTAGGAGAGTTTTGTCTGGTTTTTATACAATTTTCACATTGTTTTGAACATGTCTTTGCTTTTTATTTATTTATTTTATTTTATTCTATTTTTTTTTTTTGGGGGGGGGGTTTATAAAAGGATTGTAAGGTATTTTATAAAAGCATATTGTAAAGTATTAAATGCTCAAAAGACCCCAGACTTCAAAAGAGTTAACATTTGATTTTACTTTTTAAGGGTTTTGAGTTTACTCCAGGACTCAATTAGCAGACCATGCCCCAAGCAAAAAACATTTCAAATGTGTTTCGTCAATGCAATGTAGGTTGTTTTAGATGAAAATCTGAGAAACAAAGGTAAATGTAATGATTTTCAGCATCCTACACATAGAACGAACTGTTTTCTTGAAGATGTCAGGCTGCTGAATCTCCAGTGGGAGGTCTAAGCACATATCGATTCCACACCTTTTGGTCTGGATGCATTACGTTTTTTCATACTGAGAGATTATGGGAAGGCTCAAGACCGGCTTACATTGCTACAGAAGAACTGTACTGCAATGTAATCCTTAATAAATTCTCCCCCACACAAGAATGTCTTTCATCAAATTAAAAACAGGCGAGGTAAAAAGATCCCTCAGTCTAAACACTGCTTGCTATTAACAACTAAAAAAAAAATATGGATCATAGAAAGTAAAAGTTGAATAAATGGTTGTTTCTCCCACTAGAAAAGCTGATTTGGATTAGCCCACTACACCAGGGTTAAGTCGTCTGGCAGAGATCTATGAGCCCTTCATTTCCCAGATGATTTCTACCCCGACAATTGAGGAGGAGAAGAAGAGTGTTTTTGCCTCTTCATTTATGATGAAGAATAGACTCTCCATCAGTCTTAAATGAAGAGACGATGGTGATTTTCAGCTTACATGCCAGGTAACATGTTGGCCACTGGCTTAGGAAACATCTGATTTCGTCAGAAAAAAAAGTATCCAGAGCATCACTTCAAAGATTTGTCCCCCGGTGCTTTGGGAGTTCCCTTTCTTTGCTGCCGCTCTGTTTGATTGACAGATGAACTCTCTTCTTTGTTAGGTGAGTGGGGATTTCCATTCACTCAAGCTTGTCCACAGGCAAACATCCACCATGACACACTCTGATTCCTTTACATTGACTTTTAGGCCTCTTTGACAGAAAAAGAAGCAGCTAAAGTTGCAGAGACGCTTGAGGGATGAAATCTCTGAAACACAGCAGTTTGATGAATTGATGAAAAAATGATATGACCATCAAGACATGGCCGTATCCCAGTTTTATTACTTTAATATGAAAAAAGGTCACTTTACAACATCTGAGCCGGTATGACAGCAAAACAATAACGTTGAAGGTACGGCCCACAAATCACGACTAGTATCGTACAATCTTCCAATGTGTAGTCTGTTATCACAAATGGGGAAAGATGAATCAAGAATGCATGAAAACTGTTCATAAACTATACAGTTTATGTCAGTGGCTTCTTGTGAATGGGGAAGAAGAAACATTCCAAATGAAGCCCCATCTTTGAAGTGCAAAGAGAGCTGGAGATGAAAGAAAAGGAAGCTTTGCACTAAATAACCTAAAACGCAAGAGATGCGATCAAGGAATCATAATTATTTAAACCTCACCATGATAACCGCAAAATTCATAAGATTGTTAATTATCAATTTATTCATGCATGTAAAAAATTTGATAGATGTACAGTGTATGCACTTTATTTCAGTATCTGTTTCTATAATATGTGGTTGTAAAGAAATTAAACAAGAACCAGAACCCAGGATTCATTGTAATGCATTTTATCTGTAGTACATTTGTGAATATGTCTTTAATTAGTCTAATAGTACATGTAACTTCATATCTTGAGATTAAACAGGATGTACATCACAAACCAGAAGTGACAAACTCCTATATAAGAGCAGCTCAGAGGACTTTGGCTCTTAAGGTTGCTTGTTCTCTCTCCCTGCCACTCCTCCTCTCTTCCTCCGTCCCTCTCTTTTCTCTCACTCTCTTAGCTTTGTCATGTTTGCATGTTTAGGTTAAAATAAAGCCGCATACTTTATTTTAAAGTAGAGGTGGACGGACTATTTCTATCCGCTGGAGCAGCAGATGGATGCCGCGAGAGCCACCTAGAGCCAAAGGGGCCCAAGAGCTGCCCACTAACCGGGTCTAGAGTGTCGCTGTCTGGCCAGTTGAGTCACTGGGGCTCAGCTGGATTGCTGTCCTCTCTAAGGAGCATGCCAGGCACTGGACCACTCTTTTCCAATAAGGACTTGATGACAGAGAGCATGTATCCAATCAGCTCAGAGCATGGTGGATGCACCAGCACACCGTTGTTCCAGACAACCATGTGCCATTGGAATAAAAACATTGCGGAGTATCCCTGAGCACTTCCTGGAGCCACACCCATCTCTCCGGGTCACCATCATCCCCGGCAGAGTGCTGAGTGACTCTTTTTAATTATTCATGGTGCCATTATTGTAATAAAAGCCCTGTGCGGCTTTGGACCAGCAGTGTGCCTTGTCTCTGTCTCCACACGCTACTATATATATATATATATATATATATATATATATATATGTATATATATATATATATATATATATATATATATATAGTCAGATAAACAATCTAAATCTAAATCAGTAATTAACAGACTAACAGCAATTAGCTGAGTGCTAATACATACACTGATATGTATTTTTATATTGTGTTAATAAACCATTATGTTTGAGCTCAGTTCATGCAAATGAGCTGAGCCTTAGAACACTGTTTAAAAAATATGAAAAAAAAAAAATATCTCAACTACTGTAATCTGAACGGGCCATGAGTACAGCGCTGTTACTGGCGGCAGGGAAATGGCTGCTGATTGCAGCAGTCCCACCACTTCCCTTGACCCTACCCCCTCCTGCAATGTTTTTTTCTGTATTATGTCTATATGTGCTTGGTTGCAATGGCTTTTTTTAACCTGCCCCACACTGCCCTTCGAAGGACAGTGCAGAAAAGGCTCTTTTTGAGCTACCCTGCCTAATGTATACCTATTTCTCTGTTTCTTTCTCTAATGAAACCTTTCAAAAACGCATTTATTTCCAAGAAGCCTCAGTCTATTACCTGCACCCCAAGTGTTTTTACAAATTTGAAATGAGATTGAATAGCTCAAGCAGAATTAACTCCAGTAAGAATAAAATGTACAAAAAAGCCACCACAAACAACAAAAGAATGCATAAAGTCACACAATGTAAGAATAAAAGACTACATCTGCCCCTGTGGTTTAAAATGCAGACTAAAAATAAACCTCATTTCAGCCACTAAATTAATTTTTAAGTACATTGACCTTGGTAAAGAGTGTTTACTCAGGTATTCCACCAGTGAAGAAATTCACTGCATGCCTTTCCTATTACAAACAATTTGAAAGGACCATCTCCATCTGGGTGCTACTTCTTTAACAAGGAATTAAAATAATAAAGTGTGTGCTGTTGGAATATGATGATACAATGCAGTACAGGGAGGTCCTCTCCTATATACACTGACTGTAATTGCTATTCTGTAGAGTAACATGCCTCCGTACATGTTTACTCAAGCCAAACTATTAATTAAAGATGAGCTAGGGTTTTAAACAGAGCTGTTCAGTCTGCACTCCTTTCAATCAACGTGAGGGAGTTGGTTGTGTAGGCAATGCAGTATTTTGCCTTGGAGTCGAGAATTATTCAAGTGTTGACAAAAATGTTATTATTCAGCTCTTCTTTGGCATACTGATGCTCCGATGAGACTGCTGACATAAACATGCCAACTATTCAGTCCTTAAGTACACCCATAAACACTCTCACTCTCTCTCTCTCTCCAGCTATCTTGCTCCTCAATGCCTGACTGAACTGTCATATGGATTACATCTTTAGTGTGCCGAAGGTCTGCCGAGCAATTCCAGAGGTTACACCCCACCGAGAGTCCATTAAACTCCAAAATTCAGAGTTGCATAACCTTCCAAGGGGGGCGCATGCCTACTTAAAGCAAGGTTGAGATCAGATTGAGTGTTCCGGATAGACCAAAAGTAGAGGGGAGAGCAAAAGAATGGCTCTGATGTAATGCCACGTCAAATGCTTGTGCTGCCTGCTTGGAGACAAACTGAAGCACACCGTGCAAAATCGTGACTGGTTTGAAGAAAGGACACAGCTTCCAAACACTCATCTGGCAGACTAACAAGCTTTTAATTGGCCTTCTCTCTCAGATGAAATGTGTTCCCAGCCATGAAATGAAATGCTTTTAATCAGGCTAAAGGAGTTAACTTACAGTAGATTGTTCCATTATACCATCAACATCTGCATTGAGCAATCTCCATGGACGCTTTTGCCTGAATCTCCTATGGAACAAATAACTTTTTTTCCACTTTTGTATTTACTGTATATGTAAAATTAAATAAGAGAAAAAAAGTATGGATCCGATCATGTCCCTGCTGCATATCTTTAACTTTAATATCATTGAAAGGTTAAGGTGTCACAATTCCTGTGGTGAGAGGAAGAATATGAACAATCGGAGCGGAAAATTGAGAGGTTAAAAAGTCAAAAAGCTAGGCTTGCACCATGAGATTTTTGGACCATTTACAGAAAATGTTTCAAGTTTTTCAAGTATTTGGGGTGTCTGGGTCCTTTTTGACCTTTTATTACTTCACAATTTGCGCTAATAAATTATCTTTAAAACAGATTATATGATTTTTTAGAACAATTCCAGCTACGTTTTACAAATATTTTTTCATTACATTACACAATAATTGCACAACAATCCTGAAAATAAAATATAAAATACAATTCTGAGTATTATGAGTTTCAGGCACGTTTTGTTCCATTGTGTTTGTTTTGTACCGGAACTTTAAAAAACACAAGCCCATATCACAGGTTTTGTATTTCCACGGGTTATCCCATCTTTTCACCACTAAATGGCACCAATGACAGGTTCTTCAAAATGAAACTGCAATGTTTGTTTAAAGCACCGGTGCATGCAGAGACTTTGAAAGGTTAAGGTCCGGAACACTGACTTAATCATATGGTAGATGTAATTTATTTACAGTTATGCCGTTACTTACAAAAATGACAACAAATCAATAAATTGTTAACAGTAAAGTGCAGGTGCATGGTTGGAAATAAAAAAATTGACAACTTAAAATTATAAGGCAAATGGTTGAAAGGAGTTTACTCAGCTTCAGTGGATGAAAAGTTGTGCTCGTTGAACTTGTCATATTGAGTTTCACTAAAACTAAAAGGTTAGGGTTAGAACCAAAAGCAATGTACTACAAAGAAGTGTAAACAATTAAAGTTAATGAAACTTTTTTTGTTTTACTGGATTAAAAATTATTTTGTTGCATTTATTGGACAGTACTTTTGTAATCTGACTGGAAATTGAGAAAATAAGAGTGGGGGATAGAATTGGCAAATTAGCATTGAACCGAGGTCATCAATCTGTGCTAGTGAACTATACCACAAGTGCCAGCCAGGCGGAGATGCTTCTACACAAAGTAGAGATTGATTTAAAGGTAGAGATTAAATTTGGATTTCTAGATGATATTAAAATGTAAAGAAAGCTGTACTTTTGAAACTAGGTGCATTGTTTTCATCTCTGAAACTTTATTCGTCCAGGCACTGGAATATAGACCAGGTTTTGATTAAATATAGAGCTGTGAATAATTAGCTTAACAGTGGAAATAACAGTATAATTTTTGGGGGAATTTTGGAAAACAGTGGATATTTTTCAATGATGGAGCAAAGTGGGAGGGTGGAAGAATGAAAGAGAAGAGGGCCTAGTACAGAACCTTGTGGGAGCCCAGAAGTGAATGTGATCTCGATTGTTTAGGTGAACAAACCTAGTCTAGTCAGATTGTTTTTGCTCACATGATTAATATGTTTGCAGTTGCATTTTAAAGTTGAATTTCCACTTTTTTAATTAAATTAAAACATAACTTTACTTGAGAAACTAGGTACTTTTATGACAATGTACTTGTGTGAGGAGCAAGTTGTAACTATAACAAGAAGAGCCTATCTCCTATGCATTTGCAACAGTTATTAAGGGTCACAGAAGAATTCAGCTCACAGATTATGCAAATGTTTATCCTATTGGCTCCGATCAAAAATTTGGTCCAAACTTCAACCTAATCACGTGGAAGTCTAGAATAGCATTCCTGTCCATAAATGCACAGTGAATGACAGATTAGCAAAGAGCAAAATCAAAAGCAAATATATTTTTGTAACGTTAATGAATAAAAATATGAAATCCTAAATTGATATAACATAATATAGCTTTATTCAGTGGTTCACCATAGCATTAATTAGCTTAATTAATAAGGAATGAGCTGAGCTAAGAGACCCCTCGAGTCCGGGGACCCCTGTGTGGCGAAGGGGTGTAGGTGAGTTGCTTTTTTGAAATCGCCAACAGACTTATTATGAATTATGTAGATTTCACATGGATTCTGAATAAATTGAGACCTTTTGGTTGGCTACTAGGAAAAACTAGTTTGCAATGTTGTGAAATAAATGTATGGAATGCTGTGATGTTTTTTTAGCAAACAAAAACAAACACAAATTACCGGAATCGGTTTCACTAATAACCTATTATTACACTTTCAACAGAGGGTTTTCTTGCTTTTGTTTGAGGGTGCTTGTAGCATCCTCTAAAACCCCTGTGCCTCTGAGCCTATGTAAATTCATGTTTGTGACAATGAGTTGGTGAAGCCCTTTGTGTAAATCATCAAAACTCATTTTCTTCCTTCAGAGAGCGAAATGCTATTTGGATCTCTCAAATCAAGCTGCAAATCATGATTATCTAGTTTCAGAGAAAAATGGCGGTTGACAAAGTGTTGCTGTCATCCAATACAAAAATATATCAGCTTATGCAGTTTCTTTTATTTATAAACAAGTTTCATTCAATCTTAGATAAAGAAAGTTATAAGTATTGTATGTAATAAGCAAAGAACCTTCAAAAATTGAATTCATAAACAAAATCTTGAATGCACAATATAACAAACTTGCCCCACAGTGATTGGCTATAGAGATGATAACTGCTGCTCACCTTGGGGTATGGAAATAGAACTTTCTGACAGAATCCTACATTTCTGAATTGTCTTTGCAGCAGTTACGGGTCTGCAAATGCAATTTCTTGCCTCAGAAGGTCATAAATTGCAGATTCCTTTTAAATCATTTCCACAAGTGCATTTGGTGATCTCTGTTGACACCAATGTCCTCAGAATCTGTGGAGAGCTCTGTTGTCTAACTCTTGCCCCCAGATACTTTCTTCCTGCTCCTATGAGCTTTTCTTTATTGCGTTTCTTGTTAAAAAATGTGTAGGAGCATGAAAAGTGGCACACTCCAGAAGATAACTATGACTGGAAATCATTCCTTCCTTCTAGGCCTTTTATTAACAAAAAAAGCTCTGAATGACACCATTACTACAGCAAGCCATGCTGACCAAGAGACAAGCCTTTTACAAATAACTGCCCAGTACACGTCATCATATATCATGTTTCAATAATGTTATTTGACTATTGCATAATTTGATCCATCTGTAATTAATTCATTTTTATATAAGCTGAACAGCATTGTTCAGTTTACAGTTATACAGCCTACAATGAAGAGTTTTTTTGCATAATTAAACAGTGTGGTGTTTCCCCTAACATTCAATAGGAGGGGCATTGTGTCCCTTTAAGTCTGTCCCCTCCCTGTGCCCTAAGAAAGGATCAATATAAATATTTTTTTTTACCACCAAAAATTCGTCTACCACCCAAATCTTGTGACTATGGATAACTCTACCATGTTTTTACAGATACTTGTAACAACTGTTGCTTCTCATGGAGCAGCAGTGTCTGTCTTCTCCCAGGCTAAACTCAAACAGACTCAATCTGAGTCCAAATCCACTTACTATCCGTACTTTTAAGGGTGTGAAATGAGATTTAATCTCTATTTATGTAGGTTTAAGTTCTTTAAATTTTTTTTACTTCATATTCTCAGGGTTTTAAGTATATTGTTTATATTTATTTAGTTATGATAAGAAACATGTGAAATGCTTTTGTTATTTTGTGAAAAGGGGTGGGGGTGTACAGTTGTTTTACAGGTGATTTACAGCTCTGTTGTGGGGTGAAAAAAAACTTAGGGATGGTTCCTGATTTATAGGCCAATCCAGATGCCTACTTGGTTGTTTTGAGCTTTGGGTCAGGACCGAAATCTCAGAAATTCAAGTGGCTGTAATGCACTTCCTCTTCAGGGTGATAGGTACTCTCTGAGAGATGTATGTAGAACTGTCAATAGGCAGAAGCCCAAAGCCACTACTCTGCCCACCTCTAGTCAGGTGTTGATGGGTCGGGCATTTATTTTGGATGCCACATAGACACCAGGCATTTCCTGTCAGGAGGAGATCAAAGGAAGAGCTAATACGACTAATACTGACTGTACTTTATGGCGATTATTCATACTCACTTGGATGAGGTTTAAAACACAGGGTAAAAGTCTCTACACACCAATCAAAATGCGCTAACAAAAAACCATTGGCGCCAACAGGACATCACACATCTGACCAAATGAGTGGTTTGAACTGTGCAGCACAAATCCTCTTTTCTCCACATTTTTGTTAAAAATCTCCCTGTGATCTGTCAAAAACTGTATAAACCGCTCTTCTTTGTCATTGTCTTTTTCTTTCCTGCTTTCCCATGTGGTGCATCTGTGATGCCATCTTCAGCTTCATTTTATCAATATTTCCTCGATCCAGACGAAGAGTACCCTGCTGAGAAGCCATCCAAAGGTTTGTGCGAAGCTCTTTTCTAAATGATGAGTAGAGAGCTAAATGCCATTTTGTAAAAACACACCTCAACTTAGTTTCAGTTTGGGTGCTTTTACCACTATGCTCTGAACCCTCTAGAGGTGCTTTTTTATACCCATTTGAATGTGGTTCAAAAAGCAGGCAAAGTTGGTGACACCAAAGTGATACCTTTCACCGATTGTAAAGAGAAGTGGGCCACAATATCCTGTTGATTGCAGACTGGTCAGTTGCTGAGCTCACTGATGGGCCAGAAAGCGTGCATCCTTTGGGAATTATGCCAGGTTTGTGCTATTATTTTACATTCACTATGATGTCACCAAGAGGAAGTCTACAAAGACGTAGTGGAGTGATGCATCTTGGGCAATGTGTTTGAACCAACCCACTCGGAGGGGATAATGGAAGTCTGTGGATACACAAAGCCAAACAGCACTAAGCCTGTTTTCCACCGGTAGAGTTGGAGAAGTCTGGGCTCTTGCTTCAATTGCTGCTCTCATAACCAGATTTTGGACGGATGGACGGACGCACGGATAATGATGAAACCAGAAAAAATAAATGAATAAATTAAAAGCATGATCCTAAATTAAAATAAACAGATTTTTAAACATCATCTGACTGACAGTTCCTGTGTGAACCCATCTGCACAGATCTCTTTGGAGAGTGGGAGTTATCTGGTGATGGGCTGTGGATCCCCTGAGCCAAGATAAGCATAAAGACAAGTACTGCCGTGGGGTTTTGAAATGAACTGGGATGCTATCTGAAAGCTTTCTTCAGGTATTACAGATTCTTGAGATCTTTGCAGAAGCTGTTTATGCATTTTCTGAGACCTCCTGCTTTTAAGTTATGTCTTTCATACGTCCCCATTCCCCACTGCAGACTCCTCTTTACACAGAGGCATTGCGGTGATGAGCAGGTCATGGCATTGGAATCCTTTAACAATTCTGAGAAAGCAAACAAGAAAACGCACTTGAAATCTAGTTTTCCGTTGATAACCCAAAGCTCCAGGGTCAAACATAAGTCCAGAGTGTGAGGATTGTCTCAGAGAAGTAAATTGTTTTCTGTGTGTGAAATGTAGAGTAAGAACAACTTTTGATGAAATGTGACCTGTTTTGTAATTTCCAAGCTCATGATGCATGCAATTGCTTCCCTTCACAGCGTTCAGTGTCAGCTTACTTATTGTATAAGAGTTTATACTTCCCGACATCACCAGGCACGCAAAAGTCAGAGAGAGTAATCTCTCTAAACCCAAGGCTGTCCTTAAAACATACAAATAAACCGATACGCTTGCAAGAGCAGATGCATTTAAAGAGATGCAGCGGTATTGTGTCATCAATGTTTATTGTCAAATCTAGAGGCAAATCCGGCAACAGAGGCTTTGATTTTTCTAAAAGAGCTCATTTAAAAACAATCAGACTATGAATTTGTAATGCGTGCTATTTAAATCGAGGGATTCGTGCAGAAAATGTAAGGCAACAATGAATTGTTGCACAAAAAATATAAATAATAAATAAGTCTGAGCAGAGATAAATTATAGTTGCTCTGTGAGATCAATCTGCAGGCGGTGAGAGAGCCTTCCACTCAAAGTCAGAAAAACCGAAGTGCCAATGACCCCGAACAGAGGAATGTCATTATGGCAGAGTGCTGGGCCATAGCAATGGAGTGTGGAGGATTGAGACATCTCTCCTCTCCCTGTGATGGGCATTATAGATCACTGGCAAAAGGTCAGGTTTTCACAGGAAGGACAGCAGAAGAAGACCCAAGTAAACTGTCACTTTGTTGTTTGTCTGTTCAATCACTCTTTCTTTTCATCCCTAAGCTGCCTAAAGGTCTTTCCACTTTGAACAAAAACAACTTGAGCTGGCTTTTTGTCTAATCATTTTCTCTGCAGCCTCTTTTCAAGAGTAATATATCATACTCTATGCCATAACACCAGATTACTGAAGAGTAAATATTAAATCGAATCTTTGAAGTGTGGTCAATCATGCTAATAAAATATATTATCATGCTAATAAAATATATTATCATGCTAATAAAATATACATTTTCACAGAATAATTCTCATCATGCCCAAAGCATTTCCACTGGCTGAAGGAAGTTTTAATGGTCTGTCTAGACAGTGCCTGACTGGAAATCTAACAAAAGCACTTTATGATTTATGAAATCTGAAACAACTGCTTGACTTTTGAACAACTGTCAATATCAGTAATGCACCATTTCTTTTCTCTAGCAAAATAAAGACGCTGTGGATAAATAAGACATGCAGTTAAAGTGCAGCTCTGGCTTCAAATGGCAAGTCTAAAATAAAATTAGTCTGTATATAAAAACTACACTATAAAGTCATTTGTGGGTTTCTTTCTAACCCTTTGGAAAGCATCCCACACAATCAATTTGCATAATTTTTCAGAATAATTTGTTTCTTGACCAGCAGTGCTGAAAGGAGCTTCATACTATCTATCTCAGAGAATTTCCTTATTCTGAAACTTCATCTATATATGTTGGGAGCCCCATTGTGAGGTTGTGTTCAGCTACCCTCCCCGACTATCTCTCTACTCCTGCCCCTCCCTGCCGATTTGCTCTTAATTATGTCTTCACCTGTTCCCGATCTTGTTATCTGATTTTCTTCTGTCTGTCACTGGTGCATTGTTTTCTTCGTCATCTATGTTTGTGTCCTGTGACTACTCCAGTTATCAAAGTAAGCTTTATGTTGATTTATATCTGTTAAGTAGTTTTTTTTGTTCTTCAGTTTATGTCCCAGTCTTTAGTTAGTAGTAATTCCCCCCAGTGGGTCTATTCTGTTATTTCTGTATTTAATACGGTTTATAAAAAAAAAATGTTATATATATATATGCTTGTATATATATATGTATATATATATATATGCTTGTATTGTTTAGAAATACAATTATTTAAAAAAAAACCTTTTAAATATGGGCCAAATTTATCAAAAATTACCAAAGACTACTTCATCTCAAACAGTTAATGTGCACATGGAGCCAGCTAACATGATTAACACAGCCTGACTGTCGAGCGCAGACTTTGCACTTAAAGCTGAAAGGGATTCAATGCCTCATAATATATAAAGTGCAAAATATAGGATGGCTGTGCAAAACCTAAAAAAGGATAGCCCTAAGTTAATTGAATTTGGAAACAAAGATAATGTTCGAAAGGTGAAAACTTACTTGAAAGAACATGCCAAAGCAGCAACTACATCGGCTCATTATTGTCACAGAGATCACAAAACTTTCTTTAATTTTGGAATTTAGAGATGTTTTCATCTGCAGCAGGTTGCATGACTACAGTACAATAGTCCTTGACAGGGAGGGTTTGCTTTGTGTTATTCTGCTGCTCGTAGATGACGGCAAAGGTAGTAAACACTAGTTACATTTAAATCCCAAATTAGAATTTACTCATTTTATCACTGTTTTTTTCCAAGTCTTATGTTTATTGTGTATGACATTGAACTTTGCATTTAATTTTAAAAACTTTAAATGGTTTTGAGCCCGCTTCATTCGACTTTTTCTTGTGTTTGCATGTACTAATTTAATTGCCTCTATCTTCTATGCTATGCAAATTAGCATGCCTTGCTTTGTCCTGATTTGTCCTGAACTAAGTTTTAATTTCTTACAATTACATCATACTTGACCGTGTAGTAAATGAAACAGGAATTAACGTGGGTCTTTGTCTGAAATCTTAGACATCTTAGTGACTTGAATGTTATCCTACTTTGCCCTCACCCTTCTGTCTCTCTTCTGTTTGTTTCTGGCTCTGTTTTGTTAATCTTTGCTGTCTTTGCTCTACTGTCGTGGGAAAAAAAGCTTCTTATCATCTGTAGAAGAGAAATGTCAATTTTTTGTTAGTTTTTTTTCTAAAGCCCAATGTATGCAGCTTTTTACTATGAAGTTAAACTCCTTCCTTTGATTTGTGATCACAACGAAAAAAAAAATCAAAGCCCAGCTGAAATATTTTATCTCTACTTCGCCAGTAAGCTAAAATAACAGCCTCCACAGGGAGTAAAACACCATTTTACAAGAAAACATACATTTTCAGAAAATGACTAATGATCAGGGAAACATTAACTTGTCAATCAAAAGATTAAACCCAGGGCTGAATTGTGCCACTTACTTCCACTCATCTGCCAATGACTTGAATCTCTAGCTATTCTTCTAATTACACAGCTCTGTCTCTAATGCAACAAAGGAGCACAGAGCATGATGCTCTTAACAGCCACCAAGACAAAATGATTGTGAAATCAAGTCCAGCCCAGCTAAGATAATGTACACGCTTCTCTCTCAAAGAAGAGGAGGAATTAGAGCACAAGGCCCCTTTTGCTTGACAGGCTTAGGGGAATTCAGGATGGAAATGAGCCGTGAGTGATGTGATTTGTTGGGCGATCTGCTGGACCCTTCACGTGTCTGCCCAATGCAGCAAAGCGACACTCTGCAATCAACCGGTGCAAAGCCCCCATTATGTTCCACCATTACAGCTCCACAATAGCGGGTATTAACAGTCATACGAGTGAGTGACTTTGACTTGTGTGTGGTGGAATTGGGAGTGACTGTTTTACTTGTCACATGAGCAATAAAGGTAGAGGTGATAAAGTGACATACGCAATAATAATAACAACGACTGGTGCATTTGTCATCCCTAAAGGTGTTCCTACCAATCTCAACTGGAGCTTCTGATCCACATATGCAGTGCTTTGCGGATTAAGCCTCACAATGCACATCTATGCATAAACTTTCTGAATAAATGACTTTGTATAAATGGTATAAAGCAAAAGGAATGGCTCCACCTGTCAATATGTCCAGCCCTGAGGTTTTAAACTTTCAGCAACACAATGGCTCGAAAAGGCTAATAACCTGTGCAGTAATTGCAGGCTGATTATCATTACTTACGCTTCCATTACAGCAGCATGAGTGTCATTAGCGGGCTGCACGGTACCATTTTTTGAAGCTTCACTATTATCTTTTGTATGTCTGTTAGATAACTCTAAGATTTGTTGGGACAAACTGAATGAACCAACAACAGAGTTTTAAGTAAAGTAGAGCTGCTTTTGTGCAGTAGAATGGGTCATTTGCATGTGCAAACATAAGTTAAATGCGTCTTTGTTTCGGGGGATTTCATGGTACACAAATCTCAAATGTTGCTACAATCTCTGCTTTGTATTTTAACTGAACCCACATCGTAACAGCCCAAAGCAATTTTAGCAGTTAGTGCTCCCAAACAAACAAACAGGCAGGTAGGGCTAATCCTTGATTAGATGAATTGGTTGGCCATGTTTGTTTACTGTGTAGGAGCACACGGCCATGCTGAAATGAGATTGAATTTGGTCTGAATAAAAGCACCCAATCTCAGCACTTAAATTGACATGATTTGTTTTGCATTTGCTGTAAGTGAGTGGAATATTATTGGTTTTTAGTAACCCTGGAGGAGTCTGGGATTTCAAAAGGTTTCTAATTCATTTCTAGGTAAGTTGGTGGGTATGAGATTTTCCTCTAAGCAGCCTTTCAAGAAAGTCAGCACCCGTTCTTCCGGTTTCCATCTTAACATCTGATTATTCTAATTCCCAGAAGCATGCAGAAAGTATTAAAAAAAATCAAGCGAAACTGTACATGGAACAGAGCTTCCGTCTATTGAAGGTGTGTTCACAAGTGAATGCAAATCATTTCTATTTACTCATATTGCATACCCTCATCATGCATGAGCTCATTTGTCTGCACACATATCTCTTTGTGTTTTCAGTAGTGTTTGTGTCTAGTGTGAGTATGGATCAAATGCCTACACATGGTAAATATTGATCATTTGGATTCAATTCAAGGTATATTTCAAATCTAGAACAGTTTTTGAGAGGTTCAAAAACAGCTTTTACATGATTATTGATATAAAGAGTAACATTCTCGGGATGAAGAAGCTCTGAGAATTAAGCATTGGTTTAATAGCAGGATTCAATTTACTTGAGGAAAAAACAATCCTCTTCTAATGGATGGAAAAAACTGTGATACATTGTTATTGCAACCACAAAAATATTTAAATGGAATCTGTATAAAGGTAAATAGTAATTGAGATTATATAATGTGATAGTTACTTCATTAACTAGTTCAGCTTGTGTTTTGACTAATACATTTAAATTCTTCTGTAATATGTTTCTGTCTTTTTTTATCCAAGCACCAGTGCTATGAAACTTAGTAGCTAACCCGTTAAACTTACAAGCATTTAAAGGTGAAGGCAAAAGAACTGTTTTCAAGTGTATTTTATATAAGCACTTCACAGAATTTTTTCCAAAAGCTTTTACCTTGGATACCAAGCAACAAAAAATCCTCTTTTTCTTTAAAGCCCTTTTATTTGTTAACTAAATGTTTTGAGAACATTGAGATTTTTTCACCCTTTTAAAGTTTTCTTTTATGCCTAGCAGCAGCCAATGAAAATAACCCAATGCCAATGCGAAACCAAACTAATAGCGAAACGGTTACCTTAAACAAATACTAGTATTTTCTGTTAAATAGCATATTGTATAATGGCTTCATTCATAAGTCCCGATTCCTCGCAGGACCTCCCGTAGTGCGGGATGAAGTCATACTCGTTGAGGCTTCTGTTTGTTAAAAGATTCATGGAAAGCCATTAGAGCTTGCCCGAGCAATTCTGATGCATCTTAGTGAGACATCTTGGCACAGTAACGCACCCGCAATTCTCATCATTTTCAGCTGGCATGCTCTTTTAAACTGCTAAATCCTATTAAAACAACTCAAGAATGAAGGTTAATACATGAAAAGAACCAGACGCAATGACCTGTGGCCCCAACATTGAGCGTTTAGAGAAAGCAGTAGCTACACACAAGCTCGATTGATAATTGATTCCATAGGGAGCCGTGCTGGGAGGTGGTGCCCTTCACCTTAGCTGTCAGTCAAGTAAGATCAAAGCTCAGTGACCCCCTGTGCAGCATAAAAGCCTTCATCTTAGGGTCATTAAAGAGCTAGAAAGGCTAACCACAGGACTGTGACTGCGCAGGGTAGGGCTAAAGCGTTTGGCAAAATGTGTTATTTACATGCTGACTGCTAGCGAAAAATACTCAAACACCATCTGATGGAAAGAAATCCTGTGAAAGATCACGAGATCCAGAAGAGAGCTCAATGTTTTTAAACATTAAAAATAAAGATTACACTAGAAATGTAATATTAAAATTGTTGATAATGGGAATGTATTAAATAATGATATATCATTAACACTGAAAGAGCTAAAGTTGAATGTTATAATCTGGATTAACTCATTCTTTCAATAAACTGAGGAATGCGATACAAATTCAATCTTACTTGCCTGAGCAAATAAGTGAAATGTATTTGAATTCTTAAGTTTACGCAACACTTTTATGTACTTTGAAGTAAAAAAAAAGTTTTAGTTCTCTTTAACCAGTCTCTGAATGCATTTTCATGTGCAAAGTGGCCATAGTGCTGCTGATGTAGCTCCTTGTCCCTTTTAAATTAGATAAATATTATTATGATTTGAACACATAGCACATTTTGTTTTTTATCATCGATTCAAAAATGCACTTTTACTTCTTACTCTTTCTTGTTATCTTAAGTTATCATTCGTTTAGTTTATAATGCAGTCGCTAATTACATTTAATTTAGCCGATTGTTGCATTTCTGGGTATTAGGCAGCAGCCATGATTGGTGGACAAGTGTAGTATAGCTTTCCACTTACGCTTACAGAGCCAATTTCGGCTGCAAGAGGGTAATTTAACTTAACTTTATCAAATAATTGGTGCCCACCAGAACAACCAAAGTAGTGAACCTTTAATGGCTTTACACAAACATTTACTGTCAGGAATTTCCTGCTTAAGAAACTCTAGCTTCTAGGTTGTTTTTAGGTTTTCTGCTGCTCTTAAAGTTTCACTGTTGTATTAAGGCCTCTACGCACCAATCCAAATTTTTTGGATGTCCGACAACGCACCTCAATTGAAAAGAGGACATCACACATCTGACCAAAAAGAGTTTGTGCCATATTAGATCCATTTTTTCGCAAGAAGAACTACCAATGAAAGCTGTCTCTTTCTATGATTTGAGTAGGATGTAAAAGAGCTGCTTGGCGGCGCTCATCCCACGCTTTCATAGCAACTTCGTACAGGAAACAGGAATGAAACAGCGCAGCGGAAATCCTCTTTTCTACACATTTTTGTCAAACATCTCCCTGTGATTAGCCACCAATGGTATAAACAGCTCGACATCCAAAATTCCTTGGTTTCTTCTCTGTCACCGCCGCTTTCTTTCCTGTTCCCAGTGTGGTGCAGAGTGTCTCTGTTGTACCCCAAATGCCATCTTCAGGTAAGGATCATCATTGTATCAATATTTCTTTGACCAAGACAAAGAGCACACTGCTGGGAAGCCGTTCACAGATTTGTGCAAATCTCAATTCGGATCGGTCTCTAGACGTCTTTAGACTCTTGCTGGTGGTCATCTTGTCTGGTATATCTTAAAAGTTCAGCAGGCCAAATGTAGTTATAGTCTGCCCTGTGATGGACTGGTGACCTGTCCAGGGTTTACCCTCACCTCTCGCCCAATGTGCAGACCCCCGTGACCCCAAAAGGGAGTAATAAGCTGGTTAGAAGATGAATGAATGCATATGGAGATGAAGGGAATAGCCATAGGTTTATTAAGCTTGGTTCCCTCTGTGGGGTTACTGCAAGACAAACTCTTTAGATTCCCTGTGTGAATTGGTTTAGCTATAGTCTGGGTTTTTCCTCTGGATCATGTCTAAAACAGGTTGATTAATTAATTTCCTTCACTATTATTTTAAATGAAAAAACACTCTATGTAATGTAATTTAAATGCTGCTTAAATATGTCTTCTGCCAAAAAATAAACTAATAGCTTTACATTGACCATTCTGTTCCACAAAACATGTTCATAATCTACGTTAGTCTCCTCATTCTGTGAAGCTGCATTGATCCATCTGCAATAAAGAGCTATATAAACACATTCGACTTGACTAAACAGTCAAACATCCTGAATTCCCCATTAATTGTATAATATATCGGCTAGAATATTTTCAATCCAATTCAGAAGTGTTTTTTTTTCTGGCTTTTTCTGACAAACATGAATTTAATATTTAATACTTTACTTTTATCACTACATCATACAATATTAGACTTGTCATGTATTCCTCTCACACTTCCCAAGCCTACAAAAAATAACAGTAAGGTTTTCAGTGATACCGGTGGTCATTTTTTTTCAATTTCCTACAATAATATTCCGTTTTAAACTTTTAACCTTTCCGCCTATTTTGAAAGAGCTCGTTTTGCGAGCACTTTCAAAGCCATGAACTTTCAACCACACAAAACTGGTTATACATCACAGAAATACGGTCACAAATGGCACTTGAACCCAAATCTCATTTAGAGCAGACACACACAAGTGCATCCACCCTTACATTGCTCAGCAGACAAAACAGGACTTGGTAGATTTCCCCTCTGTAATGGAAAGATGTACTGCTTCGTGTAACCGTTCACAGTGGACTGGTTCTTCAGTACAGCTACCGTAGCAAACATATAGAGGAAACCCCTTGTGCTGGCTGTAGCACCCAGCGTAATTAGCTTCTAAAGCAGAGCCCGGTCAAGTGAAGCAATACTCAACTCGAATTGACCTCTCTTCTGGAAACGAACAAACACTGCGGCTTCCTCTGGTGCTGGAGGCCTCATATTTCAGCACCGGACAGCTCCCCGTCTGCCAAAGCACTCCAGAGTCGTATTGTTTCAGCAGCAGCAGAACCATTAGACAGCTCTCCTCATGTTCACAGCTACTGGCAAAGAAGATCTTTTCCTCTCTTCTATTGCTTACAGACCCCATGTTTACATACTGTGGTAAGTGAGAACAGTCACAGAGAGAGAGAGAGAGAGAGAGAGAGAGAGAGAGAGAAGAGAGAGAGAGAGAGAGAGAGAGAGAGAGAAGAGAGAGAGAGAGAGAGAGAGAGACAGAGAGAGAGAGAAAACTGAACTAACACAATAGGCTGAAACCTATATTCTTGCTTTGTCAAAATGCAGATTGTTGTTTTCTGGAAAGCCCTAAGTAGAGATGACAGCTCACAGAGATCAATTCACTGAAATGAAAGTATTCACGCTCCAATGTGCTTTGAGTACCCTCCCAGCAGCACTGTATTATTGGAGTTACATTAAATGTGCGGTGACACAATATAAAAGAGAGTAATTGCTAATGAATCGTTCAATGTAGAATCAAACAGATCACTAAAAGCTCACCCACTCATAAGAATGATTTTTTTACTTATCCATTTCATTGACTGACCCAATGATCCAGGCACAGTGATTCACCAGGTAAAAGCTGACTTCAGAAGATTGTTCCTGAGTGACGAGTTAAATCTGTTTGCTGGTCAAATTAGGCTGTTACTTCACGCGATGACACAAATCAAGTCAGAATGTTTATCTGTGTTTTGATGGGATGAAAAAACTCAATGCATATGATTGAATTGTAGGTTTGAATTGTAGGTTTGAAAAGTTTTATTCAATGAAATATGCAACATTACATTCCACTTACCCTGAGCAGAACCTCATATGCTATGAAAATATTGAATTAATGAGCAGAGGCTAAAAATTAATTTTATTACTATTCTGATCAATTGCAACAACAGTTGACATCCTTACACATATCCATTTCAAACACATATTTGTTAAAATATTAGAGTGACGTTACCAAATTCTTTGATAATAACTGTTTTAATAATATTTGCCAATTATTAGGTATGGACACTCAGGACCTGTAGAGCAATGTCCCTGATGTCCTTAATCCCCCCTTGAAAAGTATGCTTTGAAAATTCAAATTTTGAATTTTGTAGTTCCGAGACCATTCATCTGAAATCTGAACTTGTAGTTTTACTTTCAAAATAATGTAAAAATGTACTAGAGGGGATATGATGGTCACATTGAATTTTAATTACCAGTTGAGATCAGGGCGCTGCCAATTAGGAGAGTGGACTCATCTTTAGGCAAGGCATATCCACGGGCCTTAAAGAGCACGTGACAGACCACAATGGCCTTGCCGACAAAGATTCCGAGTTGGCTCAGCATCGACCCTGGCACTGATGACTGCTGAACCTCAGTGGGTTTGACTCCACAGCAATAGTGGTGAGACCGGCCATTGAACTCAAGCAATGCTGGGATCCCTGTAGTTTAACAGGGATTCTTAGCTACTGGAGAATGTGCGGCCCGTCGGGTCACCTCCGAAGTCATGTGAACCAGGAGAACAGTGACTTCCATTTAATCATTTATGTATAAAAAAAGTGCCCCGTGGGTGTGTTTGTGAAAACGGTGTGTTCTCTCCGTGTCTTACATGAATTTACAGTGTTCTGTGAGTGCAAAAGTTGGCATTCATTTCTATTCTCCAACTCACAGTCGCGCCTGTTATCACTGTAAATTCAGCACCCAAAACCTGCAAAGGAGGTGCAGAACAAATTAATTCTTCTACAGCTCTTTTTGTGTTCATTTTAGATGAGCATCGCAAGCATTTGTGCAGAATCAGGTAACTGGGTTTTTAGTTCCATGTCCCAGCCTTGTTATATTATCTTTTCCAACGGTTTATTAGGAACCGAGTTCCCTGAGCTGATTCACAAGCTCCACCCTCCAATCAACCTTCACCCGAAACACTTGAATCTGATTCACCCAGTCGTCACCAATCACTGCCTTCCTGCTTCACTCTTAGTGTATGTCCACACTCCTTTCAAATGAAGCCCTTCACCAGGAGTCACTTACTGTCACAATGTGATCTCCTGCTTGACTCCTTTGATCAGCTCTCCACTGGTTCTTGAAATGGTCTCTGTGAATAATCTCCAACTTACTGCCTACTCACCAGCCTTCCAGTGTTTGCATTCTTCATCCTTGCTTTTTTTGGTTCTGTGTCTGTGGGTTCACTGCATGGATTACCTGCTCTTGTCCTGTCTTGTTGAAGGACCTAATGCCCTCTTATCCGACTGTTCATTTGTGTTCCTGGTCATTTTCTCCCTTTCCTTGTGACACTACTATACATTGTGCCAAATGCGCTCTCAACAAAATATTAGCTTTTCATTTTACGAGTGAAACCTTTTAGTATCATTTTATACCTGATATGCAGTATACAGTACACAATATCATCTGAAACTCTGCTGTACCATGTAGGATTCCCCAGTAGCCAACCGCTATTGAGCAACCTTTTTTTAATAAATAAAGCGATTAGCTAAAGTTGACAACAAGCAGTTGATGTACCCAACAGAGTGAGAAGCAACAGAAGAGAGGGAAACAAGTAAAGAAAAACAGATGAAATGAAAGTAAAACACTGCAGAGTGCCTGAAAGAATCAGTCACAGATATCTGTAGTAAAGATAGATGAATGGAACATGACAGAGACATCCAGAAGGGGACAGTACGGATAGCATAAAGTCCCCATCAAAAGACAAGTAGATGTGATCAACAGAGAGAAAGAGCAGACACATGGGAGCTTGGAGGACACTCTTTTCTCAGCACAAAGCCCCAGGGTTTAGGACCAGCAGTAAATGCAGAGTGACATTTTAAACAGTATGCATAATGAATAAACCCAAGCGTGAAGAAAAACACCACCTAGGCATTGCAGCTGCCACCACAGCCAGTGACTGAATAATCCTGTGTGGCCAGACTTAAATACACTGTTACCATCGGCGAGCTGCACCTCAGCAGTGTGCAGCGATTTAATTTACTGCATTAGAGAGAGCATACATCACTTTGATGTGGGCACTGTAACGAATACGCACCCTGATATTTATTTACTCTAAGGAAAATCGTCTTTCGGGTTATAGCACTGGCACAAGCCGATGAAATTCTCTGACTATGCTTTGTGATCCAAAGGCTATTTTTCTATCAACAGAGCACCCTGGTTTCAATCACGAAAACCCAATCGATTTCTCCAAGCCACTTGGGGGTGATAGTGAGCAGTGTAACATCATAACAGCATCGCAGCTTTGACGTCATTCACTGCAAAGCAGAACTCACAGAGGCAGACACTGTCAGGCTTAATCCTCTTAAACTAGATTTACAAACTCCAGGCATGATGCAGACGTATCATGTAGCACGAACACAACACATGTCCATTCTGTAGCCAAGATTTAAGCTTTGCTGGAGGTGAAATGACAGAACAGTCAAAAATAATAATGAAAGAAAACAAGATGAGCACTCCATGAGCAAATTAACCTGAGCCACACACACAGGAATCCAAGGCTGAGTTTCGTCGATACTCCTTTAGCCCCACTTTTCTATTTTGCGCATTCACTTGAGGTGAAGGGGTGTCACGAATCTTTCTTAAGAAGAAGGGGTTAAGATGAAATGTTTAGGCCCTATGTTCCAAGAGATCTCTGGAGCAACACTTTGAGACAAAGCGATTAAATTGTCACCAGCGCGACCAAATAGACCATTGCATCATCGTCATTTATACAAGTTTACGAAATTGCGAAAACCACCATTGAATGCTATTGATTGTTGATTTTGACATCCCAAATGTGCTCTTTTTTTACAAGTAATGTTGTGCCATTATTAGCCTACCAAAACTCCCATTACCCAATAGACTTCTACGCCATATCAAGTGATCATTTGATTATGTTTATATTTTTACCGTTTCAAAATGTAGCTTTGTAGGGTGTTCTGAATTATAAGTGTGTATTTTTATCTCTTAAACCAAGTCCCAAAGTTTGATTTCAAAAGGTTTTACGACTTTTTGAAGACCTTCTTGATAATAAAATGTCAAGCAGTAATAGGCAAAAGCCTTTAGCTTCAGCTGTGTCTTGATTTAAAACTTTGTGAAGAGTAACAGATCTGTGAACAGACCCCAGTTGCCAGATAGATTCCACCTCGGCCTGGACACCACATTATAGAACGGACTACAAGAGATAAGTCAGGAGTTAGGCTCTTGTGTCGACCAGTGCCGCTTTCACGCTTTCACTACCGCTTCAATTAATGGAAGGAGGGAAATATAGTATACCCAAAGGTCCCCATATCCAGCCTGCCAATCAAGATGCCTGCCAAGAGATACTACTAAAATACCAAACAGGTCCAGTCGGCTGAAAATGGGATAGTTGTCTGCACACACCAAAGAATAGATTACTCCACGGGAACCAAACCCAATAGACAAATGGTGAAAGCCTTCCAAAAACACCCAACTCTCTCACTCACCAGCAGCACAAATAAATTAATAAATCTCCATTACAGGAGATCGATTTGCCATTTTTGATTGGCTAATATTGCTAATAACTGTTTGTATTCTTGATTACGCTTTATGAGGATCTGTTTGTTAACTCTTTTTATAACCTTTAGGGGTAGGCTGGTAGGATACAATGGTGGGATGTTCTGTAAACAGAATGAATTTAAGTTGAGGAGCTGAGAGATGTTGCTCGAGAGTTTCTAACAGTTCTAAACTTTAGGTCTAGAATTAGGTTTTAACAATAGCAGATGTGTGATGATGAAGTACTTGTCAGTGTCCATACAATCGCACACACAGAATCTCACAGAATCCCAAGCTGTTTGAATACTTAGATTTCTATAATAGCAAGGAGAAGTAAAGCTAATAGAATGAAATGTTTCAGTAACTTCAATTAGCCATCGGTGTGGAATATATTGGGGTCATCAGGTGGTCACTGTCCTTGATCAATGTTTATTGACTAAACACACTGCAGCCATAAATACACAAACTGATCGTTTTGGAAAACTAAATCAGAAAAAAAAAAGTTTCTGCTTAATACTAAATCAAAAAAAAAAAAAAAAAAATTCTGCTTAATACATTTAGGATCCTTAAATTTACCAAAGAGATTTATCAACTTTTTAAGACCAGTCACCGTGTTTAAAAAACAGCCACTGTTCCCAAAAACCGGCACACAGAGACAGCTCGGTAACACTTTACTTGAATGGGTGTGCATAAGGCTGACATGACGCTGCCATAATCATGACATGACACCTGTCATGAACGTCAATGAATGCTTATGACACTTGTCATAAGGTGTCAATCGGTAAATTATGACACTTTTGATAGAAAGTTGACATTGTTTCAGATGTCTTTGTTATGACAACTTGACATTAACCAAGACAACATAACCTGTCATAAACCTGACATAGCAGACCTAATTGTCAAACTGTAAGAAAGTATTGTTTTATATCTTTAACATGACATTAAGCCAGTGGTTCTCAATGTGGGGGGCGCTAACAGCCAAAAAACATGGAGTAAAAGATGCATCCGTTTGTAAAGGGGAAGAGAAGAGCCACTGAAGTCCCACAGACCCAGGCAGGTCATTCAAAAGTTAACGTGGTTAAATGCAGAAAATATGACGAAGCAGGGTTTAGGGAGCTTTGTGAGTGATGGGTGGGGGGGGGGGGCAGATTGTTTTAAAGGTTTAAAGGGGGGCTCGAACAAAAAAGTTTGAGAACCACTGCATTAAGCTATCATATATGGTTGGTTTTGATATTGGCTGTCATGACACCATTATAAACAACACCCCCCCACCCCCCCCCGGGCGGGAGCGCCCCCCACTTTGAGAACCACTGGCTTAATGTCATGTTAAAGCTATAAAACAATACTTTCTTACAGTTTGACAATTAGGTCTGCTATGTCAGGTTTATGACAGGTTATGTTGTCTTGGTTAATGTCAAGTTGTCATAACAAAGACATCTGAAACAATGTCAACTTTGTATCAAAAGTGTCATAATTTACCGATTGACACCTTATGACAACTGTCATAAGCATTCATTGACGTTCATGACAGATGTCATGTCATGATTATGGCAGCGTCATGTCAGCATTATGCACACCAATTCAAGTAAAGTGTTACCGACAGCTCTTAAAACAAATAAATAATAAACAAACAAGAAGGAATACTGTGCATTGATCAACGGACAGCGAAAGCAATGGAGGAGTAAAAGATTGCAGCAGCAGTTTTGCCCACTTAGTGGATTTGTCAATAGATTTAGCGACTTTTCCAACCTTTTAGTCTTTATATATTCAAATATTGACAAAACAAATGACTTTTCTGAGGTCCCATGAGACTTTTAGCAAATGTTGTCAGTTGCTAGTATAGACAAGCTCACATGCCACACAGACTCAAGTTGCTTCCCAATCTTCATTTAAGGGAGTGAAATGATAATCACTCTTTATCCCGTGCAGATTCACGTCATGCGCTGTGTTCTCAGGAGGTAGAGAAAAGCTAATAAAGGTTGTGGCTTATGATAATGAAAACGAGGAATACTGGAATACTTATTACACAAGAATAGTCCGTGCAAGTTCTACTATTTGACTCAATGCAAGCACAATCCAGCTTTTCACACTATAAAGTTGTATTTTTAAAATTACAAATTTTTTATGCTTCATTTATAAATGCACACTGTAAACAAACAAAAAAATCACAGTTACATTTGAAGAAACTTCCCATGTTTTTTACTCCATCCCATTCCTGTCATTTGTATTAATAGGTAATTTATTTTTAATTTTTTACCTTTTTACGTTGTTCTTTGAAAAAATAGAATTTAGGGGAAGATTATAATTCATTCACACAATGTGTTTTCATGCAAATTAGGTGATGATGTCATCTAGTGACTTTTCATAGGTATGTATGCATAGACGCTGCTGCCGTCTACTGGACCGGTGTGCCAGAGTGACCGCTATCTTACTGCACTCGTCAGTGGAACGTGAGACTTTGAAACAATTTTCAAGAATTATTTATCAGACATTTTTATGATATAACATTAATTCTTTTATTTCTATCATATTTACATTAACAAGCATCCACATGCATACATATACTGAATATCATCTACAATATTGTGGGTCATAAGGATGCTGCTGATGGCAATATAAAAAGCTGATTAATAGAACATTTTGTTATTTAGTTTAGAATTCTTTAACAATACATGGCCTACTTAGCACAGTTATTTACAACGATAAATTAAGAAATGTCACTTTCATCATCTAACTCATGTCTTACTGACAAATCATTTCTGTTTTTATGTCCTGACTTCACATTCAAAGCCAATTGACCGATCTGTCCAACTCTGTCCTAATATGGCGCCCGTGGTTACAATAGTGACAGAACCTACCTACATATTCATATCTAAGGTGTAATATAGAGACTTTTTTGGGCCAGCCAATAGTAACTTCTATTACGGAGAAGTTGGCAACAGTGAGTGAGTCCAGAAATGAAGCTTGAGTCAAAGTCACCCTGCAGGAGCTGTGAGTGCAGACTGATGGGAAAAGAGCAAGGCGCATGAGGCTTTAATACATTTGATATAAAATATTCAAGCCCATTGCATTAATCTGTCTTTCCCTCAGAGCTCAAAGCAATGTTTGTCCAGTACAGTCCTGACAAGACTAAAAGGGAGCCAGAGAGAATCAACCCTGTAATACCTGAAGAAAGCTTCAGCGTACTGCAGAGTACAAATTTCAATGAGACTCTAATTTGGAGACTGAAACCTTTGCTAATGACTAAAACTTTATAAGAAAGAAGTAAAAAAATAATCAAAGTCGTCCATAGTGCATCTTGATTGACCGTTCCCTAACCGAGCATTGACGTGGAAAGCAGCAAATGGAATAAAAAATAAGTGCATTTCATTGCTCTTGATCAAACATTGCACTCAATACTCAGAGCTAACAACACAAGGTCATGGGTTCGATTTCCAGGTAAAGCATCTGCCTATCGATCTAGTCATTATTTGCTTAGACGCACTCCAGTCTGAAATAAATCAATGTGTAGCTGAAAAATGCTTCATCTCTGATCATTCTTTTTTTTTTTGGTTGGATTTTTTTTAGAGAGGGCAATGCATATTTATACAATATGTACAGATGAATTAACAACAGTCATATAAGATGGTAGCTGTCTTAAAATTGATTAAATGGTGAGATAAAAAAGGCGTAGGTTTTCAAATGTGCTCAACACTGAGATTGTTTCGAACACAAGACGCATATCTCCAGTGTGTTCGGTTCATTAATCTCTGCATCTGTAATCAGAGATGAAACTGAGCCGGTGGCCAAAGGAAAGCTCGCGGTGGTAGGCCTGGAGGAGTCCAGCACATGCTTATCTAGGACACCAGATCCACAGCTGGTCACATCTGGACACGGCCACTGCGCACACATACGCACAAAGACATAATCTAGAAAATGCATGCTGTGTTTATTGAATGCTGCAGAAACCACACAGCTGCTGTGGATGAAAAAAAAAAAAATTCAGATTTGTTTTTACCCTCATGCACACCCTACTTGATGGGTTTGCCCTGGGTATGACCTAAAGCAAGATGGAGCTTGCCTGAGTCCTGCCTCCTCATCCCTCGTCATGAATATATTTAGCAACACACACACAGAGCAAGGCTCACAAACATGTTAAACACATGCTCTTTCTTCTCACGACATACAAACCCTCACTCCCTGGAGGAGCCATAGACATAAATGTATTGGCAATCTAACCAATCTTCAAGCAATCTAACACAACAAGTGTCTCTGGCTAGCCTTTGACACTGAGCAGAGAGCGGCAGTCTTTCCACTGCTCTGTGAGAAACGCTGCCTCTAGGCTGTTCCTTCCTCAAACACAGGTGTGGAAATAATTATGTATTAAATCTAAATATGAATAGAGCGAGTCCGTGTGATGGCACAGAGTGAGTGGCAAAAAGCGCATTGATGTGAATGTAAGTCACATAAATGCTAAAGCTGTGAAAAAGCTGTTGTGCGATTGACTGCTCAAACTAATTTTACACTTATACAATAACAATTAATTCGGACTGCTTATGTTTACTCCAGAACTCTAAGTCACTTTGGATAAAAAGCATGTGCTAAATAGATAAATGTAACAATCACTGCTCAATACACCAAATGCTGCTTTTAAAAGGTCTTATAACTTGCTCTAACTGGGGTGCAATTGAACAAAATGCACAAATGATTCATAAATGATAAAAATGGGGAATAGCTGTTGTGTGATTGACTGCTCAAAGTGATTCTTGCAGAGCGAAGGGACACTATTCCACAGTCTGGTCCAAAATGAAAGGAGTTGAATGTATTGTAACAACTGAAGAAATAACTGAAATCCAGGAGCTGTGACCTGGATTTGTGGTGGTAATTTTGTGTCTGGTACTTTTTGAATAAATCTACATTCATTCATTCATTTTGTAACCCGCTTATACCCTTTAAGGCTCACATGGGTCTGCTGGTCCTTCTCACATCGGGCGAGAGGTGGGGGTACATCCTGGACAGGTCGTCCGTACAAAATTAATGAATGAATGGATGAATGAAGAAGCTGAAGTTTGAAAAATATATCTAGCATTGGCACAAAAAATGTTTTAAAAACCGTTTATTCAAGCAAATTTTAAAGTAGTAAAAGATGAAAGACTTGTTTCCTTTTTGTTTTATGGAACCAATGATTAAATGATTTAAAGCAGTGATCTGCGGAAGGGTTCAGGTCTGTATATTAATTAGTACCGGGCTGCACATTATTTCATTAATTATTAATGCGTTGTTTACTAGCTTAATGATCTTTTATTTTGTAAAATCTTTTTTTTTTTTGTAAAAATTCAACTCACAGGCTAGAAAAATATGTTAAAAAAAAGGATGTCTTTGAAAAGTTTTTGAAAGAAAAAGACAGCAGACGTAAGGAGTCGTAATTGAAATATGGATTTATCATGACAGGTGATTCCTACACACAAAGCTTGCTCTGCATAATATGTGGCGACCGGCTCTCTATAATGAGGCATATCCTGTGGACCGGATCACAAAAAGAAACGGGGCGCCCTCTGATTTATGGCACACATTGTAGTCATTCAACAATACAAGCATCATGACCAATAATTAAAAGTATGAACTCTGCAGTAATACTAGCAGAGGTGGTGTATATTAAACCAGGATCCATGCTCCAGAACACCATTACATCTAATACACTGACAGCCGTGCTGAAATCATCTCGCTCCCATCTACAGCAGTCATGGTTCATTGTGAAGAGATGCCCACTGCTCTTAGACAGAAAAAAATAATATGACTTTTTATTAAAAAAAGGGAGGCTGCAGGGCCAAAAGGAAATCCGTTTATTTACAGTGACTCTTGAGTCTGAAAGCCATATCTTTTCTTAATCTGTATTATTCCCTATGAAGCCTGGCAGGCCTGACCGGATGGATGGAACCTGCCTCCATGCAATGATGTTTGCCATGACTAGGAAGGGAGGGAAGCTCCCCACAAAGGACACATTAACAGTCCTTCCATCCAGATGGCTGAATGAGTTCCAGAAGGGAAACACGCACACACAGAGAAAGATAAGGCAGGTGGGGGGAAAGGCCACTAGCCGTAATTTTGGTTGAGACGGCATGCTTGAGCACATCTTATCATATTCCTGCAGAGCGCTATGCCACGCTGGGATCAAAGTGCTCATATTTAATGTTGAAGGGCCTGTATGCACAGCACGCCTGCAGCTATGCTGGAGAAAGCAAGCGGGCATGGAAAGCACACCTCAAAATATTTGCAGAGATGTGCATGTTCAACAAGGTGAAAAGGCTAGTCTTTGAACTCTGCTATATGAACTCTGGGAAAGTGCAAGAGCATTAGATCCCGCACAGAATCATTTACATTTTCCAACATCACCATACTGCAAGCAGTATCTAGCCAAGATGTAACGTCAGGCTCTGGAAAAAATAACATCACTTTTAAAGCTAATTGTTTCAATTTTATTATCCAATCCCTGCCCTGCATCCCGGTGTTGGTCAATTCTCAGTAGAGTTCATTTCAATATGGGTGGAGTTTAGTTTTACATTTAAATACAAAATGTTGAAAAACTGTTAAAACACAGAATATTATATGCTATTAAGATGTTAACCCTTCTAACCTCAGCCAAAACACCAGTGTTAAATGTAAAATTGGAATTTCGGAAACTGGCCCATAATAAGTAGATTTGATCATTTAAATTGGTGATCAAATATATTGATATTTGTCTTTTTGGCAATTGAACTAAATGCTAATCAGGGTGGCACTGTTGTCTTCCAATTAGAAGGTTGACAGTTCAAGGCTCGCCAATGACCTACCTGTAAAGACCTTGTGTGGGTTTCCTCTGGGTACTCTGGTTTCCTCTGGGTACTCCGGTTTCCCCCACAATACCAAAAACATGCGGTTAGATTAATTTAATAATCTAAATCCCCTTTAGGTGTAAATGTGTGAGTGAATGTTGCTTTGCAATGGACTGATGACCTGTCCAGGGTGTACCCCCGTCTCTCGCCCAGTGTGCCCTGGAGATAGGCACTGGCAGACCCCCGACCCCAAAATAGGGAATAAGCGGGTTGTAAAATGACTTTAATGACTTTAGAGGCATTATTTCCATTATTCAGAATGGAAATCTTTATTGACTTTAAACATTCAAAGCTGTGTTATTTCTTTTTTTTCTCGTTATTTATTTCAAAACCATATTTTTGAGTAAATATTGTAATTACATGGGTGGTTTTGTTTATTTATTTATTTATTTATTTATTTATTTATTTATTTATTTATTTATTTATTTATTTATAACTGAGTTGTGTTGGTCCTCCATTCAATGCGAGCTGTTGGAAGGACGTCTCTTCATATGTGTTTCTAGATTGTAAATTCTAGCAGTATTTACTCTATTAACTTTAGAGCAGATTCTCCGGGTTGTTTTCCCAATGCATCTTATGTCTCAGACCTGACACGTTCTTCTGGTAAACTACATGTACTCTAGTCTTCAATTCACTCCATTTTCTGTTCTGTTGTTGTAAAAGCTAAGCCCCTGTGCGTGTACTTCATTCTGCAAAGAAAGCATGCTTTGGTTTGAACAGGAATTGCTTAATTTACAAACAAGCCCTGCTCTCGTTTCTCAGAGAAAGTGAAAACTAATAAAATGTGTTCATACCTTGAAGTGTAAGTTGATTTGGATAACAGAGATGAATAAATAATAAAAATATAAGTGAACTTTAAATGGTTACCACCATTCCAGTACCAGGTACAGTAGTTAAATAAAAATGTTTGATGTGCATTAACTAATTTACAAAAAACGCTATTATTTTAATTCAATGGCAATAAGGTTAATTTAAGGAAATCTGGTGAAATCAAGTGCAAAGATTGTTTTTTTCCCCTATGGGACAGCTGCATTGCATCTCTACTTCTAGTAACTTATCAGTACCCGGTCTGCAAATCCTTCCATAGCACCTTTCATCGGATGCAACCACCATCCCTAAAACGCTGTTCTTTGGAGTGGAAGCATATAAATAAAAACTTAAAAGTGCTTATGTAATTAAATAAAAAAACAATAGCTCATAATATATTGTAAAGATGAAACAAATGCGTTATAAAATATTTCAGATAAGAAGGAGATAAAACGGCAGACATTACAGTAATAACTTCATTAGCGTGATGCAGTAAATAATCCACATTGGCAGCTGAGACAGTTCATCATTGACAGGGGTGTTGGGAACAAGGGAAAAGCTCCAGCAAGCTGTTCTGCAACTGATCATGTGTCACGCAGCGGCTGACAGAAATGGCACGACTGCAGCATCAGTGTTGGTGCACGACAATTCAAACAGCGTGAATCTGGCATGGGAGACACGCGTTTGTTTCTCACTAGCGTCATTTCACCAGCATGGACGTCCTCTCCTCTCAAAAGCTCTCCAGAAACACAGCGCTGGATCCGCAGCCAAAAACACCTGAGAGCGTTGAGCCTGTGAGTCATTTACATGAGGTAAACAGTGACCTGTGAAGACTTTACTAGCTGCCCACATTCCTGGAAAAGACTTCAGAGTTTTCTTACAATGCAGCATTCAGGTGCTCTTGCATGGGTGCCCATTAAAACATCACTTACCCACATATGGCACTTCGAACCGCCTGATGGCTGCACAATAAAAGTGCTGCCTGAAATTCTTAAGTAATGATTTCTGGAGCAGAACCACAGGAGAAACTGAAAACAGCAAGGCTTTTTTCAGTGCGACCAGCAACAAAAACCCCAAAACCGTGGCACTCTTTCTCTTTTAAGACACTTAGCATGGGAGACATTGGTATAGACGCAAACCCAGACAAAAAGGGAGCTGTGAATAAGATGAAAATAACTGGAACAAATCATACCCGACACCTGAATTTTTACCTGCAAACAAGTATCCTGAGGTAAAGCCAACAAAGTGTGTGTCATGCTCTGCAAATGACTCCAAGTAAGGTATCAATCTAGATCCACATCACAGTCAAAGTGCGCCTTCCTACATTCTTTTTTCAACCAGGCTATTTTTATGCACTTTGTTGTATGTTGAGCAGATCAAAGATCCTTGCAGCGCTGGAGTTCTTTTCTGTCTGCCTGTGACGGGTGCTTTAAGAGAGGCTCGGCATTGTTGGTGTGTAACTCAAATATCAATGATTTAATATTTGACTTCAAATGGAAAGTGAGAGGTGTTGTAGAGAGAAGCTCCTCAGCAGAGCATCTTGTTTTATAATTCACACAGCTGCCTGTCAGGTTGAGAAGCCCTCCGTGTAGCTCAAGTCAATGAGTCCCAGAGACTCGTAGTTCTCACTCTTGTTATTCAGCAGGCGTGCAAATGTGGTTTTGGGGCGGAAAGCGGCGGGCCAGGGCCATGGATTGTTGGAAACAAAAGGGGATGAAGAACTGCGATAAAAATGGAAGATTGGAGATTAGAGGAGAGCTAGAATTTGAGGGTGAGTACCACGTTGAGCTGGGAGTCACTTACATTATCCCTTCCAAGCTTTTACCATGGCAGGATTACACCGATGAGCGCTGCACAACACTATCATCGCCCACTAACAATCACACTCTCCCTCTCTCTCTATATATGTACACACACACACATACCACACACACGACAAACTCTTCTACATTCTTCAAAGAGCTATTATGCTCGCTCACTCACTCCATTATTCAGAATGGAAACAAATAAATTCAGCTCATTTCCCAAACAATGGATATCAAGTAGAAATAATTATTTTCCAATTATGATGTTTACAGACTTCATTTCTGCTGAATATGATTCCAATTTATTGCTTTATCTTTACCTGCTAAGCAGAGAAAGGGTTTATAGCAATTCTATATGTTGCTTTTGAAGTCATTCAGAGAGCAATTCCTCACAAATTAGAAAATTTATTAAATAATTGGCTCCTTCTTGGAGTCATATACAAATCAGATACGCATGGGAACGTGGTAACAATTTAGATTGCTCCTCCTTAGTTAATGCATAACTACAGAACTAACCAGTAACTAACTAGTACCTCTGCAGTATTGTTACCTACTAGAAAGTTACAGTTATCTTTTCAGTAACTAATGTCACAGTAACTACTGTAGTAACTGCCCTCAACAATAAGTAGCTATTCAATATATGCATAACTCCTAATTAACCACTATAATCAGTAACCACTGTTTTCTTTAAAATTCCCTGTTGTCACTTTAGAATACTCTTCTGAGTACTAAGTAGTTGCATGGTAACTAAGTGGTAACTCTTCACTAGTTCCCTGATAACTATGTGGTAAATATTCAGTTACTATTTAGTAGTTCCCTTGCATTGTCACATTAGAATACCCTTCCAAGTACTAAATAGCTCCCTTATAACTAAGTGGCTACTGAAAACAAGTTCCCTGTGTTGTCACTTTAGAATATTTTTCCAAGTAATGAGTAGTTAGAAAGTGGTAACTATTCAGTAGTTCCATGAGAACCTATGGTAACGCAATTGATTCATGATGCAAGGTGTGGTAAAGGCAAATCAAGAAGCCCGCGCTCTAAAGAATAATTATCTGGTTCTGAGGTAACCACTGAATAGTTACTGAAAAGTTACCACTTTTTTTTTTTATCAGGGAACTACTTAGTACTTGGAAGGGTATTCTAAAGTGACAATACAGGGGAACTACTAAATAGTAACTGAAAATTTACCACATAGTTATCAGGGAACTAGTGAAGAGTTACCACTTAGTTACCATGCAACTACTTAGTACTCAGAAGAGTATTCTAAAGTGACAACAAGGAATTTTAAAGATAACAGTGGTTACTGATTATAGTAGTTAATTAGGAGTTATGTATAAATTGAATAGTTAGTGATAGTTAAGGGTAGTTACTACAGTAGTTACTGTGACATTAGTTACTAAATAGATAACTGCAACTTCCTACTAAGTTACTGCAGTTACTAGAGAGTTACTGGTTAGTTCTATAGTAAGTCCTACCCTTTAGTTATGCGTTAACTAAGGAAGAGAATTCTAAATTATTAACTTAAATGCAGGAAAGTAACTTTCATTGTGTGTCAGAAATGATTTGTAGATTATTATAATTTTGTTTTGAGTGAAGCTGTTCATAGTCTTTGACAGAGTAAAAGGAAAAGTGAGCTGAGAGCAGATGAGTCCACTTCCAGAGAGGCATCAAGGCTGTGGCTGATGGGGTGAAACTGGGTGATGTTTCTTCAGGCCAAAGGAATTAATGGGGGTTTTATAACACGGATGAAAACTGTGCATTTCTGAACCTAACTCAATAAGAAAATATTTAAAAAATGTACCAATGTTTCTTTACTTAAATGGATAAACCAGCAAATCAATGATTCAACACATTTGTCCAAATAGATTAGAAACATTGTGTACTTAGCATAAGTATCAGACAAAACAGCACTTAAGTATAATTTATAGGTGTATGACTACATATTGTGGCACAATTCAAAATTATATTATGGCAAAACAAAATGTCACAATATGACATCGTGGAGCTACAGGGAGATGTTGTCTATGAGCTAAAGTGTACTGGTGGATAATCCTCCTTGGAGTGATTGTGATTCTAGTCACTTCTGAAACTTCTTTAACTCGTCATCTTGTTTTATGTAATATTCACTTGGGCACAATTATCCTTTACTCACATTTTAAAGGAGAAAGATTATACAACTAGCTCTTTCCATCACTTAGAGTATAAAAGATGACTTAATGTAAGCATTAACAGTGCCCCCTAGTGGATGGAGGGTATCTAATAGTCTCATATAAAAACAAACTATACTTCCTAGCTCTGTGCTCTCAAAACTTTTCAAATTCAATTTTTTCCAATGATGGTTTGTTATATAAACAATGTATTTTGGTTCAGTAGTTGGTTGATCGTAGACATAACATTGAGGTATGTATTGTATCATTGATAGAACATATCTTTACGCTCCTAATAATTTAGCATGCAGCATGAGCATAAATTTTCATTGGAATGCATCGTGTTATAAATATTTAAATTTGCATGAACATAGAATAAATGATTATTTTGTCACAATTTCTTATCAGTGTTGCTTTCCCTACAGCAAGGGTTTCCAAATCACCACACTCTGGGTCCCCCTCTCTTGTGGCTCCATGTATTTTAGCCTCTTGTGAGTATTTCACTGCACCAGGTGCAGAAAGCTTGTGTCACTTCCATCTATGTTTATCTCCTCATTCAAACACAAGCTGATAACTTGTGCAATTCAATACAGTGGCTATGCAATAACTGAGCAGTAATCCTTTTACTCTGACACGGCACTACGCAGTTATGTCATGTCACATCTTGTTACAGAACAAGACACAAGAAAGTGGTAGGCGGTGGTGAAGCAGTAAAATAGGAAGAATAAAAGATCAACATAGCAATACAACCAGTCTCCATACAGGCCACTTTAAGTGGAAAAAAAAAAAAATTAAATTAATTCACTCCTGTTTTAAGAGTGGCAAAGAAGGAAATTCTGACCGTTTCAACAGTTGAGGAATGTTCAGGAATTCCACAAAAGATACTGGGTACCAGCAGCATTATAAAAACTGAGGTGTTGAATGATAATTACATTTTTTGCTTATTCATTCTGAGCTAAACCTAAAATTAGAGATTTGTGCTATAGCCCAAATCATTATATTTATTGCATCTAAGTCTACAAGCAAAAAAATCTTTTTGTCACAAAATTCAGATTTGGGGCAGATGGAGTGTTTTGCTAATAATGCACACATGTGTAGATAATACTACTAAATAAATAAGGTCTGTGTTTTGCTTTATCATTGAGGTTCATCAATTCTACCCTATAAAGCAAAAAAAAAAAAAAAACAGAACAGTTTTCCTGACATCCTGCTAACAAGTAGATTATTATTGATCAATTTTCACTAAAATAATTTTTTGTACATAGCAATGGGTGCCTTGATCGTCATTAAAAAGTTACAAACTTTTTGCTTTATAAGGCAGACTTGCAGATTCAAGCAACTGTATTTGCTAAATAGCAAATATGACATTAGCTTGATGATAATTTTAATTGCATTTATAAAATATGTGTATTAATTACAGCAGGGCTCTTTGCTGAGATCTTTATTTTTTCTCTCTCTTGCTCATTAATGTAGAGCTGTGATTTCTTTTCTGTTAACACTACCCAACACAATTTTAAGTTGAACACACTGTGTTTAATCATCATCTGACAGTTTTTGCATGAGATCATGTGATTTGCACACATGGATGTTAGGTATGGGAGTGTCTTTCTGCAATCTAAATACCAACAAAAACAAAATGTCTGTGGATCAGGTTTGGAAATTTTTCTGAATGAAATTGTTAGAAAATAGTACCACACTTTAAATAAAAAACTTGGCAGCCATGAGCCCATGATGGTTTATGCTCCAAGCTGGGCTGAGTCTGCTTCGTAACTGACCCATTGGCTCTAGAAACAGTGACCCCGCCCATTGTTCTGTGCTTGATAGAAATAGAGTTCATGCAAAGTTGCTGATTGGTGGCTTACATATGCGCCTTTGTGTAAGGAGTGAATAAATATGTTTACAGTGAAAATAAATCAGAAACTATATCAGATGTGGCCTGCAAAGCATAGTTTGTTCACCCCTGGTTTAACCCTCTGTACGCTTGTTCGATTGGTTTCCAATCACACTTATTGTTTTGAATAAAGTAGGAATGATGCAACCTGTCATTCGTATAATTTTTATTCCAAATATAAATTGTAAGTTTCAAAAATATTATTAGTTTTGATATTTTTGGTTTTATATGAACATTACAAAGGTTATGACAACTGCCTATCGTTTGCAAGGCAGTTCAAATGAAAATGTGAGAAAACATCTTTCAGTTTGATTTTACAGAGCACAAATTTGTGACATCAGTGCCATCTAGTGGTGAAAAGACGGGATAACTAGATCCTTAGAAGTGCAATACCTGTGATATGGCTTGTCATAAAATGTTTTCATACATTTTGTGACCTAGTCTTTCATTTTTGGGGGATTCTTTTTTGGAATCAACACTTTGATTTTTGCTATAAAACATAAAAACTATTCTCAATATTTTTAGATTTTTGCATTAAAAAAATCACAACATTGAATACTCTAAATTGTATTTTTGAACAATTTCAGGGTTGTTTTGGAATGTTTGTGTAATGTAATGAAAAAAAAAATAGCAAAAAAGGAAGCTCAGATTGTACAAAAAAGTATTGCAACAAAATGCTGTTTTAAAGATTTATTATTATAAGATTTAATAAATTTATTAGAGCAAACTGTAATGTAGCAGGAAATGCTCAAAAAAGTTACAAATGGGCGAATTTAAAATAAACTGGAGGATCTTCCCCAACTTGAACGCGTAATAGACAGTTCTGTCTCAGCAAGTTTTTATACCTTTCGAAAACTACAAAAGTGCTTTTAAATCACAGGTTGAATTTTGGCTACATATCAATGGCAGTCATACTTTTAGCTCTTCCATTTAAAGGATTGCAGCTGCTAATGTGCTCCTGTCACCTTGATCTACATCATCAGACTCTGCATTTTTACCATAAAGACACTGGTATATTGTTTTTACTGATAAAGACATGAAACACCCTTTGGTCGCCAAATCTGGTAATTTCCAAAATCACTGCTTTCCTCAAAATACTGAATTCTACTTATACTTCGATTACTAAAGCTAAAGAGAAGAGCTTACTGCCTCCGGATCAAAGTGACTTGGTCAGTCTATGTATTGCTTCATCATATCAGCATGGTTTTCAACTGAGATCAAAGGTAGTGAATGTGAAATAAGTGCTCAAATGACTACATGCTCCAGTACTGGGAATGGGACATCCCCACAACTTTTAAAATGTCATCATCAAATATTTAACAATCTAGCCACATGGGTTTGACATGTTTTTCTTTCTGTGCATTAATATTTCAGCCCACTCAGCGACTTCCTCCCCCAAATCTGTAGGCTTCCCAGTGGACATTTTGCCTATGTGCATCACATTAAAGAAACCTAAGATAGCCTTCATTGCCACTTATCACAAGTACACTTTGAGTAGCAGTAATCTCGGCCTCTTACCAGACAAGGGAGTGAGTCTCGTGTTGATGGTTCACTGACATATCACTAACAAACAAGGCTTCTCCAATGTCTGAAAGCGCACAGCAACACAAAGACCTCAGGAAAGTTGAATATCTACAGAAAATGTCACTGATAGTAAAAAATGGTTAATCTGCAACAGAAAGGCACTGTTTTGGAACAGCTTGGGAAGCATCAGGTGGACTGAGATGTTCCTTCTCAAGGTTCAAGTTTCATGTCACAGAATCTGCACATGTGAGCTTGCGATTGGAGATTGAGTGTCACGTGATTTCCTGTTGCCGGTGTCTGGGGAAAGCCGTGTGGCTGTAGCAGCTGGAGCTACATCCCTCATGCCACAGCCAAAAGCCTCGCCGGCCTCCCAAGAGAGGCTGCTAAATGGATTTCTGTCTTTAATCTTGTGTATGATTTTATGGTACACCTTCCCTACCGGAGCTGGAGGGGTTACAGTGTGAGGCCTGCTTCAGCTTCATGTTAGCACGTCATAATTATTAATGACCACATAATAGCTTTACTCTTCCTCAAGCCCTCGATTTTAGCGTGTGGTTTTCCCTGGCTTTAACCTAGTATGTTCTCAGCACTTCTCTCCAATTCATACCTGACAAAATCCGCTCAACCACACCGGCTTCCGAATGTGCCATGGAAGGTGTGCGTGGAATCACAATGATGTGTCAGTAAAGAAGCATCCCTGCCCCCAAAGGCAGATAGCCAGCTGCATTTAGAGCTTCAGCCGCCCACTGCCTCTATACACAGGAAGTAATGAGGCTTGGCCCTGGAGCCAAATCAGCCCCAAGCAAAGACAGGACATAGAGGCAGACATGACACATATGGTAAAATTCAGTCATGAAGAAAGAAATGGACGGGGATAAGCAAGCAGACATTGAACAATACTATGGAAATGTAAAGGGGGAGGATGAGCTGTATCAGGAAAAGAGGAAAACAGGAAAGAAGATGAGCAGCTCAGGTTTCAGCTAATGGATGGCTGCATGTCATCCTTCTGAACAGTGGGATAATAATACAGATCTGAATGAGAGATGTACTCTCATTGCGATGATTTTAAAACCACGTTAGTGCTTGGCTTATTCAATTCAGCTCCTTTATGGAACATACAACATGGTCTCTCCTGATGCATTACCAGGCAAGTCTCACCAAAACACGAGATCATTTTGCAGTCCTGAAGACAAGTATCTTCCCATATGGCTGCTACCAGTGCGTTTCATCATGTTGCTGATCGGATGATCCTCAGAGAGAAAGTCCAAGCTGTCCTTGTAACATATTTTACATTGAAACGTTAGCCAATACAACATTACACATTCAAAATCCAACATACAGTCGACTGATCTTTTTCCATGTGCCATTCTTTTAATACAACAGCTTGGCACAACAGTAACACCATTGCAACAACAAATCTTTTGTCCAACCTTTTCATATTTGTTTTGGAGTATTATACATGTTTTCAGGAAGAGAGAAAATCACTGCTACAGTGCCTCATACAGAGCGTGATTTGAATAAAAGCTTATAGTGTGGTGACAGGGACCCTCAAATACTTGAGGAAAAAAAAAACAAAAAAAAAAACATGGTCTTAAATAAGTGTCGGCCTCTTTTTAAAGTCCTGTCATTGTTTGTCTCTATAAAACTAATGTATTCATGCTGTTAGTTTACATTCTATCTCAAAACGCTCCTGTTTATAGCAAAACACCATATCCATTCAGACTAATTCATGACACACAATGCCATGCGAGGTATTTGTCTTTTTTTGTCAGTATAAAATGAATCATGAAGTCTCCTGCCTGTAAAGCAACTTTCTGTACAGCACTTGGAGAGTGCTAGAATGAATCATTTTTGTGATGATGTACATATAAACAAATAACATATAAAAAGTGTAGACATTGTCTTGATGATAAAAAACATGTATGGGCATCATGTATGGGCATCAGCCAAAGAGAGATTTGCTCTATATAGGAGACATATCTTGTATGTACATATAGGGGCTATATGTGGATATAAAGAAGCAATACAGGAGACTTATATGGCCTATATGTGAGAAATATATACAACCACCAATAACAGCAGTTTTTCAACTCATTGGAATTGTCTCTGGACAAACTGTTACAGAGGGGAAAAAGAAAAGTAGTGATTTTTGACTTTTCAAACATTTCAGCCAGTTGTTGGTTTTAAATCCATATCATTGCTCTTTAAAGAACGTAGCTTTACTGTGTTAGCTTATAGAAATGCAGTAGGGCCCACCCATAAAAACGGTCACAGGCGCATGAACTTCATAAGTAACTCTGACAATGTCAGCTTATAAATAAGTGAAAAAGACAGCCATGCACCTTGCCAGATCTCTGGCCATAAGCATAGATTCTTGTCCCCCTGAGTCAGGACCCTCTTTCGCCCTTCACCCCTTCTTATCAGTATTCGCCCTGGGGCACTTCCAGCTCCAGAGAAAATTCACTGCACTGTGAAAGAGAGAGTGTGTGCCATTAAATTATACATAAGCTTCTCTTTAAACAAGCAGTTTGCTGTGTTCCACCTGCTGACTGAGGTGTTGGACCTAGTTTACATAAATCTGTATCTCTCATTACACACTCATATATATTAATATTTATTTAAGAATTTAAGAACAGTGATGTTGTTGGCAATTAAGATACAGATCTTGACTTGCTTTTCTAAACAAAAGCACACAAACGAGACCTAGGCTTATTATTTGTTTGCCATAAATGATAAACCTCTATGCAATTTCAAAGATAAAAATGGAAGTAGGTGCTGTAATGTAAAATTGTTTAATCTCTGAAATCTACCCATTTACAGTCAACAAACTGAATGACGTTCAGAATCAAATGTGGAAGCAAGCGGTGCTGATACATGTATCAATTTTGCCTATATGTGGCATATATATATATATGTGGCATATATATATATATATATATATATATATATATATAAAATCACAAAATCACAGAAAGGAAATCATATCTTTATACAAAAAGGTGAGGGCTACAAGAAGATCAGCCAGGCTGATCAGTCAAAATACTCTAGCAAAAGTGAGACAAAAATGTAAGAAAGAAGTGGGTGCAACCATCTTACAGAGACATCCAGGGTATCCACGGAAGTTACCATTTCGATGGGAACCTCTGATGAAGAAGATTGCCCTGATCCATTAGTCAAACTGGAGTTATCGATTCCCGTGTCACCATACGGGGCACACTGCTCATTCAAAATACTTATATGTAGAAGTTTTTCTTGTGGGATATATTAATTGTTTTACTAATTTTAGTGGATTCTCACTCTATTTATGCCCAACCTTTTACCATCTAAAAGTGCTTTACATTACAATAAAAATCAGACTAAAACTGAATAAAAATACCTTTCTCTTGGACTTGTTCTAGATAGCAAGTTTTTTAACGATTAATCAGTCAATTGAGCAGTGATCCCTCGCAAGCAAGAAATAAGTTGGGTTCTTTCAGTTCAGCAAAGCTCCCCATGAACAAATCGCTCTTGCTAACGAGTTCTGCATAATGAGTCAAAAGCAGAAACAAAGATACATCTTCCTAAATGTGTCTCATAGAAAGATGCAGGAGTGTAAATCCGGAATAAGTAATAAGTCTTATTGTACACTCTTAAAAAAGGTTCTTTGCAGGTTTGAGGGTGCTATATAGCACTTTTTCGTTTTAAAGATCCCATTTTGCTCTTTTTGGTTCTTCACTGGTTCTTTGTGTTTTTTATAGCACTTTGTTAGCATGAAGAAATTGTTGTGCTCCATTTGGTACTTGTGGTTCTAAAGTAGTTCTATATATATATATGACCACTTTCGAACATTTTTTTTTATAAATAGCAATATTGAATGCTAGAGCTAAATAGCACCTTTGATGGTTGGTTCTAAATAGCATGCTTGAAGATAAGTGTTAAAAAAAGGTTCCCGCATGATTAAGAGCCAAAGAACCAGATTTGGTTCTCTAAAGAACCTTTTTTTAGAGTGTGGGGAAACTAGCATAGCTTCATTATGACAAGTTTGCAGAAACTAGCAACTTCCAAATATCCACATTGCGACTGAAACAGGATAAAATTATAGAGTGAAAAGGTCAAGTAAAGAAGTGTTTGATTTCCTGCTGCTTTTGAAAATATGAGCAGGAAAAAAAATAATCCATCCATAGTCTGTTTCTTTCAACAAAAAGAAGACCTTCCTGAGGTACACAGCTAACTAAAGACACCCGTTTACAGAATCAACCAACCAGATTCCAAAATCTACACTATTGCAAAGAGTTGTTCAAGTATGGCAGAGACAAGATGGCAGGAATAGGCTACAAGACCAACCCCAAGCAGCATTATGAGAACCTGACCACAGTTGGTAAAAGGAAGAAAAAAACGACCTCTGTCCTCTTACTCAAAAAGGCAAAACTGTTTGTCAGTGAACATCTGGAAAAGTATGAGAACTGTGTTGTAGTCAAATGAGAATAAAACCAAGTTGTATCAAGTTGTCAATGTTTGTTTTAGTAATAACCCAGCCATGATCCCAAACACACTATTCCCACAACTTACCTTTTAAGCCTAGCACAATCCTAAGCCTCCAAGAAATCTGTGGAGGGAGCTGAAGGTTTGGTTTCACATTTCGGTTGCAAAACCTTAGAGACTAGTAGAAGATATATAAAGATCTAACAACCAACAGATATGAATTCTGAGATTGCTGTGATTATATTTTACAGGACTTTTGTTTTTATTCTGTGCAAGTTAACAATTTATTTATCCACCAATCATTTCTTTGTGGGCAAACATTCAAAATGCACAGTTTAAATACAACTTCCTATTTTCAGCACTCTTTTTTTCCCTTTACTCAACAGTGTGTTGATCTTTGAGGCTACCTACTACACCTGCTGCAGTACTCATATCACTACTTATCTAAATAGAATCTCCACCCTAAGACCTGATCTCCACTGACAGGATGAGAGCAGCCTGCACCCTCTCGAGAAGTGCACTTCCTCTTTTGCCTACTATCTGTCACTCCACCTCTCACCTTCGGCAGCTGCTTTAGATCAGGTAAAATCTCTCTCTGACAGCAGACCTGCTTTTCATGAGAGAGAATGCTAATGCTATTGAAGAAAAAAAAGAAGCTGCAATACGAGGAGTCATTGTTACTGAAAACTGCGATATAACAAACAGAGAGCGAGTGGGAAGACATGCCTCCACATGATACAGGGAGAATAAAGACAGAAGGAAAACCATTGCATATGTGATCTCTCATTAGTATGCAGAAGTAATGAACTCAGTAGCAAACATGAGCATTATTTCACTGCTTGGGTGCCTCTTTTGTAATGGAGAGGAGAAAGCTGGAGTTTGTCTACATCTTGAAGCACAAATGTAATTAATGTGTTTGTTTTTTTACAGAAATGGTGTGGTGCTGTGATCTTTGAAAATGTGCTTTGTGAAATTTTGTCGCAGACATTCAGACAATTCAAGTACACCAACAAAATGTCTAGATGACCAGACTTACGTGTCCTGAAGCGATGATGGGGGCGAGTAGGTTTGGTAGAAGGACCCTTGGGGGAGCGACCATGGTTCCAGCGCTGACCGGGCTTCGATGGTGACGCCAGGGTGGATGTTGGCAGGGTCGGTTGGGCGGTGCTTGTGCTCTTTATAATAGTAATGGTTGTCGTGCTTGTCGTACTTGGTGGTCCTGCCCGTTCAGAAGGTGATGGACTTCGGCTTGCACCATCCCCAGTGGGCTTTCGAACATTGGTGCTCCGTGGCGTCACCTCTTTTCCTTCTGGTGGTGCTCGGGTTGCTATGGTGGTGTTGGTAACTCGCGTTCCCACTCTGTTATGATGAGGAGCTCTGTTTCCTGGGCCTCCCACCAACACCCCACCTCCACTACTGCTACTTCTACTGGCTGTATTATTTGTGGACTGCCCAATCCGAGTCCTTTGCCCAGTTTCTGTGTCCTCAGCTGCTCGGGTCACAGAACCCGGAGACACAGAGGGTGTGGTGGACACAGAGCCTTCAGCTCCTTTGGGCAGGGCACTGGGTTTAGATAGAAAAATTGGGTCTTGTCCAATGCGATTGGCATCCACCAAGTCAGTTGGGACGTAATCCTGCACCGAGCCCACCACAATCCATTTGAGAAGCATCAGGCTCAGGCCCAAGCCCACAAAGCCCATTAGTAGGGGCACAACACAAAGCCAGGTCTGCTGGCGAGGCCACACTGCACAGGGGCCACAGCGGAGGGGCCCTGGGGCCCGGGGAGAGGCTTGTTCACCCCCAGGTTCCTCCAGGGTCATGGTCTCCATGGTGGCCCCAAGTGCCGTTCTCTCACTCATGCTTCTTGGGTTCAGGGCCCAGCCAGGAAGTAATGCAAGCAGTGGAGGGAGCTGGGGAGGGAGCCAAAACTGGGCATCTCATTAATATTCATTTGACACTCTTCCACAGCCACACATCCATGCAATACAGTTAAAGCGACCGAGTAGCAAAGCAAATATGCGAGAAGGTATATTTATATAGATATTCTAGTAGGTATATACATACAAAAAGACATAAATATAAAAGTCTATACGATACAGTAAACAAACCCTGAAGCCTAGACACCAATAGTCACGTACACGCTCACATACACCCACATACACAAGCACTTGATTAGGAACTGAAGACGACCAGGTTTGGGTGGACGGCAGGTTTTGGGAAAAAGCTTCTGTTTAGTTCAGCCTCTGTAGGTAATTCCCAGGACATTCCGTATAAAGCAACAAAAGTAGAACAAATTTGAAGTTTTGTGGATCCGCCAGTGTTCAGCACGCAGTTTAATTTTCCCTTAAATCCATGAGTGTTTAAGCAAGGGCAGCTCCCTGCTGCAGATCTTCTCACAGCTGCATTAACGCAACGGTTGTCGCTGCTGGTGCAGCCCTGCCTCTGTGTGTGTATGAGAGAGTGTGTTTGTGAAGATGTTCAGGTAGTGGCAGAGGCACAGCTTCGCTCAAGGGACAGCTCTGCGACTCTCTCTCTCCCCAACAACACAGCACTATGTCTCCAGCTACGAAGCAAAGACCTTCCCTTTAGTCTCTCCAGCGGTGCATCAGTGGACACGAGCAGTCGGTAATCCACCCCACAGGATAGAAGAGTGGGGGAGAACGATGTACAGCGATCAAGCAGAGATGGCTGTGAGGGTTAAATCCATCAGATCCTTTCCCAAATCCTTGCCCTCAGTTCTCTGGTTCACATCCGAGTGTCTGTCCCACATCCATCATTGCAGCACAGTTTTTATACAGTCCTGTCTCTGAGCTCGCTACATTCCCACACTGACAGACTCAGACCTTGGCAGAAACACAGGCACCGGGAGTGTGAGAAGCAAGCATCGGTAGAGAGAGAGAGAGAGCGGAAACGAGCAGCAGAGAGAAAGCAGAAGAGGAGGGAGAGTGAGTGGGTGAGCTGGAGACTGGGAGAGAGTGAGATGGGAGGGGGGCAGGAGAGAGTGCTGCTCTGAAAACTGATGCGGCTGCTTTTCTTAGAGGCTGCAGTGTGTGTCTGCATGTGTTTCCTGGTGTGAGAGGGGTGGGGTGTGAATGATGCTACTTATAAATTGTACACTTCTTTGCCCCTCCATCTTTTTTGTCTGCGTATGTCCAGATTGACAAACTTGAGCTTTTTAGTGACCTGAAACAGAAGTAGAAAGCATGAGGTAAGTACGTAAAGAAGGATGGGTAAAGGACATTGAAAACTTGAAGACACTGCAGGAAAGAGAAAGTATAGGCTGAACGGATGCAAAGTGAAGAGATGAATGACAGAAAGAGGGAAATTGAGCAGCAGTAGATCAAGGAACAGAGCAGTGCATGTAAAGTAGATCAAATCCCTGCAGATGTCCCGTCTAACTGCAACATATTCCTCAGGGACAGGCTTCTGAAGACACATTGGGTCACTCAGGATTGCAGAAGAGAGAGAGAGTTTATTCTACTTCTACAGACGGAGTTGATTTTTGTCATAACTAATGATTTTCTGACAGGTAAAACAGTTGACAGAATATGCAAAAGTTGTATGCAGGTGTGACAAAAACCCTTTGCCTTCAAACCAGCATCCAGTCTTACGGGAACACTCATACATACTCAGGGATAACTCTGTTACAAGGTGAGGTTGAGAGAGACCGCTTCTTGTCTCTGCAAAATTGAGTACAGCAATTAGACTCAAGGTAGTTATACTGCATCAACAAGGTCTCTCCCAGCTAAATATTTTAAAGCAAGATGTGCTGTTCAAGTTCTTTTGAAGAAGCAAAAAGAAACAGAAATACATTGGTCGGCCATGGAAACTTGTGCAGCAGATGAAAGACACATCAAGCTAATCAACCTTCCAAAATTCCACCCATAAACTGTCTGATGAAATCTGGGCAGAATTGGTCTCCATGGTGGAGTTGCAGCCCAAAAGGCCAAGCAAATATCTGAGACTCATCTTATCCACAAACAACACCCCTTTATTCATCTGGGACAAGACGACTACAGCCTGCTGAATACAGGATTTTTCTTTTTAATTTTTCCAAAACATATTTACATTTTAAGTAAATCTTGGCCCTCTCATTTGTACAGAAAATGCTTGGATTCTGCTTTACAACAATCCAAAGTTTTGTGTGTCAATGCACCTCATTCGAAAACCGTGGGCGCTCACACATGTATGACCAATGAACTTTGGTTTTCTTGGTGATATGAGTAAGATGTAAAAGAGCCACTTGATTACGCTCATCCCATATTTTCATAGGGGCTTCACACAGGAGAAATAGCGCACCCCAAATCCTCTCTTTCCTCCACTTTTTTTGTCAAACAGCTCCCTGTGATCAGCCACCAAGAGTATAATCCACTCGACATCCATGATTTTTTCTGTGCGCCCTTTGATTTCTTCTCTGTCATCATCTTCTTTGCTGTTTCCCTGTGTGCCAATGAGGAACAGTGTGTAGGGGCCTAATGCTATCGAGAGAAACCAATTTCACCAGACACATAATAACAACACTGATAACTAGTGCAAATTTTCAGTGATAACTAACCTAAACTAAGTTTTTTTGAGCGACTAACTACTCAACAAGAACTAGAAGCACTAGGTGTGGTTATTTTCTGAAGCCCTTCATTCTCAGTGAGGGTCTGGCAACCACTAAAAAAAGAGGAATCAAAAGAAACATTTAGGCTTGAGCAGCAGATTTGTAAAAATGTTAATTAGTGCTGTTGACATTGATGATCAAGCAGTATTCGAACGGGGCTTGAATGAAAAGCAAACACTTGCACAGGCCTAGCGAGGTGTGTGGTCTAGTGTTACTCACATGCACACGCACACTTGTGCCAGACTGCCCTCAAAAAACATTGCAGACCAACAGAAAATAATGAGATTAATAATAAAAGTTGGTCCTGTTCAAGACTGGGTAAAGCACAGCAGCACACCAGTCTCTTTTTTTAAGGAAGTACTCTTACTGGTGGTGTTATTTCTCTGCAAAAAAAGCAGAGAAAAAAAATCACCCACACTGTGATTAGTAGCTTAAATTTACAATAAAATAAGTTTACACTGAGAGTTTAATTTTAATTCCACATGAAAATGTGGGAAAAATGCATTGCCTTCATAGCTCCTTATAAATCTTGGGATTATGGTGGTATTTGTAAATAATAAACCTACTTTGTCTCATTTCTTAAACTCATACAGGGCTCATCTTTAAACAAAACATTTTTACACATAATAAAAAATATAATTTGACATCTAGATGAGATTCAATGATATTCGGTCTTTAACAGAATCACAAAACTGTAATAAAAATAGTAGACTGGTATTATTTTCTGAGGTTCCTGGTCTGAGAAATGCTTCATGAGCAGTTCCTCACATGGGACTGCTCCAGTATCATTCATTCATTCATTCTGCGTTTTCCCTTTTGGGGAAGAGGGAGGGGTACTCCATGAACAGGTATGATTTATCTAAAAAACCTTTGAAACACAACCTTCCTCTTTGGCTTCTTTGTAATCCCCTGGCTGTTTCAAGTTATCTCATGTATTCTTTATTGTCTTGGCAGATGTGGTGCCAAAATATTTTGGTGATGTTTATTAAAACACCATTCTGACGTGACACCATACACAAAGCAAGTGAACTCTACTAACCTGAACCAGCAGTGCCAACCACTAGGCTGCCAAAGAAAAAAAACCACCCCAGACTCGGATCCATTACTCAGCAAAGTGTGCTAAACAGACAAAGGGCAGCATTAGATCTACAACAAAGCAACTGACACTATATGCTTCAAATCTGTCATTTTAAAGAGATCTAAAGAGCTGCAACTATTGTTGATTCCTTTTTTTATTCTCATGAAGAAATACAAACACTCTAAACATGGATTTCAAATGTATTTTTAAAGAGCTACGATACGCAGGATGTAAACTTTATGGTATTTTCAGAGATTTACCTGCATTGGACATTATTTAGGATTGTCCATTACATTTAATATTGGGTAAATCTGGGTAATTTAGCGAATTATGACTTCCACCTTTAAAAGAAATTTCTCAGGATGTGACATATTATTGTTCTATAATGATTCTATAATGATTATCTGTGGGCCTGTGGTATGGTGAATGGTGTGCTCGACATGACGTGGGTTTGATCGTCATTTATATTGACTCATTCATTTCCAACCTGCATATTCCATTTTTGGGGGGTTACGTGTATCCGGTGCCTATCGTCAGCAAAGTTCCATATCCTTAGCATTTTCTACAGCTGAGATATAAAGCTACGAATTTGGTTGCTAGGGTAAAAAAATCAGTTGCTATGGAAGGGTCAGTGACATAAACAATGAACATAATGTCCCCCTTGTCACTATGAGTGTCATTATAAAACAGCACATTGCAGCAACGGACCTTTACAGAAATTTTGGTTTTACTTGTGTTCAAAAGGCCACTTGACAACTTTTATTGTATTTCCATATTTCAGACTGTATCCATATTTGTGTTTATTTGTGTCAAAAAAATGTTTATTCTAAACTCCTCCTGCACAGCTGACACCCATTCCTTTCCAAACATGAAAACTTAAAGAGAAGCCGTGCTCTGATACTGTATAACTGCTCCCTAATGGGCAACATTCTACTCAGGCTTGATGTATTAAAATTTCGGATACAGCCTTGGACAAACCTTTCCTCTACACAAAACCAGATAAACATAGATCGCCAACCACACAATACAGAAGGTTAAAGCCCTCATTCAAGCAGATCCCTCTGCAAACAATCAATAAGAACCTTTATAAAATCGTTTCCTCTGGGGGGCACTAGACTGTGAACACTCACCCACCAAGAACTGTGAACTAGGGTGGATTTGGGCACTTCTGTGCTCTGACTGACAGCACTTGATTGACAGATGAGAAGCAGGGACAATTAAATTTGTGGTGACCTTACATAGGACCTTGTTCTAATAAGATAGGAGAGGCTGGGGGAGAACATGGTGTGAAACTGAGAAAACACAGCCTTTGTTTGTCAACCAGAGCAGCGAGGGGAGAAAAGGAGTGATTGACAGGGCATGAATGAAAGAGGAAGAGGAAAACAGGCACATCAGATGAGAACAAGATAGTAGTGCAATTCCTTACGAGGAGGATGCTAATATTTACATAAGATATGCTGGCATCTACAACACTGGGTGACATGTCAATAACACATTTGAGAAAAGAGGAATACTTCTTCACTCAGTATCACTTTAAACAAGGGAAATATTGTTTGCGGTGCAATCCTGAACCATTCAGAGCCTCAACAAAAGAGACACGGACTGAATATTGTTATGAGCACATTATTCAAAATGTTTGCTCTCTTCCTTTACTGAACAAATACAACTAATAGCACTTGTAAATGACAGGACTGCCAGTATACATCTGAACATTTACTGCTGAGTTATTGCAGTGATTTAATAGCAAATGTCCTTTAAAAGAATTACTGAGCCCACTTACAAAATAAAATGAACAGGACTATGACATCAAAGGGGGCTAATGTATTTTTTTTTCACCCTGTGCGCAGGGGTAATCACTTTTTACTGATCAATTCTCAATCTTTAGGTGCAGTTGACCTTGAATTGAACTGGATCCATCGTTTAGAAGAGTCTTGCCAGAATAACATAATTGCATTCATGAGATTGGAAGAGATTCCATCTGTTCAAAAAGAAGAATGATTTCATTACACTCGAGACTGGACTGAGATCCACCCACACTCACACATACCCACACAAGCACCAGAAAACAGCATGCGTTCTCTAGAACATTCAAGTGGGAAAAGCTCTAGTAAATTATGGATTTCGTATAAGGCCAATGCAAATAGATCCTTCGTTTCTGCTTGGAATTTTTATTTACTTATTTTGCTTTTAAAAAGTAGTTTTCTTATATAGCACTGTACCACATTTAAAACACATCGAATGCCATCTATTTTATACCCACTGGGGCATATGATTCTTTTCTTGCAAAATTTTCACCACATTGCTGATATAAATGAAGACATTGTGTCAGATTCTACCTGTGCGTATGTTTCCTCCGGGTACTCCGGTTTCACCCACAATCCCCAAAACATCCCCTTAGGTGTGAATGTGGGAGAGAATGTTTCCCTGCGATGGACTGGCGACCAGTCCTACCCATGCCTCTGGCCCAATGTGAGCTGGAGACAGGCTCTGGCAGACCCCTGTGAACTCAAAAAAGGGAAAAAGTGGGTTGGAAAATGAATGAATGAACATTGTTTCAGAAATATACAGATGCTATGAAAATATTCAGACCCCCTTAACGTTTTCCCCCTTGAAGTTTTTTGGGAATGTTTTTTCCCTAAAGTGAAAGTTTTTCACACGTGTATTTGAGGATCTTCTGTCTCTCCTTGCAGATCCTCTCCAGTTCAGTCATGTTGGATGATAAACATTGGTGGACAGCCATTTTTTATGAATCTTAAGAGAGGCTAAGTGGATTTAATTGAATATATCTATTTGGCCAAATTCATCTTTCCCTCGATTGCAACTAGTCAACCTGTACTCACAACATGAGGATGCCACCACCATGTTTGTTTTTTCAACACACACCAATAAGAATTAAGGCCAAAAATCTATCTTAGTCAGACCAGAGACTCTAATATCTCATAAAGACATAAAGCCCAGACTGGCGGAAGGGATGGCCGTGATTCACTTTCTATAACTTTCTCCAACCTTGATATTATAGTTAAAATGTACTTACAACGTGTGTTTTCCTGGAAGGTGCTTGCGTGGGTTTCCATCGGGTACTCCGGTTTCCCCCACTATCCTAAAAATATGCGCTTAAGTTAATTGAATAATCTAAATTCCCCTTAGGTGTGAATGTGTGAGGGAATGTTGCCCTGCGATGGACTGGGACCTGTCCAGGGTGTGCCTCTCCCATTGTGCTCTGGAGATAGGGACCAGCAGACACCTGTGACCCCAAAAAGGGAATAAGCGGGTTGGAAAATGAATGAATGAATAAGTTTTATGTATAATATGTTAATTATGTACTTTATGTTGTTTCAGTTGACCTTTGCACAAAGCTCACAAGGTCCATGACTTGCATTAAACTCCTCATCCATGTTATGCAACAAATAAAGTGAGAGTTCAGCATCAAAGAATAAAGAAATAAACCACAAGTTAATGTTATCTGTATTGGTAACAGTCCCAAACATCTCCCATTTCAGGATTTCGGAGACCACTGTGTTCATAGGAACCTGAAGTGCAACAGAGATTCAGTGCCTTTCCACAATTCTGTCTCTGAGCTCTTCAGGCAATTCCTTTGACCTCATGATTCCCATCTGCACGGACATGCATTTTGAGCTGTAAGGTATTATATAGAACAGTGTGTGGTTTCCGTCGTCATTCAGTGTAATCAAACACAGCAGAAGGTGCAGAATCATCTCAACAAAGAGCTCTCAAAAAGGATTTAAGACACTCTCAAATATGACAAAATAAAATATAGTTTGCTTTGTGTAAATAAATCTATTTCATCACTATTACTGTATAATTATTTTGACCTCTGAGTTTCAGAAACCAAAAGGGATTGAGTTGATTAAGGGATCTGGGCATGTGCAAGGATGTTGTGGCACGGATGGTGCTAACCATTTTTGAAATTGACCAGTGAGTAGCTTCACTGATTCGCTGGATGCTGTTTTCAAGTGGATAAAAAATGTTTGCATTGTTTTTAGAGGATTTCCTTGTGAATTAATCGGAGTTTGTTGAACAACAATGGTAACCGTCAATGATCTTGGATGGGAGCAAACTGAATACAAAGACACAGCAGCTAGAAATGATCAAACAAATGGATTTTATTTTTCTTTCTTTATCTCTTATTATTTTTTCCCAAAAGTATTCTGATAATCTTTTGGAGGGCCAGACTATGGCTGTTGTCACATTGTTAGGGTTAATTATAACAATGGACTTATTGGTTATAGATGTTAATGTTTTCAGGCAAGTGTGTTATTCTTATGCAATCATTATATATAAAAAGAAAATTACCTACTGATTTAATTGAATTTATGTGAATAGTTTGAGTTGAAGAAACATAAATAAATGTCTTAAAAAACATAAAAACTTGTTTTCCCAACTTAACTGTTTGAAGTTCATGGACACATTTCATTTTCGTTTAATTGAGTTCATCCAATGAGTTATATTTTTGAGTGTGTTTCATGTCATCTTATGTAGGAGTCCCCCAAATTACAGAAAATAGCACACACCAAAGATAAAGCTTGCATGGGGAAAACTTTCATTTTCTTTCCCACTTTCATTTAACATAAGCTAGGTTTTTGTGGATATACAAAGCTGAAATATGAGGCACCTGCAGATTAAAATAATAGATTCCCAAAAGAAAACACAAACACTGGGAGATTTTTTTTTCCACAAAAGAAAAAAACATTTGATTTGGGTTACTTATAACGCAACATGACCAAACTGAAACATTGTGACATGATGCAATACGAACTTGTCCAAGATCAATGCCTCCAGCTAACTTGGCCTGTTTTCTTTGGTAAGCTCTTAATCAAGAGCCCCTCGTAGTTAATGATGTCACAATGAGCCCAGTGAGCCAGGGAGACCCTCTAATGCACCTTCAAAGACTACAGGTTCCATCAATAATGTTAGTGACACATCGTCACGGCAACTGTAATGGATGCCTGTCACAGAGGATTACCACTTTCCTGAATTAAGAAGATGAAGAGTAGGCATTTTGAATGGAGGACCTCATCTTTGAGAACCAGAGAGAGGCAGTTAAAGAGCATTTGAAAGTCTTACACCCAAGCTAGGAACTTGAAGGCCTGGCTTTCCTGCTGAGTGGTTAACGGTCCAAAATAAACACACTGCAAAATGTTTCCACAATCAGATGTAGAAAGCATGGAAAGAGACAAACAGAAACAGACATGGCTTCTCTCTGGCAGTGCACCGTGAACAGCCTGAACATCCCAGCTGGTGCTGGCGGAAGCAGCGTCAGGCCAGGATGTCCAGTACAGACATGGGGGAGAAATCTGTTTGGTACGCCACTAAACACTGACTGTGTCTTACCAGCAGGGGTCAGCCACTGTCTCTTGAGATCTAATCAGAACAATGAGCACAGGTTGTTCCTCTTGGAAAATAAGACGAAACCTGATCTAAGTAACCCACAGTCAGAGATGAATGGATGCTTGGATGAACGTGTGAGACTGATGGATAGATCGAAATTCCTAACGGTCCCTAATGTCTTTTAACATGCAGCTGACCTGTGGTTTTGGGGCAAACTCTAGTTCTGGAGATGGATCCTCCCTTGAGGTCTCGTTCATTGGGCCATAAATCCCTCTTACACAGAGAGGCAGCTCTATATCTTTCCTAGAACATCTATTTGTCTCCTGCATCCCTCCCTTTACCCCTCCCTTCCTTTTCAATGGTCTCCCTTGCCTCTTCTCTCCCTCTCCCCTGACTTTCATCGTGATGCCGTTGACTCAGTTGGTCAAACTCTGTTGTTGACTTCTCTTTGATTTCTTTTTTCCCGAAGTATCCAATGCTCCACTTAATCTCAGAGAGTCTGACTCTGATGCCTTTCTACAGTTTCACTTTTATTATCCCACTGTGCCAAAGATCTCATGTATTGAAAATTTGTTAGATCTTGCTTAGGGGAAAAATGGTAAGCTCCATGAGAAGGAAAGAAATTGGATTTCTAAGGCTGCGTCCTTTAAAGCTTTGATGGGCTGTAGTGTATACCGTTCTATGTGGAATCCAGGTTTACTCCTTTAAGATGACCTTACTTCATCTTTTGTTCTCATTTCAATGAAAAGAAAAAAAAATGCCCAACTTCTAAATCCATCCAATGCACAATTAATGATGAATATATTTGAAATGCGGTTTGGACAATATGCAGTTGTGATCATAAGTTTACATACCCTGGAAAATTTTCTGATTTCTTGGTATCATATGAAAGAAACCACAAAAGCTTCTTTTCCACTCTTGTATAATGGTTAGGTGAAGCCATTTATTGTCAAACAACTTCACACAGTTAAATCATAGTGAGAACAGAACGTTTCCAAATAACCCTGATCAAAAGTTTACCTATCCTGGTGATTTTGGCCTGATAACATGCACAAAAACTGACAAAGAAAAGGTTTGAGTGGCTGGTAAAAGTAACCATCCTCACCCACAACCTATTCACTTGTAATCAATGTTTGTGCATAAAAGTTCTCTCCGTTTCTGGGCTCCTGACATTTCTGGATTTAGAGCGATGGCAAAAGCATAAGATCCGTCAAAGGATCTACGGGAAAAGGTAGCTGAACTGTACAAAACAGGAAAGTGAAAAATTCAAGAAACTAAAAATGCCAATCTCTTGTTTTTCACAATTTCATTTGCTCCGTTTCCACATGTTTTTATCAGTTTTTTCTTCAACCTTGTTCATGTGATCGGGGCTCTGTCACATGATCTCTCCCTTTCTCTATGTCTACACTTTTGGTCTACCTATCTGGTTTCTCATTCAGATATTATCATCCCCTGGTGTTTGTGTTTGCTATGTATAAACTTCCGTGCTAGCTTTTGCTCAGTACTGAAACATTGTCGATCTTTATGATCACGGCCACACAACTCTTGCCAGCTTATAATCTGTCATTTTTGCACCTCCACTCTTGCATATGTTTTCATTCTTACCTGCGTCTTATATGATTAACAAGTGAAACGTGAGGGATTCTGTTGAAACCAGGAAGATAAACAAAAAAATCTGCTACAACTGCCAGAAAAATTGTAAGGGATGAAAAACACACAAATAAATTCAGCTCAAATATAGGGCTCTGTGAAAAAAAGTGACTTAGCTGTTTCAAGGATCAAAATGAGAAGAAAAACATTTGAAGCAAAATGGGTTGCATGGTCCAGTTGCCAGAAGAAAGAAATTACTACACAGATGCCACAAAGTAGCCTGGTAACAATGCACCAAAAAGCTCAGAGACAAGCCTCCAAACTTCTGGAACAAAGTTATTTGGAGCGATGAGGTCAAAATTAAACTTTTAGGGCACAACCATGAGAGTTACATGTGGAGAGGAGTCCACATGGCTAGAAACACAGCGGTGGGTCACTAACATTTTGGGGATGTGTGAGCTCCAAAGGCGTAGGGAACTTGGTAAAAATTGATGGGAAGATGAACGCAGCATACTATCAAATGAAACTGGAGGAAAATTTGCACTCATCAGTCCAGATGCTGTGTATGGGACGTTATGGGACATTCCGATACAACAATCCAAGGTCAAGTCCACTGGACAAAGTGAAGGTTATGAAGTGGCCATCTCAGTCTCCTGACCTCAATATCATTGAACCACTGTTGGGAGAACTCAAACGAGCAGTTCATGTAAGACAGACCAAGAATTTACATGAGTAGGAGGCTTTTTCTAAAACAATGTGCTTCTTTTCCATTAGAGAAGATAAAGAACCTGATATTAAAGGGGGAAAATATTAAGAACTGGGGGAAATAAACGTTGGTCAGGTTCATCTGAAAAATGTCTGTTGTTAAGAGAGAGTAAACGAAGTTGTTCAACAATAAATGGCTTCACCCAACCACTAGTGGAGAAAAAAAAGTAATTTGTTATAATTAATATTTTCACCCTGCGATGGACTGGCGACCTGTCCAGGGTGTACCCCCGCCTCTCGCCCAATGAGTGCTGGAGACCCCCGTGACTACGTCAGGGAATAAGTGGGTTGGAAAATGAATGAAGGAATGAATTACTTCATATTTTCAGAAAATATTGGTCAAAAAATGAAACATTTTGCCAGGGAATGTAAAATTATGAGCACAACTGTAATATGTAATAAATGCATCACCATGGATTGTGTGGTGCCAACAGAATTTATTGAATCTAATTATGCTTAAAAACATTGAGGCAACATACAATGTGATTTTAATGTTCACAGATATATTATACAAAATCATTACAGTACAGAAAGAATAAATCTGTTCCGTTATGTTTTGATAAATGATCCTCAATTTTCAAAGCGAGGGGCTTGTAAGTCAACCTTTCAAAAAGCTGCAACAGAGAAGAATTTTATTCATGAGATGCCCCTGAGAACCATTTCATAAACAGAAAGACAGTTTCATAATCTAATAGCCATTGTTCTGTTTTGTGCTTGGGTTTTCTCTGTGGAGGGGGTATATTGTTCCTATGATCATCAACTAGAGCCAGTGTAATGCTCAAAGCAGAGGCATTGAATTTCGCTGCTATTCTGTTTGCCTTAACGAAGCCATGCATTCAGTGTTCACAGAGACATCACTTTCTATTTATCATGGCAGCAATGTGTTTTTATTGCAGATACAGTTCAAGGTTGCTAAAGGGTACAGTATACGACTGCAGAATACCATAGTTCCATTTCTACTCTCTAGACCTGATCCTTGTGCAAACATTGCATCTCGACTCACTATCTGATTGCTGTTCAATGTTGAGTTTTACCAAAAACACTACCAAGCAAACAGAAACTACAGTAGCACACCATTTTTCACTCTACTGAAACCAGAAGGTAAACAGAGGCTGGTTGTGATTGCATTTGTATTCATGACAATAGCTAGGTCATGCTGGTTGATCATCTGTTTAAATTTAGAGTGCCTTAATCGACCGACAGTGAGTAAGTGCTCAAGCAACCCACGGAGTGTGTAATCTTTAAGGCAACAACTCTGAAACAATCACACTTTTGAAGAGCAGCGAATGATTATTCTCATGATTTCTAAGACGAGTGTAAGAGCAGTACAGGCTGCAAACCATGTGTCCTGACATCCCCAACAGAACCGGCACAGTTTAATGGACCCGTGAAATCAACACTGACACTCTTGCCATCCGCCGTACCACTGAGAAAGCTTGAGAATGTGCTTTTGCGGGTCTTTTTGCTGCTTGTATTCAGGTCAGCCCAGACTTTCAGGCCTGGAACAAAAAAAAATTAGTCAGATATTGTCATTTTTGGGTTAACTATGCCTCTAAGGTTATGCTGGAGGCAATTAAACCATGAAAGAACAAAACTTAATGCCCTGATGTACTCTGATACCATTTCTCATGCCGATGTCTTTTCACACGTTTTATTTTTTGTTTATGAGCAGTGTGTTCCGTTGTCCTGTCAGATGAAGTTTTTCATTATAGCGGAATTGATTATTTCAGAAACAACCTGCCTCTGAATTGATGATTGGTGGATGTAGTCTAAGAGAGTCCGTAGCTGTCAAAGTCTTGACCTAAATGGAAAATTTGACAAATTGTAGTCACAAATTTTGCTGGCTGCATTGATTTTACATAGATGTTTTAAGTTGTTTATTTTACTAGTGTTCATTATTATATCAATGAAACTATGAGTTTGAATTCACAAATTCACTATTGGTTTTAATAAATACATTCCTATGCAAAAGGTTGGGCAAATTTTCACCATTCTCTTTTATAAATCATTTGTTGTCTGTGTAAGAAATGTCAGTTAAATATATCATATAGGAAGGGCGACACGGTGGCACAGTGGATAGCACTGTGGCCTTCCAGTAAGAAAGTTGTTGGTTCAAGGGTCGTCGGTGAATGGAGCCATCACCAAATTTTACTGTTGGTAGCAAGTGTTTTTTTTGGAATTCTGTATTGTTGGAATACTGTATTGCCACTTTGCCGTTAACTAGAACTGTACCGCTGGTCTTTCAATTCCTCACAATGTTCCTCACAGTTGTTTGCTTATATTGAGAGCTTATATTTCTTAGAGTTTTCTGTATCCTTTCTCTAAACCATGATGGATTTTTCAGCTCATCTGAGAGTTGTTTCGAAGACTCCATGTTGCCTCTCTGTAGAGAAGATGCAAAGAGGAGAAACACTTTCAATTTACCTGCTTTAAATGCTTTTTCATGGATTTAGCTCTGTATGCAGGTCAAGGGTTACTGAGGTTACCAAAACATTTTGAAATCAATAAAATGACAAGGGTGCCTAAATATATGCACATGCATAATTTGATTTAAATAATTCTTGCACATTTTCTATGAATAATATTAACTTTATTTCTTTTACTTCTCAAATATATCTCATATTGTATCCATATATAATGAAATATGTAACTGAAATTTCTTATCCCGGCAACTAATGACTTATAAAAGAAAATTGTGAAAATGTGCATACCACTGTATTAAAAAAAATAGACTATGAAAATGTGTTATGAACCTAACTTTTGATGTAATATGTTCCATTAGGATTAAAATGGATCATGAATAAAATTGTTCTGTGGTTCGAGCAGGGATGGAATATCCTCTATTATTCCAGTTACTGATCATGAATCTGATTTGCACAATGTATGCATTATGGCCGATATGCTGATGCGTGTCTTTGAAACAGTTGTGAGAATTAGAGCGGTTGAATTAGCAGAGAAATTCAGAGGAGGCTGAAAAACAGTTGGCTTATGATTAAAAATATGATCCAATCTGAACAACTGCAATATCTGCAGAACAAGCAAAGCTTTTCATTGATTTCTTTTACTTTTCAATTAACTGAGGAAGAACCGAGTTTAAACAAAGAATGTTTGGTTTACTTTTACCATCAATACAGGTTATTTTTTAATGGAAGACTGATTGGAAATACAAATGAAGAGTTCCAACATGCCATAAATCCATACTTCCTAAAGTGGGGGGCTAATGACAGTAGAACAAATAAAAACTACTTTTGACTTAAAATATTAAAACAGAATTATTTTCCCCCCAAAATGCTTTAAATCCATGACCCATTTTCCTGCTCAAAATGCCAGGAATGTATAAACGAATGAATAATCATGGCAACTCCCACACTTGCACATATTGAAAGTAAAGAAGGTAACATTCATCTTGTGGTGTATTCTAAATTCTACTCAGCTCATTCATGTATTATATTAGATTTCATTGTTCAGAAATGCTTTTCTCTTTTTTTCCAGCACCTGAAATTCTCATTTTTGTAACCCGTTTCTACTGGGGTTGTCTCTGGGTGGCTTTGCTTCTTCCTCACAGATGAAGCAACCACATGCTCATCGAAATTGTTCCTTTTATATCACTAAAAAAGACAAAACACTGAAGACATGTTTAATGCCATCATTATATTATTATATATATTTTTGGTTGTATTAATTTTATAAAAACATATACAGCAAGAGGGATTTTTAAGAGATAATAGTAGTATTTTTTTTTATAATACCAATGTACAGTTATTACAGGGTTGTGCTGTTTTGGGGATAAATGGTTAATTTAAAAAGCTAGCTACATTTGAAACGCTAAAATATAATGTATCTAAAAATAATAAATTTGTGTGTGCTGTAAACTTTGATAACGATTGTGGAGAGTGACAACACATTGACATCAGTGTGTTCTACGAAATGATGATGCCATTTCTGAAGAAATGAAGCAGCTAACATTCTGCTGCTTAAAGAGCGAGCCGGTACGCTGACAGATTTCCAAAGTATTTTGATCCTACACTGATTTAACAAACTATAAATAGTTCATATTAACATTATTGAAAAACTTCTAAAAACAAAAAATTCTAACTCATCTCCTTCTGGACCTTTTGAGCTACAGCCTCCAAACGTTGCAAAAAGGATGCTTTAACTTTTCAGGCTGGCACCATTTACTTAATTCTGGGAGACTGCTGAGAATGCTGGGAAATTTTTCATTGACTTCACAAGCAGTCAAACTTTATAAAACTGTAACTCAAACTGAGAACCTAATTGAAACTTTAAACAGACCACAACTGTGGAAAAGTATTGGAACCCAAGGCTCTAGAAGGAGTTCAATATTTACCATTGACATATAATGGCTATTAAAAGTAAATGGTAAAGATCAACAACAACCTGAGGCTGTTAACAAAGATGAGGTTTGTTTATGTTAATCACTGTCATAAATAATAATAATAAAAAAAAAAAATATCACCTAAAGCTTCATAGCAACGAAACCGTTTACTCTAGCAACCCATTTTTCTGAACTCTAAATCAGCTAAGGAAAATTATAGAAACATGGGGTTGGTTTATATCATTCACCTTGGTACGATGAACTTTATAACGTATCACTGACTCCAGCCATAGCAACCAAAAATACTACCTTGACAACCAATCCATTTTGCTTTTTAAATACTTTTAAACAGCACATTTACGAGCCAACATTAAAGTTTGTGTACAAGGTTTTGGTTTCAACAATTATTTTAAAACTATTGTAGTGAATTAACAACATGTAAACAGTGGTTTGTTGTCAAAGGCTTCCATAACATAAACATTACAAGATATCAAAGTTAAAATACCTCTTCCAGAGAATGTCACGGAGGCTAAAAAAAAAGTAGGGAATGAAACACAGGATTGGATTTGTGTCACAGGAGTCAATGCCTTGTGGGTAGATGTGCAATGGAGATGTAGAGAACCCAGTAGAGGCACAGCCGAGAGAGCACAAGAAGTCCAGGAACTGATCATGGAGATCCAAGGGGATCCAACCGTGGTGGAGCTGGCATGAGTCGTTTAACTGTAGGAGAGAAGTTGGCAGTGTGTCTAGATTTGTTGGGAGATTGTCAGCAGGTGAGTTTATTGAGGTGAGGTTGGCTGGTGGCTGTGTCTCTACTGGACACACAACATCCTGACAGTGGTTAAGTCAATAGAGCATGATGCTTGTATCCCTTGAGGCCATAGGTTCGAATCCCATTAATGTGTTTCTTCACTACAGTGTAGGTCATCTGCTAAATGTAGAAGAGTGTTGCTAAAAGTACAGTTCAGCCCAAAATGTCCATTCCTTAAATCCCACCATAGCACATTTCATTCTTACTGTCAGCTTTAACTAAAAATCCCTCTGCTTCTATTTTGAGAGTCTCTAAATCAAATGATGTACTACCACTGAGGCTGCCCTATGCCCCGATCCATTTACACTGGCACCATCATGCAGAAAACAAAAACCTGATAAACAACTTTAGAAAGAAACATGTGCAAAACCCTTGAGTATGACCTCATTGAGTACCCCGACCTAAGACACAACAGCTATATGTTCTTCCAACACCAAAATGGATATCTCCTTTGTCTATCCCTCTCTCTCTCTGTATCTTCCTCTATCTGTTTCCTTAGATGTCCAAGAGTCGGAACACGCTGGTGTTATTAGATTAGAGAGTGATTCAAAGTGGCATTTCACACATGCCTGTCCCTGCAGGCCCCCAACACAGCTGCAGGGGTTTGAATCTTCAGTGTCACACCTCAAGTCTCGCACACACATCAGGAAAACCAGCATAAATGCAAATACACGAAACATATGCCCCACATCTTATGTCGGTAGTTAATTTGCCCCTGCTGCCAGTGACCTAAGAGGGGTCACTGCGAACGGGACAAGATGGGAAGAAATTTTAACAATTATACACTTTCGTTTCCAGTAGAGCTAGATGGACTCAAGAGTGTTTGCTAGAATGATCCAGAGTCCACCGAGATGCTGTCACTTCTGGAAAAGAGAGATACAGTTAAAATAAAGTGAGATAGATGTGTTCAATAATACAGTAGTTTGTGAAGTAGAACTGTATAAATGAATGAAAAGAAAGAGCTCAGAAAGGCGTGTGGGAAATCTATCAACTGTGAGGAGCAATAGAAGCACCGTTGTGCTAAACTTCAAGCAGCTGCACAGATTATGTGGTTGAAGAAAATATTAAAAATACTGTTGTTTTTGTGGAAGTTTTGGAAAACTCATATCAATGTGGTTTCATTGTGTTTGAGTAAAGATCAGCTTGAAGCTGCTTATGCCTTGTAAAAGAATCAGGACTGGGTCAGGAGAGGAATGCTCAATCCCCTAACAGAAACTTCTGCGGGTGTATGTATTCTTTTGAGTCAGTTGAAACTTTATGATTGGTTGAGATTGGGGATTATTTGCATGTTTCCACAGCGATACAATTGGTTGAATTGCGGGACTTTTTGAGGACAACAAACCTGTAGGTCTGCATCTGGCCTGTGATCTTAGGTCTGGGAACCCATTTGGCTTTTTATAACACTTCAATCAACTTTTGATTTTGCAAGAAATAAATAACCACTCAGATTTACATTTATTTTCTGAATGACGGTTCAAATTCCGCACTGTGATGGACTGGTGGGCTGTCCAGGGTGTACTCCCACCTCTCGTCGAATGTGTGCTGGAGATAAATATCGGGAGACCCCCAGTGAGAGAAAATTAATGAATGGATGAATGAAAGGTTCAAATTCCACAATTTTAAGTATGGATTTTTTTAAGTATAATTTTAAGGTTTTTGTCAAACAAAATCATTTGTGTATTGTGGTATGCATTTTTAGGGGCCAAGCACCGAAGGTGCGATGGCACCTATTGTATTTGTTGGCGTTCTTATTATTATTCTTCTGCCATTGAAGTCAATGGCAGCCCTATGAACCGATTGCAGGAAAGTTATGAAATTTGAAATTTTTCAAATGGTCATTATAAGAAATTTGACCCAATCTGGACCCTCTAACTCAAACTCTATAGCGCCACCACTAGTCCAAAGTTTCACATATGTAATGCTATAAACTCAAGAACTGTATGGTCTAGAAACAAAATTCTTTTTGCCACTGTTTCCATGGCTCATGATGATTCTAATGAACTCAATGATCTCATGTTCCAATTATCCAATTAGCCAAATATTCAAAATGGCGGCTCAATATCATGCAATATCATCTACAAACCCTATTGACCAAAAGTTATCAAAAGAATTTTATTTGGTCTTATGGTTTTAGAGAAATTAATGAATAAACAAAATATAAAACTAGCAAAAGTGGACATATGGCTATATCTCTTAAATCGTTCTGTGGATTGATACCAAATTTGCTGTTTGTTATAAGAGTCGTTTCTTGAGGTTTCCTGCTCAGTGCCCCCTAGTGGTCAGGAGATACAAAAAAATGCCTTTTTTGGCTAATAACTTCATATCACTTTGTCCAAAAATCATAAACTTGGTCTTAAAGTGTTCAGGGCATCATACCGAGTCGGTACATGTGCATTATTACTAGGTCAGACATTTTGGAAGTTGTTTTTTGTCAAAAATTTATGTTTTGTCCAAATGCCTTATGAACACCTTGCAGGAAAATTATAAAATTTGGCACAGTGATACAGTTGGCCATTATAAGTACTCTGACCCAATCGGGAGCTTCTAGGTCATACTCCATAGCGCCACCACTAGTCCAAAATTTCACAAATGGTAATGCCAATAACTCATAAAATGTGTGGTATAGGGACAAAAATTTTTTGCAACCAATTCGATGGTCAATGGCAATTCCATTGAACACCATGATGTCTTGTTCCAATCATCCAATTAGCCGCCATTTTGAATATTGAAAAATCCTAAAATTAATCTTAATTTTCTGGGATCATCGTGCTGTGTCAGTTTTTTTAATGCCTACTATGTCAGTGATTTTGATGTCAGCCATATATTTATTTATTTTTTTTGCCTACTTCTTTTTTCTCACATTCTCAGCAGCTCACTCGATGAAACTTAAAATGGCTTTTTTGTTTCTTTTTAGCCTTTGTTCATCTTTTGCCCCTTCTTCATTTCGATGGGCGATTGGCGCGTATCACTGCTTGCAGTTATATTTTTTATTATTATCATTATTATTTTTATGATATGGTAATATTATAATATGCAGTCTACTTCTATGGGCAAGCACCCTGGACTGGAAGGCAAGGTGCTTGCCAATAGAAGTAGGCTGCAGAGGGGCACTCACTCTACAGAGCCGTGAGCACACTGGGCATCACAGGAGAGCGGAGCAGAGCTATTATTATGAACATCACAAAGACCACAGAGAAAGCATCAAGATGGCTTTGGATGGAAAAGATGGTCAAGCCAATGCCACCTTTGCACAAACCACATTGTGATCAACCCTGGTGGGGTCGCCTAGGAGAGGGTGTATGATTTTGCAAAGTCCGGAACACCTGAAGCGACCGGATAACATCACTTTATAAAGAACTAACTATTCTATTATGTTATGGTCAAACTCCTTATCAGTGGTGTTTGTTTAAATTTGCATGAGCTAAAACAAATAATAAATCAGCAGATTCCTTTCCAATTCCAAATTCTACTTGTTTTGTCTCGCCTTATCCCTCGGTTTGGAACATTCTGTCCAAATGATGTATTTTAATCGTGAACAGCAGCAAAGTATCAAAGAGTCTATAGGTCTGGTTGTTAAAAGAACTCAGGTTGCTTTGATAGTGGCCTTCAGCTATCTGACATATCTTCCTCTTTACAATACACATAGATTTTCTATAAGGTTAAGGTCTGGTGAGTTTGCTGGCCAATTAAAAACAGGTATACCGTGATCCTTTGACCTGCCATAGAGCCAACTCCGCCAGAGCATATTTTACATTTTTACCTGCTGTGGTACCATTTTTTGGAGTATTTCAATTTTCCATACATCAATATAACCCATATATCCTGGATTTTACTAATATTAATAGAGTTAGGTCAATCTTAACTGAAGAAAGGGTCAAAACTAAAATATAACAGAATTTTTTTTTCTGCACAATTTTTTTTTTAAATACAGACATTTCATAGTTTTAACCCTCAAAATTGTAAATGTTAAAAATTTGCACAAAATGCTTTTGAACCACAATAAATTATTCTGTGAAATCATTACTTAGTTTTTGAGATACAGTCAGATTAATAAAGTAAGACAAAAAAAAAAGAAAAAACATGCATGTTTTGCAGAAAACATACCATGAACATCAAAATTAACAATTTACAACTGTGCAATCAAATTGCAGATTGAAAAAAATGTTTCTAAGATACTTTTGATTATAGATAGCTTGGTACTGGACAAAACGTATCAATATACAGTTCAATAAATAACAAAAATAAAAATGGATTTTTGCTGTGGTGAAATTTTAGAACACAACAAAATCAGGAATATATTTATGTAAATATATATAAATATATAATAATTTAAAATCCTTAAATAGTTACTATACATGCTATTTTGCAAGTTCCCGATGCACTTCACATGCCTCACACACAAAGGGACTGCACTTACTACTTTGGTAGCACTTTCTTTACCCCTGTGAGGCTTATTTTGAGCCTGATGCCCCTCACAGATGGCAAAAGGGATGTTATGGGACGTTTAGTAAAGATACTTATATACTATACTAAAGATACGAGTACAAGCCAACAGTTTTGGACACGGTAAAAGTCTCAGGAAGATGATGTCACACTGTGATTCGCCGGTAATGTATCACTTTTCAATGTGATGATGAAATATCTTTCATCTGAAGTGCTGTTAGGATCCGCTGTGTGGATTATAATGTTTTTATTGTATAAGCTTTTTATGGATTTTGTGTGACTTTTACTGGATTTCTACACACCCACTCTTGGAAAAACAGCTCTATGAGGCATGTTTCAAACGTCAAATGTAAGTCTAATTCCTTCTGTTTTATTTGCCAAAAGAATAATTTAATCATGTGTTTCAAGTTTCGGCATTTAAAAATTTTAATTGATCGCGGCGCTCCTGTAGGTCTTAAAGGGTCACCCAAGTACTGGTAGCTATGGCACTGTGTGTAGATGCTAAGTCATGAAATATGCATCTCCATACCATTGGTCAGCAGCAGGAAGCATGAAGTGCTCTAAAACCTCCTGAGAGATGACTGTGGTGACCTTGAACCAAATCCAGCAGATGAGTTGGCAGTCAAACCCTTAACTGACTGTGGAAGCATTACCCTGGAACTCAGGTACCGTGGATATTCTTTGCCTCTGCTCTCTTTCTCCAAACCTTGAATGCAAAAAGTACTTCCATCGGAGAGCATAACTTTGGACCTCTCTGCAGCAATGCAGTACGTTTTGTCTAGGCAAGATGCTTCTGATATCCTCTCCAGGGTGCAGTCATTTCTATTGCTTGTATACTTTTTCTACTACATCTTTTCCTTCTCTTCACCGCTCTTTTAATTATCTTAGACACAGACCTCTGTGAACAGCCGTTCTCTTTTGCAATTAACTTCTTTGTCTTGCCCTCCTTGTGCAAGGTTTCAGTGGTTGTCTTTGGGGCAACTGTCAAGTCAGCAGTCTTCTCTTTAGTTGTGTAGCCTACTCAACTTGATTAAGAAACCATTTAAAATTCTTTGCAAGTTTTTACATCAAAAAACTTTTTTGATTGTGGCACCATGTGTCTTCAAAATGGATCTTTTTAATATTATTTTCAATTGATTATTGTAACAACTAATAAAAACCCTAGTATCTCAAAATTTTGCCATGAACACTTGAAATAAATCACTCCATATGGAATGAATGTTCAGACTGTTTCACTTTTTCAATGGAAATGCTGAAACGTTTCAATTTTTTGGCAGAATTTATGTGGCAAAGCATAAAATAAAATATTAAGTGATACATAGTTAGACAGTCTAGTTTAATTAATGGTTATTTGGTGTGAGCTTGTGTAAAGAGTCGCTACAAAAGAGTGTTTTTTTTGTTGCACATTTGATATGGGAGTTATTTTGGAACTTGGAGCAATAGCAAAAGATCAATATGAGTGTGCTTTAATTGTCCAGCAGCCCCTTAAGAAAGAGAGAGGGGATTTCCTCCTCCCCACAGTGTCAGAGCTGGAAGAACTCAATGTTTCCCTCTTCACAGAAAAAAAGCTCAACATCTCATGCTCATGGTGAGACTGACATAAATTGCTTTTATAAAATTATAAGGTTATTTCAGTCTAAATGTCATTGCCTACTGCACTTTTGCAAAGCCCCAACCGCTACATTGTGCGTTAGGTGAATAATTACTGTGTATGAAGCAGTTTAAATTCACTCCTAAAGAATTCCTTAAATGGGCAAATTAATAGTTTATATATTAAACCACAGAAGTTTGCACGCACCGGTGCATTGGCCAATCACAGCAGCAATTGTTTATTTTGATTTCGTATAAGGTGTAGGTTTCAAAAACATCATTAGTTTTGATATTTTTGGTTTGAAATGAACATTGCAAGAGCTATGATAATTTGCAAAGAAAGTAATTTGAGAAAATGTGCGATAGTTTTGTTTTACAGGCCCCTAATCGGTGCCATAAGTGCCATCTAGTGGTGAAAAGAAGGGATATACCTTGGAAGTACAAGACCCTAGTGACTAAATAAAAAAAATAATACTCAGAATTTTATTTTTACTGTTTTAAGGGTAATTTATCAGAGTAAATTGTAAAGTAGTAAAAAATGCTCATAAAGGCCCCGAACTTCTATGGGTTGAATAATAAAATATCATCTGTCCATGAAATTAATGAAATAATCTTGCAGAAACGCTTTGACTTCATTTCACCCTTTCATATCAAAATGTTTTAGTCATGTATTCTTGACAAATGCACACATTTTATGGTTCATTGTTTGGCCACAAATGTTATGTGTTAAAAGGCAATTCATGCTAATTTATTCATCAAGAGTTCATCATCTTTAATGAGGCTTGGCATTACTTTTTAGGATCTTTGAACTGATTCATTCTCGGAGCAACATCTCATTTCACACTAGATGGAAAGAACATGGTTAACTGAATGAATCCGGAAATATTTTTTTTAACATATGCTAAGTGTAGAAACTGACATTCTATTGGAAAAATGTTGTATACAATACTGTAGCATTTACATTATGAAAACGGTTACACCATGCAAAAAGACTAAAAATCATTGTGTTTTATGAGTTCAATAACAGTAGCTTTGAATGTACAAACGTATTGATTATTTATTTTTATGCCAAAAAAAAATTCCTGATGAGAGCGGCAGAACACTAATATTAAAAAGACTGAAAATGCAATAAATTTGGGATCAAAATACTTTAAATTAATTGCAAAAGAGTTTTCTAAATGGACAAATAAAACTATATGGTAGGCAACCCTTGGGTGATATACTTTTAAAGTTTAGCTTTAATATTTATGAAACCCAGCCTTTGTGAGGATATATGCACATATAAGAAACCTTTATGCAGTATATATGCATATATGATAAGATATGCTGCACATGTTTGAGGTATTATTTCTGTGAGGGAGAACACCTGACTTTAGGTCTCCTTGATCACTTGAAGCTAAAGATACATGAAGTATTGGTTATTGTACTGGGTAAAGGATTTCAACCAAGGATTGTAGGACTTTAGCTCTTCAGGAACATAGTTGCCATATCTTAAAACAAAAATCAGCAGGTTTCCTTGGAAACTGCCTTGAAAAAAAATTAAAAATAATAATAATTATGAAAAGGAAAGAGGCATTATCTAGGGTGGTTGTCGCTCAAACGTTTTGGATTCAAATCCCAGTCATGTGGACTATCCTTGGGCTTTCTGAGAGGAGTTTGAATGTTCTTATGATTGCTTTAAACTGGTTTAAACTAGGTGTGTAGTGACAGTAATGGTACACTTCAGTTCACACACTGTGATTAGGATTGTACACAAGCAAAGATAGGGGGGCTCCATGAGTGATAATACAATGCAAACAAACTATTTCAATAAGAAATAGCTTACCACCAAACCAAAGCAGAAATATATACCAAGATTGGTATGTTCTGGCAGTGCCCAAGACCTCAAAGACCTCCTTGCTAGGGCTCAAGCACCAAAGCTAGATAGTGTAATTGCTCAGAGTATTAGTGTTTTTCGGCTTTCGGTTCATTTTTGAGGGTCTAAGAATGCTCGATAGTCACAGAATTTCACACACGTCAGAACTGGTAAAGATTTATGTGCGATTGGGATTTGAAAAGTGGGTGTGGCAAGATCGGTCTACAGTCAGTTTATAGTGTGCTAAACTGACACGAATGATCTATGTTTGGTGGCCTTTGATATTCAACATCTTGCCATGAAGGGAAAGTTTATGTCTGTTTTAGTCCCAACAATTTACCAACAATCCAAGTCTGAACATATCTACAACATTCAATCTTGGTTGTAACGCCACCAGATGGCCACAGGAAATACACCGTTTAACATTAATATGGTTCTTCTTTTTGCCAGTTTGTGACTATGTGTGCTACTAATATGTACTAATGTGACTAGAATAATGGCCAAAACAATAACAGAAAAATATTCTGACTCGTTCACAGCGCCACCTGGGTTTTCAGAAATTATTTGCCTGCATTGTACTGTAATTTCAACAATTTGCTTGATTACATCTAAATAAGAAATGGTCATAATGCATAGGACAATAAACCAAGGGGTATTGTTGCCAGAGGTGCGAGAGCCCTTTAATTGCTGCTTGCAGCTTCAATTTGTTTTGAGTCCGCATTATGGGAAAGTTTTGGGTTTCTGTTGAAAAAATTCCCAAAGGAAGAACACCGACACGACTATGAAACAGAAACAATATGCCAGTGTAAATGCGACTAATATGTTATTGTTTACTCATATAAGATCACCGGAGTTAGTAAGAAATAGACCACAGCGGTGCTACAGTTACCGCTAATCCCCGCAGCTTTTAATCAGCCTGTAGATGTGAGAGCAGAATGGAACAATGCCATTAGGGTGCAATTAAGAGATACGTTTCATCAGCAATGCTCACACTTTCAGTCACAGAGGTTTCAAAACTTGGTTTCAAGTATTTATTAAAAGGGTTTGGTTCATGTTACACCATGTCATCCCATCCCTCTCTTCAGATAAGCCATTCTGTGAACCATTATCTTTACACATGTAGAATTCTGTGCAAAAGGTATGAAAAATGCTGCAAATAAAGAATCCCTCCAAAAAATGTGTTTAGTATGTATGTTCCTTAATGAACAAAACGCTGTGAAGGAACAAAAGTGAAATCCAAATCGAATAAAAAAAATGAGAAAACAGTTCTAAGTGCACTTTAGGATAATACACTAATAAGCGCACTCTTCAGCTTTGTTTAGACTGCAGGCCTGGATGCTCAGTTCCGATTTGATACTTATATGTTCTGTTAAAGTGTTTTTTTCAAATGTGACCCGTACCTAGACTTCCCATACCAACATGTACGATGTCATTAGGAAGTTGTAGTAGTGTGACGTGGAAAAGATGGACGCACATAAAATATGCCTCATGAAAGTTTCTTTGCTGTAATCAAAATTCACTACTCAAGTTGAAGAAAAAGGGAAAATCTGTTCAACTTTTTCAAATACATTTCCTATGATATAATGACATCAGAAAATTTGATTTGCCTGTTTACGACCTGATTAGTTTCATCAGAAAAATGAGGCCTGAATCTGATCTCAAAATACTTGGATGCTTGTGTTTTTTTTTTGTGTGTGTGTATCATAGCATCATAGATCAGATCCGATCTGATTCACATGTGAGGGATAATCTGACTTGGGTCTCATTTGACTGCTAGTGTAAATTTGGCCTATAAGACCCAGTTTAAGAGCAAGCAAGTGAAGACGATTGAGACATATCAGGGATTCCAGAACATATTGATATGTAGAATTCTAAACCATTAGATGTCCGGAGCATTTTAAGCGTTTTTTACAATTTTATGACTTGCGCTAATACATTTATCTTTACTAAACTGTTTTGTGGCAATGTTTAAATTATATGTTAAAAAGTATTATAATTTTTAGGACAATCCCAGCATCTTAGATTACCAATAATGTGCAATGACAAAAGTTAGAGTCAAGGTGTCCTAAAAGAAACGTTTATAAAGTTTCTCAGAAGCACTGTCTCCAACCTTTCACACACGCTTTCGGTACTGTCTACGTTTGTACTTGGTTTCATGTTGGTGGTAGTAATTCGAGAAATATCTTGAGAAAGTTAACTGTTGTACATAATGCCATAATGTTTCCACCTCCTCCAACACAAGGTAAGGTTTCAAATGTAAACATATTATTTTGCATTTTTTTCATTCAGTTTTATTCTGTTTTATTATCATTTATTACATTAACAATGTGTAGATTTAAGGATCGAAGAAACGTTACTTGATTATTCTCTGGTTTTCATTTTTTTAGCAACTTATTCTGTTGTTTCTGAGAGCCGTTGCATGGATTAAAACTTGCTTCGAGATACGAAATGTTCCAGATACAAACGCCACCCTCGAAGGGATTAATTTTGTATCTGAAGGTACCACTGTATTTGGTTGATGCTACTTTAATCACTTGGTGACTTGGTCAAAGTTTGTTGTGGTATGTATCATGCTCCACTGCCACACTGTCCAGTTACATACATTTTGTCCGCGTTTAAGCTGCGTAAAGCTACAAAGAGGTGCATGTCAGGCTCTAGCCTAGGAATCTGCATTTAGGTGTTGCGTAGGCTAGACCGAAAAGTATATCTTTGGCTTTACTTTCAGGCATCAGGCTTCCCCTAAAACCCCAAGCAATAAAAGCCTCCTCCCCTCTCAGCCTGGCTACTGCTCAACCCGGTCACAGAATTTCAACATCTTGATGCATTGGCTTAAAACCCAAGCACTAAGAGGGCATCAAGTTTGGGCTGCTGCATCACTCTGATGTAAAGTCACAGCTTACAGTGCCTCTGTGATGGAGGCTTATGCTACAAAGTGAGAGATTTCAACAAGAAATACTCAAGTCCCAGGGAAAGCAGCTGCAGCGCCATATCTATGACCTGCCCAGCTCCTGCTGGGATCCCAGAGGAATCAACTTGCTGCGCGTGTATTTATTCTGTGTCCCAGATTTGGAGAAACTCTGTCTGCTAGGCTACCTTCACATCTGGATGCACATGGACTCAGTTTCATCTCACTAGACAGGTATTCTTTTTAGTCTGCGAATCTGCAGCAGTAGAGTTGCTTGAAATGGACAAACAAATTTAGAATATTTTTAAATGTTAGTTTTTTTTATTGCCAAATTCCCCAAACTGACCTTTTGATGGTGTCACAATTGAAAGCTGCAACCAATAACAGCTTATGTGAGCCAAGCAGAAATACATACATACCAGTCAGATACGACTGATCAATGCCACTAGTTTGTGCTGGGTGTGCAGTCAAAACTCAATCTCAGGGTAGTCATTTTATTTTTAAGATTTACATTTAGTTGATTTTTCTAACATAAATCATCCTGAGTGTCCAACAACCACCAGGAACCCAGAGCAGAAGCTCAAGGAAGAGAACTGGTTTGCAGGGGAATAAAACTTGAATCCTCACGACATGGCAGGACTGTACTGGACAGAATCAGGAAGTTAGTGAGCATAGACACATTGCACCAAATATTGAATCATCTCAGAGAGGAGAAAGATAGTGCAGATACAGTATCTAATCAACCCGTAAAGACGAGCGCATCACTAGCAGCTTGTATTGCACTCCTTTTGAATGGAAATCTTTTAAATAGCTTAACTACATAACTGCTTAAAAGCCACACACAATGAAAGTGAACATTTTTTCATACTAATGTATTATTACAAAATATTACATACATGCCCAAACATTAATTTATCTAATTGTATTCCGTTTTTTTTAATTATGAGGTTTTTTTAAATAATCATTTCAAATGAACACAATCAGTCATTAAAAAACTGCCTGTAAATATAAGACTCGAGGGAAATTGGCTCCCTGTGGCAAAGTAAATGTCAGAACACAGCAGAGGTGCAAATACTCGATGCAATATGAAGTGAATTGAATTGATGGAGTTGCTAATAAATTTATTTTTATCCTAATTGGGATAAAAGAACACTTTTATAAAGCTTAATAGCATATCCACACCAAACCTAGCCAGTAAAATAAAGATAAAATATCCTCACTGTGTTTTAAAAAGGAGGACGTTTGAGGACTAAATATATTTCACAGCAGATAACTGAAATCTCTAGGTGATCTACAGGATAGAGATAGTGAGAAACGTAACAAAGTGTGAGGGCTATGAAATACTCTCTGACTGCTTTCATCAACAGGAAACACTGCAGAATGTAATACTGAGATTAAAGACTTGTTGAAACCAAAATGTTGCTAAGTAGGAAGATTGCATTCACAAAAATAGAAAGGTTAGAGAGTAAGTTACAAAAATAAAATAAAAACAGAACATTTCATTGTAGCAGATTAGATCATATTGTCGTAATGTGTACACAATAAAATGTCTGTAACTCTCACATTTTATTGGGTTAAATTAATGTCCTTGGTGTCATTGAAAAGGTTTTTGCTTTCTAGTTTATCAGGAGAAAGTAAGGAACTGGATATCTTAAACAAAACTAAAGTTAAGATTCACAAACTTTGTAGAAATAGTGGAAATTATCCTCGCCTAAGTTTTTTTTAATTATTTGTTAAATAAGTGAATGCTTGAGTCTCTGGTGGACTTTTTGACAACACTGAATAGAAGTCACAACTGTGGACCAAAACATGACTAAAATCTGTCAAAATGGAGCTAAACATGTGTTTTCTGGAGTGATTTCTATAAAACAATGTCCAGGCGGGCACCATTGGCACCACATTGGCACTTGGTAACCAAATGGACAATTTTTTTTAATACAAATCAATACCACAAGATAAACTATTCAATCAACAAAAAATATTTTTAAATAAAATGCAAACAATGAAAAAATATGTAACAACATGCAAAACAATGTGATTTGTGCATGTCACTCATTGTGCCATTAACAGTAACAGAAAAACATGCCTTTTTCTCTGCTGGAAAAAAAAGTTTTTGCTGCGCGCGCTCTGCTCACCGACGTGCGTAAAACTGAATGACTGGAAGCGTCTCCTCCTCGTTAGAACTATGTTAACCTATAAATCGTTGGAAAGCTTATGTCATTGGCTAAAAGACCCGTCAATCTGCTTGGAGCTTAATTGCGATTGGTTGGCTGTACACACGTGTGAAAAACAAGGACCCAAGTTGACATGCGCTCTCATTGAGTGGCCAGGGCTTGTTTACTGGCTTGCTGATTGGCCAATCCTGGTCACAGACTTCTAAAGGTGGTCTCAAAATGTTCAGGAGACTCCTACCATGCTTGTCTGTTGTTCCTTAAAAATGGCCGACAAAACAACCTGAAAAAGTTTTTTGTAGGAAACAAAAAGTGAATAGTTGTGGTTTTATATCTTTTTATTGAGGTAAACACATTTTTGGAGAACCAGCTTCGATGTATTTTGTTCGTTGGACTGTTACAAGTACAATGGTATAAGACACTCAGTGGCTGTGTAGCTGTAGAGACGTCTAAAAGGCAGGCATCACCATTTTGCTTTATTAGGACTCTTTACACAAATAAAAGAGATGAGGCTTTGAAAAAAAAACAGGTAACTGGTAAATATCACAAGGCTCACTTAACTGCCCAATATATCCAGGCTGCAAGTATGATCCGCTTTCATAAACACATATCACAGAGCTCTCCCCAAACACATTGTTGCAGTCTAGCATGACTTCATTCTGAATAAGACTCCCTCCTTTAAATACCCAAGCATGTAAATAACCACAAGCTCAATCAGGTCAGAGCTCCACATTAAATATTTAATAAAAACAATGAGCATTGTGCATAAGTGGCATGAAGTGGCTTTTTTCATTACAAAAAGTACACACACAAAAAGCAAAGCTATAAATGTAATACATTTTTAAGTGAGAATATGTTTCCTTTCCCTCAAAAAAGAAAGCTACTTATTTATGAAGATTATAAGGTGTCACTAAAAATTTGAACATTTATTAAAAATACTTTTTTTGTAAAAACAAAACCATAAATTCCACAAAATCCATGTTTTCCTCCAAATTGTCATACATTCTTGGTAAAATGATAAATAAAAAATACAAGTGAAATGAACACAGGTTCATTTAAATGAATAAGTTTATATTGCTAAAAAAGCAAAACTCTGAAGACCATGATTGTCATGTGATGGAAAAGTGTGCTGTTGGTTGGTGAATGCACTGTGCTGAGCTGCATGGCGTTGGTCACATTTGAGACAAAAGACACAGAGCAGGAATATACAGCTGCTTTATTTATTTCAGTTTTATTAAAAATCGGAACAGAAGCCACAAGTCTATTTTTGCAGTTTTGTTGGAGTCAAACTCAAGTTTTGAGGTTGAATTAGCTATATGTATGAAATGTTCAATACGAATAAATTCCCTTGCCAGTTATGTTTAACATGAAAGCACTAGTAATTTTGCAATTAAAAATCAATAACGTAGCTACTGAAAATGACATTTACATTTATTAAAAAAAAAGAAAAAAATTAAACATATTTGAGTCAATTAATCATATCTCAAATAAAAAACTTGACTCCCATTGTGTAAACTTTCTGGTGTTTCAACAGGCTTTACATGACATGATCGTGATGAATGATGCAAAACTGCAGTCTCTTCGTCAGAAGTGTTTTTCTACAGCAGATTTTATGCTAATTATTTTCCATGTATGAGTGAGTGTTCCCAGCTGTGATGACGCTGATGTTGACAGGTTTTGTAACAAGTGATGAAGCGCAACATTCTTTGATGCAATGATTGTGACTTCAAACTATGAGTGATATCTGAAATGCAGCTGTTTAGCATTCATGCTACCTTGTATGCGGATAAATCATTAAGCTTGGGTTTGATTGCTAACCGAAACACAGTTGTTTCATTATCTTTCATCTTTACGTCTGTTCTGGTGTAGTCGTGGGAGCAGTTGCCAATAAAGCTTACTGTGCAAGGAAGATGAAGAAGATGTTTCACTACCTTCAAAAAAAGAGAAAGTCGGCGCTCAATGAGAGCGGCCATACATGCAGAATTAATCCAGGACACAAGAACAGAAACTTCCCTTGAGAACTCATGTTTCATCTGCTGAATGAAAATGGAGGATTCATCTTTCATCTCTGTTTTGGTGTTTCAGAATTTTTTCGCTCTTCAAAAATGACTAAATTATGAGTTCCAAACACTGAATGCCCTTGATGAAACCCATCCAGCCATTGTGATTCTCAATTTGAAATCCACAGAAATTGAAAGGCTTCTGAACAAGTCTGAATGCAAATGATCTTCACACAAAATTGTTCGCTGAAAAAGTACAAGAGTGTTAATATTTCACAGTCTCAAAACCCATATAGAATTTCAGTACATACATTAACAGAAGGCTTGTGTCTCTTCTTATCACAGGGATTGTTTAAATACCATATAAGTATTTAAATCAATACTTTACCATAAGTATTTTGAATTTAACAACATATTGTCTGATGTTATTTCATTGTCATCTTAAACTTTGGTATCGATGCCTCAATAGATAGACCAGCCAAGCAAAACGATGTATGTTAGTAGTGACTGTAACTGCTGGAAGGAGAGAAGGAGGAGTGCAACTGAGTTTTATTTTCAAGCTGGAAAACATGTTTTTTTTTGTTTTTGTTTTTGTTTTGTTTTTTTAAACGAAGAGCCTGTGCTTATTGTTGGTTCACCAGGCAACAGCAGCAGCAAAGAGACCACCACGGAGGATCCACACACTCAGAGATGGGGCAGGATTACCAGAGCAAAAGTGGACCAAGGCTGACCAAGAATCTTCTAGAGCAGGGGTGTCAAACTCATTTTCACTGAGAGCCACATTAGCATAATGGCTGTCCTCAAAGGCCCAAATGTAACTTAAGGGCCAGATGTAATATAATCGAATGTAATGTAAAATAAATGTAACTACTCCTTAATGTTAAACAACTCATTATTTATAACTTATTCAAGTGACAATTCAGTTGCATAGAAACAATTGTATGTTTGTTGTTCTCATATAAATCCTTTTGATTTTTCAGCTTATTAAAAACCACATAACTCCATTAATGAAGTGTGACGGAGGTCCATCTCAATCAGCGCGGTCCTGGCACAGATCCCGAACACCTGGCGCCCACCATCAAAGGCGAATCGGGAACAGCCGCGCTTCATCAGCGCGGCAGCATAAAAGAGAGAGAGAGAAACACCACTGGGAGAAGAACCTCCGAAGAGTGCAGCAGCTAACTCCTCTCTCTCTCTTTACCTCCAGACAGCCCGTGACGACCAGACGACGGCACCGTCCTCCACAGCCCGTGACGACTAGACGACGGCACCGTCCCCCACAGCCCCGACTATTCTGGACACCGAGCACGTGAGCACTACTGGGATTGGGAAGAGCACCGAGACGAAAGAGGACACGAGCACCGAGCACTGGAAGACTGCACTACCCACGAGCACTATTTCTCATCACCTTCAAATAAATCCACCCTCCGGGGCACTTTTCTACCGAAAACCTTGTTGTGTGATTCCTCTCCTGCGACAGAAGGATCAAACTGTCCCAATCACAATCCTGGACCAGAGTAAAAAAAATGAATCCTGTCCAAAACGTCTAAATAGTCTTTCAGTGTCGATTTTACAGCTTATTTTATTTACAAAGGTCCAGGTCTTCTAATTCAGCTGTGGAATATTGTAGAGAAGTTCCTGTCCAGCTGAAGACCTTAGCAAAAAATAAATTAAGCAATGTGTTGTCGGAATCAAGAGCAGTTTTAAAGCAGTATAATATAGTCAAAAATTACATTGAAATTGTATATTGAAAAACATTATTGTTGGGAATAAACCATGTGTATAAAAACTTTTATTACAAATGACTGTGATTGAGACTGTGACACGCCCCCTGCTGTTATTGTTTGTTTTTCACAACTCACAGGGGGCTCTCGATGATGGTATAAACATCTTCTTTCACTATTTACAAGTTTGTTGGTACTGAAATCGAACACTTTAGTGTGCCAAAAACGGCGGAAGAAAGCGAGGAAATAAGAAGAAAAAACGCAATCACAAACCGAACACGGTAAAAAAAAACTGTTTAATCTAACACTAATAAACCTATTACTACTACTAAGACGATGCTTATGCTATTATATACAGTATAAACATTATATTTACAATGATTTCTCTGCTAACACATCGCTAAAGTTTTGGCTAAGTCCAAAGGCATTGTGGGGAATTAAGTTTTTTTTATTTTCGTTTTTTTTATAAACACTCAAAACTTGTAAGCTCTCGCGGGCCACGCGGGCCTTGAGTTTGACACATGTGTTCTAGAGAGTAGAGTGGAGCAAAGGTTTGTAGGAGACACAGCAGATGGAACAGGAAGCAGGAGTGGAGCCTGACAAATGAAGACCCTCTCAAACTTGGCTCCCGTCTGTTTTGTTCCCGGGAACGGTTTATGTTTGTGTTCACACTGCAACTTGTGAACCAACATTGACAGTGGGAAAAGAAGCAGTGTGCAACCGCTTACCACAATACACTATTAGCTGTATATAACAATGGGCCAATTTCACACAAACCGGAAGCACTTTTTCGGAGAGTGAACTTACTTCTCGCGAGTGTCCACCCATTGCAGTGTTTTAACACTGATTATGGACGATAGTGAAATATAACCATCCACAAAAGTTTTCAAGACGATTCATGTGTAGTATCCATAAAGCAAAAGCTTATTAATATTGATTTAAAAGGTTTTTATTATGTTAATCTGAGTATGTTTACATCCATGGATTCAACAGCACTGCTTTCATAATGGAGAGAGTACAAGTTCAAAGACAGAACAAGTATATATTTTAGCTAAGTTATATTGACAGAATTGTCATATTTGAGTAAGGAACCCCTTTAACCTTGTAACTATAATATGTCATGTGTAATTGTCATACCCTGGTTTCCCCATGTCTAGTTTTCCTCTCCGTGTCTCCTTTTTTCTGTGTGTCTTGTCCGACGTTGCGCATGCGTGATTCTGCGCGTGCGTTCTGTTTGTTTTGTAACCTCACATGCTCTGTCTTGCCACACTCCTTCGTTGATCTAATTTTCTGCAGCTGTCTCTCGTTCCTGTTTCCAGCTGTCCCTTTCAGTGTCTCTATTTATTTCCCTATGGCTCTTGTCTCAGCGCGGTATTATACAGCGTTGTAACGGAACGCTAGCTCCTTAAGTGGCAGTGTCAACTTTTTGGGTTCCTTTCCAAGCGCCATTCCTGAAGTGTTACTTTGGTTTCTCTTATTTTGTTTTCCTGGTCTGATGTTTCATTTTAGTTAGCTTTAGCTGGTTCCAGAGTTATGTGATGTTTTGCCCTATTATGGGTATTTTATGTTTGCTTTCTGTACAATAAAAGGACCTGCTGTACTGTGCATTTGAGTTCTGCCCCTTTTCTATCACCGCGAGCCCCGCTCGTAGCAGTAATATGTTACATTTTGCATTATTTTACAAATACAAAAGTGTTTAGAATTCATAAACTACCTTTATAAAGTGCATCAGTTCAATTAATGCAAATGTAAATTGCATTGATTTTTATGTAAATACACCAATAAAAATGTATGAAATAACCAGTGGACAACAAAACTGTTGGATGTGTGTATTTATTTTAAGAAAGAATTATCATTGAAGTCTATAATGATCCCAATTAATTAGCCATCCTTACTCATGGTAAATGGTGTATATTTTAGTACAATAATCAATTATTCCTTGGATAAAATTTATTTTTGTCATCTACAACAATGAACTTTAATAACATCAAAAATGAAATGTATTATTTTAGTCGTCTGTGTTCTTTCTGCTCCTTCATGGGTAATAACATTTTTCCCTAGAAATTTGACCATAAAACAGGAGTTCTTTCAGATCCAGTTCTTGAGGAGCGCCGAAGTGCAACAGAACTGAAGATATGCTTCTATTTCTTCTTTCATATCAGTCTTTCCAGGAGGATTCTGAGCATCTGCGATGGCTTGTGGCTTCACACACAGCCTTTCTTGCTAAACTGTTGGAATGGTGAAATTATCCATTCACTCCCAAAACTTTTGTTTACATCAAAACGATGTGCGAATGTATGCACCAGAACTAAGTTTGCCCTCCAGTGACAGAACCGGAAGAGCCAAATGCGGAAATGTCAGAATTTGCACCGAAGAAGTGGTTGATATTTAAAAAAATGATATGGCCTTAAACACAGCAAAGATATGGACACGTTGCTGATTTGTGTGACGCTTGTCTGAGCAGAAACCCCGAGTAGATTTTTGAAAGCACCCTGAGATTCTGTGCTGCAATGTCCCGTACATTGTAAAATCCAGTAACTGTCCCTCACTGGGTACAGATTTTTTCCCAAATAGAATACACTCTAATCATTTAGAAAATGGAATTCTTTCACTCAAGATATTTGTTACTTTGCTGTCCTCTGAAATGTAGAAGGCGCCATTTGCGTTGCCAGGCAACCAGATGTGTTTGCAGGTTAGCTGAGCAAAGCATATACTGCAGGTTATTTGAGGAGTCACAATGAATCACCTCTACCGTTCTAGGTATAAATTATCTTTTCTTATTCGACACCAAAGTTAATGTAATTTGTACCAAAGTAATTTTAGGAAATGTTCATGAGCTCAGAAATGGAGTTTTTTTTTTAACCTGAATATGAAACCCGGAATGATCCATTCTAGGATTTCTAGGAGTTCTAGGATTAGGTGTTTTGAGTGATGTTTTATTTTCACTAATTCATTGAACTGAAACTTCTACATTTTGGGGAGAAAATTGCCTAAGAACTATGCACAAAAAAGACAAAACTCTGAAGACCATTTTACTCACCGCAAGAAGCCATGATAATCATGTGATCAAAAAGTGTGACTTTGATTTGTTTAATTCGAAAACCTGAATGTGCCAAAATGATCCATTTGACAGTTCAAGGGTTTGGTTTGAATGTTAAACAAATAAAACTTTTTAAAACTTTTTTGAGGAGAAAAGCACCAAATAGTTAAATAGCCACAATATGGCATTATTTAACAAGGTTATTTAACAAGCCATTTCACAGACATTGTACTTCCAATGATTTTCCCTCTCTTTTCACCACTAGATGGCACTGATTTGGCGTCTTTGAAGTGAAACTGAAAGGTGATTGCACATTTTCTCACATTGTAATTTGATCTACAGTGTAAATTGTCAAAACTCTTCTAATGTTCGTTTAAACCAAATTTTTCGAAACTTATAATAACCCCTTTGAAACTTACACATTATATTTGACATCAAATTTCAACAAAAGGTGAGTTGCGTCCTCACAGTAAAGTTAGCAGTGTCAATCCAACGCTTAAAGTGTTCATTTTAACACCGCTCAGATCATATATGGTCCCAATTTATCGGGTGTAAAAAGTGCTCTGGTTGAAGTGTTGAATTGGCACTTCAGAGTCCTAAAAATAACATTTAGGGCATGGGGGGCATACACTTCTCGATCACCAGACAAAACGTCATCGTGTCTCCTTGAGATAGAAGTTGATGAGGGTGGAGTCATGATTTTGGCGCACTTTTATTTTGCACTTTCAGGTGTAACTGTAAAGCCTTGTAACTTTACAACCATAATTTGCTGGTTGTAGTTTTTAACACTGTGTATTGTTGATCCAACACTTTGGGAGTTATTTACATTGGACACTGTCTTTTTTACACTGATGATTTTACTGTGTACCTAATTCAAAACAGCCGATGTGATTGGCACACACCAGTGCCTGCTGAGACTTTTAAGGGTTAACCACTGATGGCTCCACCTCTTTCCACCATCACTTCCACATATATAAGCCTGAGTCACTGGATTCCTTACTCAGTCAGCTCACCTAATACTCTTTCCCTCAGCTTGTCTTAAGTGCTTGCATTTTAAGGCTGTTTGTGAATTGTGTTGCAGCATGATATCTAACTTTTCAAATTTTCTCAACTAAAGTGATCTATTCAGAACAACTTTGGAGGCCACACTTTTTTTAAATTGTGGCCTCCAAAGAATTGCAGGAGGATGTCTTTAATGTTGAAAGGTCTTGGGAATGACCAAGAAAGGTTTAATAAATGAAAATTTGCACATGAAAACATAATAAACCGAGGAAATCTATGAGATATTCAGATTCTCATGAATGGAAACAGTTATAGAACTCGGAAACAATTTCATGGCCTTCAAGAAAACGAAACTATTCATCAGCAAGTTGCACACATGGACACGTTATTCAGAAAGGAAAGCACACAAACATGTACAGCCCACAGCCTGTGGGAGGGCATACAATATCTGTTTTTTTCTTGCACTGTATGAGCCTGCTGTGTCTTTATTACTCTGTTTACTCTATTCCAGTGTAGAAAGTCAGTATTGGCAAATAACAGTCTCACTGTTTCTCAAACGCAGTTTATCAATGACAAGCCTACTTTGGAAAAATCACAGATATCCGTCTCGCTGCAAAGCCCTTACATATGCTATCATTGATTGGAGTAGTTAATGGTGAAAAAACAGCAGGGTGGCAGTCAGTGCGGCAGAACAAGTGACTAAATCAATTCACGTTCCCTCTCCCAAATGTAAAAGCTCACTTTCAGAGAATCACTGAGGACAATTCTGTATCCCTCACTCACTTGCAGTCTACCTCACTATTCAGTCAATGTGCTCTCCTGTTCATGCGGACGTGATCGACCTCACTTTCTTCAAGGGTGACGGACTCCTTTACTTCTACTGACAAGCATGCATTCGTATAAAGCAATTGCTATATACACACAGTCCCAGCTTTCATGAAAGAAACATTTAAAAATCAGGTTGCTTTCTATTTCTTTCCTTTATTCATTGCTAAATGTGCCAGATGCATTTTCCTGAATGTAATTATCATCAGTAATTAAAGACCAATTAAATAGAGCCATTAAGGTATGCACATTGACTTGAATTCATTGTGCGTGGGAGGGTGTGTGTGCGTGTTTGTGCACTTGAACATTCCAGGATTTTTCATGTTGATATCTCATCCAAAACTGAGAGCATTTAATCAGAGGAACAGCCCCCAGACCCCCATTGGACGAGGGAGTCGATCTCAAATTCTGAATGTCTCAAGATTTCACCTTCTCCATTGGGCACCCTCATTCAGCATCTTTTAAAAAGTGAAAAAATGACTAAAGGGAATATCTGACCCATACAAAACGTGAATGCCCGCTTAAAATTCTCTGAAGTTTTCATGTCTGAACAGCCCCCATACCTCCATTGGATGAGGATCACAATTCTTCGGACCAATGTCAATGCCAATTGTTCTTCAGAAATGCAACGGTCGCTTCCGATGTGTGTTTTGGATCAATGTTGTGATGTAAAAATACACAGCGTCCAAGTGCACGGAGTGATGGCAGCATCTTCTCTTTTATTATAGAGAACTATGTTGTTGAGTTCATGACACCATTAACAAAATGCAGTTCCCTAACACCAGCGGCACTCATGCAGCCCCACATAATGACACTGCCACCTCCATATTTCACTGTAGGCACCATGCATTTTTCTTTTTAAATCTTCACCTTTACAGCACCATAAAGCCAGAGTATAGAGTCTCCATCTTTTTCAGTGTGGGCCGTTTAGGCATGCTTTCTAGGCTTGCTTTTAGGCGCATGGGTTTTAGGACGATACCCATACATGCCAATCCTTTCCAGTGTGCGGTGCACTCAGCAGTGCCCTTGTAGGCAGTTTTCTTCGACCCTTCTCATCCTGTCAAGATGTTAACTTCAGTGAACAGCCTGGATGTCTCTGTAAGATGGTTGCAATTCCATTTTCTTTAATGATTCCATCAATTTTACTGTAGTGTTTGACTGAGATGTAAAGCTTGCTGATCTTCTTGTAGCTCTCACTTTTTTGTGTAAAGATATGGTTTCCAATCAAAGATTTTGTGACATTATTTTTCCATCAGGAGCCATTGCTGACAGCGAGAAATGGGAAGGGCTTTTCTTTGTTAAGTAATGCCCTTTTTAAAGTATCTTGTCTGTTGGACACCTCTTACTGTAAATGATTCAGACACACCTGTTGTGGTCAAACGCCTGTTAATTAGAATTTTGTGGTTTTAAGTGGAGATTTTATTAAAAGACTGTAATTGGAGGGGAAATCATTTTTACAACATGGCCTTGAATGAATTTGTTGGGGAAATCACTTTTCTGTGTGTGCAAATAAACAAATCTTGTTTGCGTCCAGTGGCGTAGTGTCTAGTGGAGACGCAGGTTCAAATCACGAACCTGTTGGCTTTCCCATCCTCAACCACTCTCTTTCTTCCGCATTTCCTCTTACTCTCCACTGTCCTTTTGGTTCACATAAAAAAAAATCAATAAAGGCAACAGCGCAAACATAATCTTGAATAAATTTGGGAGTATTTTGTAGTATAGTATCTCATAGAAAATGTTTTCTGACAAATATAATGGGTTGTTTTCATTTATGCTGAGCACTGTATATAATACATCCACTTTGTGCTCAGTCATTACAGCATTGCCATGGAATACCACTGTTTGCCAAAGCCATACCTGTAAATGGATTTTATCTACATCTGTGTGAAAAAAACATACTTTTAAAAATTTGTGTTTTCACCCAATCTGTGGAATCTCATTATTAAAAAGTTATCACTTAGGTTGACAATTTGATTCACTGCTAAGCTGTAGAGTTTTACCATCACTGTAGGCCTGAGGGATTCACTTCAGCTACTTTCATAGAAGCCACCAAAGTGCACATCCGTTATTAATAAGAAATTCATTTTGAGGTGCTTTTCCTCGACTATATGTAAATAAATTACCCCAAACATCATTTAATTGAGTCTGGGGCACAGGGAATATGACTACATTGGTTTATTTCCTGCAATGTTCCAATAAAACATCAGGGTTGCATGTTGGTGCAGTGTAAAATGGCCGTGTATCTTTTGCATGGGACAGCTGGGTTCAAATCTACCTTTTTCCACTGTTAGATACCATAATGTAAAAACTGTGTTTTTATTACTTTGTAAACAATGTGTATAGCAATATTACTAATAAACAATGAAATTTAAAAAAGCTTCCAAAAACTTAAGCTTCACCTTTTTTTCATTATTTTAAAAGTTTAAATGAACTGGAAAACACGAAAAATGACTTTTTTACGATTTTGTTTCTCACATCAGCTTTTCCAAAGCTGCTTGTTAGGTTTTGTTAATTTTTGATTGTCTTACCACCGTCTCGTTCCTTGTTATTGTTGATCTGTCACCCCGCGTCTTCACTCAGCTCATTACTACCATTAGTGCTAGCAGGTGCGCGCACTTGATCACTACTCCTTCATAAGTCCCAGTTTCCTTCTAGTTTTATGAGCAGATTACTATGAAAAGTTCTATTGCACTTACCTCTGTCTTGTCCTGTGACGTTTTGTGTGGATTCGGCCGTTTTGTTTCCCCTGGAGATCTTCATTGTTAGGATTCCTCATCCAGCAACCTCTCTCTCTATTTTTACAGACTGTTTGAGTTCTGGAGGCGTGTGGAGAGACGCCGATCCCGCATCTGCCCGGATTATATTTGTTTGGTATTTTGTTGCTTGTTTTCCCCTTCGGGGTAGTTTAAGTTTTTTCCCTTCGAGTTGTTTGGATTTTGCTGGAAAAGAATAAACTGTTGACTGCCGCTCGCATCTGGGTCCTCCTTGTATTGCATTCCTGACAAATCTGCTCATCAAAAGAAAATGGACCCAGCGAGTGAGAATCCGATCCGCGCTGCTGTCGAACATCAAGGTGCGTTGCTGGGAAGGCATGCTGAGGAGTTGAATGCCGCGCGGTTCACCATCGACACCCTAACTGCTCAGGTTCGCGACCTCATGGAGCAATTGCGCACATTAAGGCCAGGTCGTGGTAGTGCTTCCGATCCCCACCACTCATCGGAACCCAGGATTAATAACCCTCCGGTGTATTCTGGAGAGGCCACGTTCTGCAGACCCTTTTTGATCCAATGCGAAGTGGTGTTCTCACTCCAGCCTGGAACGTACAGCGGAGATCGCGCCAAGGTCGCCTTTGTCCTTTCCCTCCTGACCGGAAAAGCAAGAAATTGGGCAACTGCGCTTTGGGAGGCCGATGCACCGTGCTGTCAACTCTTCAGGTCGTTTAAAGAAGAAATGATAAAGGTCTTCGACCGCTCTGTGGTCGGTCGAGAGGCGTCGCATCTCCTGGCGGCATTGTGCCAAGGCCATCGCTCAGCTGCTGACTATGCCATCGAGTTCCGTACCTTAGCGGCCACGGCGGGGTGGAATGAGCCGGCACTCGCTTCACGTTTCTTGGAAGGGCTATCTCAAGAGCTCAAACAAGAGATCCTTGCTCAATCTGTGCCCGACAGTTTTGAGGAGCTGGTGGGGTTAGCCCTACGGCTGGACAACAGGCTGACTAGAGTTCCACGGCCTCGCGAGTCTGTTCTGGGGCACAGGTGGGAGGAGCCAGGAGGCTCCACCCTAGCGCACACCGGCCGACTGCCTGAATCCGAACCCATGGCGGTAGGAAGAATTCGTCTCTCATCCGAGGAGAGACAACGTCGGATTAGGCTACGACTCTGTCTCTACTGCGCCGCTGAGGGTCACTTATTCAACGACTGTCCGGTGAGACCGGTAAAAGCCCCCGCCCATCGCTAAAACCGGGGCTAGCGGTGGGCGTCTCTACTCAGTCTCCGGGAGCTCAATCACGGACCCTCCTTCCCATCACCATCAGACTGGGTTCGTCTTCCATCTCCTGCTCGGCCTTGGTGGATTCCGGTGCCGAGGGGAGTTTCATTGATGAAGCTTTCGCCAGAAGAGGCAAGTTCCCTCTCCGCGACCTGTCTGGGCATTTCAACATCCACGCTCTCAACGGGGAGACCCTGGCGAACATCACTCACATCACGGCGCCGGTGAGACTTTCTGTTTCTGGAAACCACCATGAACTCATTACTTTTTATGTCTTTCATTCACCTAATACCCCTGTAATTCTCGGTCATACTTGGTTGAGTCGCCATAATCCTCATTTTGACTGGTCTAGAGGAATTATTTTGTCTTGGGGTGAAAAATGTCATAGTTCATGTTTGTATTCGGCTGTACCATCAGCTAATTCTGTGTCTGTGTTCCAGGAAGAGATTCCCAGTTTAGATCGGGTACCCCCCGAATATCATGATCTACGAGCTGTGTTCAGCAAATCACGCGCAGCTTCTCTACCCCCGCACCGGCCCTACGATTGCGCCATTGACCTCCTTCCCGGTACCTCGCCTCCGCGCGGCCGCTTATACTCGCTATCCGCGCCTGAGCGGGAGGTTTTAGCTAAATATCTTGCTGAGGGTCAAGCTGCTGGTACGATAGTTCCGTCCTCGTCTCCTGCTGGCGCTGGGTTTTTTTTTGTGCAAAAGAAGGATGGCTCCTTGCGTCCGTGCATTGATTACAGGGGCTTAAATGCCATAACGGTGAAAAATCGCTACCCATTACCTTTAATGTCCTCTGCTTTTGATCTTTTGCAGGGTGCAAAGATTTTTACCACACTTGACCTCCGCAACGCTTACCACTTGTTGCGCATACGGGAAGGGGATGAGTGGAAGACGGCATTTAATACCCCTCTCGGCCACTATGAGTACCGGGTTCTTTCTTTCGGTTTAGCCAACGCACCTGCGGTTTTTCAGGCTCTAGTTAATGATGTCCTCCGTGATATGCTGAACAAGTTTGTGTTCGTTTATCTGGACGACATTCTCATATTCTCTCCAGATGCGCGCACTCACGTTCAACATGTTCGTCGTGTTCTTCAGCGCTTGCTGGAGAATAAGTTATTTGTCAAAGCAGAGAAATGCATCTTTAATGCCGAGTCCGTCCCGTTCCTCGGGTATATTGTGTCCAGCACAGGCATTAGCATGGACCGCGAAAAAGTCCGCGCTATTGTGGATTGGCCGATTCCAGACTCGCGCTCGGCACTCCAGCGATTTCTGGGGTTCGCTAATTTTTATCGCCGTTTTATTCGCGGATTCAGCCAGGTGGCTGCGCCACTAACCGCTTTAACCTCTACTAAGACGCGTTTCGTTTGGTCTGATTCCGCGCGTCGAGCCTTCGAGATGCTTAAGGAGCGTTTCACATCCACACCTATCCTCACTACACCTGATCCTGGTCGCCAGTTTATTGTGGAGGTTGATGCCTCGGAGGTCGGAGTAGGAGCTGTATTGTCGCAGCGCTCGGCTCGTGATGGTAAGGTACATCCCTGTGCCTTTTATTCTCATCGCTTAACTCCAGCGGAGCGCAACTATGATGTGGGTAACCGCGAGCTCCTTGCGGTCAGGCTCGCTTTGGAGGAGTGGCGTCACTGGCTGGAGGGAGCAGCGGTTCCGTTTATCGTCTGGACCGATCATCGCAATCTAGAATACATCCGCTCTGCCAAGCGTTTAAATGCCAGACAAGCACGCTGGACCCTGTTCTTTAGCCGTTTTAACTTCACTATTTCCTACCGCCCGGGTTCTAAGAATATCAAACCGGACGCATTGTCTCGTCAATTTGATTCCCGGGGAGAGTCCGATGAGCCAAAGACCATACTTGATCCCGTTTTGATCGTGGGGGGTTTGTCCTGGAGCATTGAGCGAGCCGTGCGCGAGGCTCTATCCAATTCAGTTGTACCTTCAAAGTGTCCGCCCGCTCGTCTTTTTGTAGTTCCCTCTCTGCGACCCGCAGTTCTTCGTTGGGGGCATTCGTCTAAATTTGCTGCCCATCCAGGAATCCGCGGAACCACGTCCGTTATCAGGCAACGTTTTTGGTGGCCACGCATGTGCGGCGAGATTCGCCGGTATGTACAGTCATGCCCGGTTTGCGCGCAGAGCAAGGCCGCGAATTCTCCTCCCACAGGTCTGCTACAGCCTCTGCCCGTACCGTCCAGACCATGGTCACATTTAGCAGTAGATTTCGTCACCGGTTTACCTACGTCGCGCGGCAATACTGTTGTTCTCACGGTGGTCGATCGATTTTCTAAGGCCGCTCATTTTATACCTCTTCCTAAATTACCGTCCGCTCGAGAGACGGCCGAGATAATTTTTAATCATGTTTTTCGCATTCACGGGGTCCCCAGCGACGTTGTTTCCGACAGGGGATCGCAATTCACTTCTCAATTTTGGAGGGAATTCTGCCGCTTACTTGGCGCTACCCCTAGCCTGTCATCTGGGTTTCATCCTCAGTCTAATGGACAGGCTGAGCGCGCTAATCAGGATCTGGGAAGATTGCTGCGTTGTCTAGTCCGCCACAACCCCGCTTCATGGTGTGACCTTCTACCATGGGCCGAATACGCTCACAACTCTCTCCCCTCCGCTTCCTCCGGGGTGTCTCCTTTCTATTGCTGTCTTGGTTATCAACCTCCACTCTTTCCCGAGCAAGAGAAAGAGGCCAACGTGCCGTCAGTCAATGCTTTCATCCAACGAGCCAAAAGAACTTGGCGAATCGTCCAGTCGGCTTTAAAACGATCTAATAACCAGATGTGTCGTTTCGCTAATCGTCATCGCGTTCCCGCTCCACGTTACGTTAGCGGCCAGAAAGTTTGGCTCTCGACGCAAGATTTGCCTCTCAAACACCCCTCGCGCAAATTAGCCCCACGCTTCATCGGTCCGTTTTCGATCATCAAAGTGATCAGCCCCACCGCCGTCCGACTGCGCCTGCCAGCTTCCCTCGCGCGGATACACCCGGTGTTTCACGTATCCCGCATTAAACCGTTATTGCGCTCTGCGCTTCATCCCCTTCCCGTTACGCAGACTGACATTGTCTCTGACGGCGCTCCTATTTATCGGGTCAGGAAATTGTTGGATGTCAGGAGACGGGGGCGGGGGTTACAATTCTTAGTCGATTGGGAGGGTTACGGTCCTGAGGAGAGGAGTTGGATACCCTCGCGTGACATCCTTGATCAGTCTCTTATTAGAGACTACTATTCTAAACACCCCTTAGCGCCTGGAGGCGCTCGTTAGAGTGGGGGCACTGTTAGGTTTTGTTAATTTTTGATTGTCTTACCACCGTCTCGTTCCTTGTTATTGTTGATCTGTCACCCCGCGTCTTCACTCAGCTCATTACTACCATTAGTGCTAGCAGGTGCGCGCACTTGATCACTACTCCTTCATAAGTCCCAGTTTCCTTCTAGTTTTATGAGCAGATTACTATGAAAAGTTCCATTGCACTTACCTCTGTCTTGTCCTGTTACGTTTTATGTGGATTCGGCCGTTTTGTTTCCCCTGGAGATCTTCATTGTTAGGATTCCTCATCCAGCAACCTCTCTCTCTATTTTTACAGACTGTTTGAGTTCTGGAGGCGTGTGGAGAGACGCCGATCCCGCATCTGCCCGGATATACTCGTTTGGTATTTTGTTGCTTGTTTTCCCCTTCGGGGTAGTTTAAGTTTTTTCCCTTCGAGTTGTTTGGATTTTGCTGGAAAAGAATAAACTGTTCACTGCCGCTCGCATCTGGGTCCTCCTTGTATTGCATTCCTGACACTGCTGTCTTCACAAATGTACAGCTCTTCATCATGAGACATCAAATCAAACATAAAACATGATTTTTACACGTATGATTGCAAACTTGCAAATGCCATGTACACATTGATACCCTAAAGGACGTCCTTGGATAACGAAGAGAGTTCTCCGCCAGTTCACCCTTCTCAAATTGATGACATGTTTGGAGAGAGAATGAAAAAGTAATTGATTTTCACTCTTGTCTGATCAGACAAGTGCAATGCTCAGACCTCCATTAGATTCTTTCAGAACTTACAAAAACCATTACATTATACAAAGTGGATCAAACCTAAATAACCAGGCGTGAAATAACCACAAGTTTTCTTACCTCAGCCAATGTGCAAATTACTTTCTCAACTTGTTTTAAAAGCAACAAAACTGTTTTGCATGAGGTATCCCTTTTGTCCTCCTAGTTGTTTCATCACATGCTGTGAGAAGTAATTTTCTCAATAAGACAGGAGAACAGGAGCAGAGTGCCACTGAGTAATGACTCACATTAGCGGCCATACCAGCAGACAGTCTTTATCTAGGCATCTTCATCAGAGCCCCCCACCATACATCCCCCTGCATCCCATCTGCCATCACACAGTGCTGCTTGAACTGCATAGCCCCACAGATCTGAGCTGTTTTCACCTCACAGAGTCAACCTTCACCTGACCGACTACTGCATTCAACGCTTACACAAACTCCCAGGCTCACACAGCTTGGCGGCCAAGCAATTATTACCAGAGAATAAAAGCCGTTTTTATTTTCTCACTATATTTATTAATTTATTTCCACAGCTTGTACTTCAAGCCATTTATTATGATAGATGATTCACTCTCTTTTCTGTGAATTGTTCAATGGCTTGCATCGACTGTGGAATTTGAAAAAAGATGGAACATCTCTCTTCATCCCGAAACATAAAGTCCTGCTTGTGGTCAATTTGTTAAACATTTACATACTATTCCAACATACCCACACATGCTCAACCTCATCGCTCCCGGAGCCCCCAGTCCAGCAAGGTACAAAGGTTTTCCCAGATGTCAGTGCTACTTGAGGGTTTCCCGTCCTGTATTAATCCAGCCACGACACCAGGAAAACTGATTTAAAGACAGAAATTCAAGTATACGCTGCAGTAAACGGGAGACAAATGAAGGATCTTTACAGGAAGTAAACAAATATAAAGCTCAGCCATATGCGATCGATGTGGAAGTAAAAGTGCCAATCGGGTGCCACTCAGTCAGCTAAGAACAGGAAACTGAGGCTACAGTTCTCACAGGCTCACAAAATTGTCCAATAAAAGATTGGAAAAACGTTGCCTGGTCTGATGAGTCTCAATTTCTGCTGCAACATTCTGAAGGTAAGGTCAGAATTTGGTATCAACAACATGAAAGCATGGATCCATCCTCCTTGAATGAATGGTTCAGGCTGGTGGACCATTTTGGTGACACACTTCGAGCCCATTAGTACCAATTGAACATCGTGTCTACACCACAGCCTACCTGAGAATTGTTGCTGACCATGTCCACCATTTCCATCATCTCAGATTGGTTCCTTGAACATGACAATGACTTCAGTGTACTCAAATAACCTACACAGTAACCAGATCTCAATCCAGTAGAGCACCTTTGGCATGTGTTGGGGGATTCACATAATGGATTATCATGTTAACCCTGTGGAAGTCCCTGCATACACCGGTGCGTGCGGCCATTAAAGCGGCTGTTTTGAATTAAGTAAGAATGACTCAATACAACTATTTTTGAAATTTGCCTTCAAATACAATGTGCAGGTTTGAAAAATATTAGTTTTGATATTTAGTTTTTTTTTATTAATTTTTTTTCATTGTTATTATCATTTAGATTTTAGATATATTGTGTTTTAAACGAACGATACAAGAGTTATGACGCATAATTCGGAAAGTAATTCACATTTAAATGAGATAAAATGCAAAATCTCTTTCAGTTTTGTTTTATTACCCCAAATCTGTCATCTGGACTCGTGTTTTTCACAATTTGCGCACAACACAAAACATGGAACAAAAAGTGCTTGAAACAGGTTTAGGACATATATAATGAATAATGTGATATACTGGTAATTTCCATATTGTTTTGACCTTGTTTTGCTTTATATGGATTCTCCGAAAGTTAGTTTTTTGTTATAAAACATAAAAACTGTACATTGTCAATTTTTGAGATTTTGCACCCCCGCATCTCTCGCTCGATGTGCACTGGAGAGAGGCAATTGGGCAGACCCCCGTAGCCCTAAAGGGAATAGATGGCTAAAGTTTGGTTGCTTTATGATGTTTTTTCTTTGAAGCTGTTGTTGCCTTTTCCGATTTATTTTCAATGACTATGTCACGCCCCATTGTTTCCTCCATCAGTCTCTGTCTCCTTCTTCCTCACAAGTGGTAACCTCCTTCCTTCCCTCTTGAAGCTTAATAGGAAGTGGCTTAACTGCAATTCCTCGATCGGTCGCTAGAGACTAAAAAAAATCATGGTTACTCCTGGCTCCAATAGTTTTGTTCATTTAAATATCTATTTAAATTGTCACTCTTCATACTCTGGAGTTCAAATTCAGAGAATTCAATCTCAAATTCTTGTTTATAATTACAAAAAAGATTGTATATAACACACTTGTTATATTGTGAAAGGGGTGTATGTGAGTCAATGGCAGCCTCCTTTTCAGCTTGAGAATGGTTTCATAATAGCCCAATGGCAGTAGGCGTTGTCATGCCGTCCATATTTTTTTTTTGTTATATACAGTCAATACTTTCTTGACGATCACCCCTTTCCTCCTGTCTGCACATGGCTATCCAGCACGCACATTTTGTTTATGTTTTTCGTTGGTCCATGTGCTCTGTCTTCTGGGACTCGTTATGGCCGGATCTGTTTCACATGTCTGTCCTACCGTTTCACAGGTGTCTCTGTTTAGTGTCTCCTGTTTAATTCTCCGTGTTTTACCCCTGCTCGGGTTCATTAAATGTCTATGGCCAATGTCAGTGCGGGTTCCTCGGCTTCTTTGTGTGCTTGTTAGAGCTCCATCAGCTTTCAGCGAAATTTATGTTTTGGTTCCTGGGCTGATTCTGCATCTTTTCTGTTGTCAGTTAGCCTTATCTCTCCCTCACTTTATAGTTAATCAGGTTTTCCCTTATATGGGCATTTTTGCTTGTTTTATTTTCTGTTTATCTATACTGTGCAACTGAGTTTAAATACTTTTGTACAGGGCTTGGTATGTATTTGCACAGATTGAGTTACAGCTTTACAAAGTTTGACCCTGTGTTAAGTCAATAGACAATTTTGCAGAGTTCTCAGCGATTTCCTAAAATTCCTTTAGTGGTACCAGTCTGAAAAGATATAGCAATCAGAATCTGTTTGGTGGCTGTAGCGTGTTTGGTCTGGGAAGATTTTTTTTTTTTTTGTCTGAAGTTAGGATTTTTTTTTTCAAAAGACAAAAATAAAGCCAACATAATGAAATATAATGTTTAGGCTTTAGTAATATTTAGTCTTTTTTTTATATAGGTGCCCCCTATGCAATTCTTACATTTACATATATGCACCTATTTTCCTGTGCACATGAAAGTTTTTTTTGAATGTGTAGACAAATTACCCTGGTTGTTGGCCAAAAGCAAAGAAGCAGTTTGCTAAGTTCAATGTGCTTAAAACTGCTGTCAATGTTCAGTGAAACATTAAGGCTCAAACACATATCGAGATCTCAGTGTATTAACTGGTTTGATCAAAAAGGACAGCATGTTGAGAGAGTACCTGCAAGAAACAACTGATTGGTATTTTACATTTTAGACTTAAAAAATATATGTAATGTATATAATAATTTTATATAAATGCTAGCAGTAACAAAGTAAAAGTACAAGGACGCCATGACGGTGTGATATGATGCATATTGCACCCTTATAGAACAAAGCATTACAGAGTTGAAAAGATAAAATATTTAGCTTTTTTTCCAGTACTTTACTTATAAATATAAATAGTGATAAATACATAGTAACTTCATTTTTATTCAAGGGACCATCATAATTTTTCCACTATTGAAAAGGGAGACTTCAGGCAAAATAGCAGCTCATTGATTTATCAATCAGCTTTGAAAATAATTGCAAAATAATCGATGCTACAAGTTTCCAAAGGCATAAAATTACCATTTTAAATACTTTTGCTGGTAATCAAGCAGCGCTAAATTGCAATGTACCTGAAGGGTTAGCTGGGCAAAGAGATAATGGACTAATAAAAACAACTGTGCGTGAATAAGCAAAGAACACCTGTATGCAAAAGGGTCATGGAGTTTAGATTTTAAATGACAGTGCGATGCATGATGGTTGTGTTCAGTGTCTGTGAATAAAGAAAGAAAATCATTCACAAAGAAACATCTCACTCTCTACGGATACTAGAGCAAGTCACAGCCATCTCTCAGAGAGAACAGCGTCTCAAAACCTGGAACAGAGTCATCAGAGTGTTCTATTCATGAAAAGGTCAATGTAGCAATTTTCCAAAGGCACAGAATGATTGTTTTAAATAGTTAAAACCAAAATAATAATAAAAAAATCCCCTTAACATGCAGCTGTTTCTCATAGTGATCTGGCCACAGTGAAGCTTCGTCCCAGATAACTCTGATGGTTTTGCTGGGATGTGATTCAGTCTGAGTCTGGATAAATATCAGCCTGCATTAAAAGATTTCAATATCACATCTCAGAGTGTGTGGCCTGCTAGTGCTGAAAAAACCTGTTGCACCAGCGCCTGCATGAATGAGTAATCACTAGGTGATAGACAGTTGCCCGCTTCACTGTGGTTCTATAATATAGCTTTCCTCCAGCACAAATCAGAACAGCATTATACTAGCAACGCCACTGGTTTGGCTTTGATTTTTGGTGAAGGAAAGAACTATTAAAATGGAATGGCAACCCATCCAGGAGGTGTAAACCAAAAGTGAGCTGGGGAAGGCTAGCGATCCTAACTGGGTACCTGTGAGCTAGTGGCAGATCAAGCTCTATTTTTCAGCTCTTAATGCTATTGTGTCTCAGTTCAGCTTTAGAGTGGAGACAAATAAATATATCTATGAAACTGCAAAAAAAAATCTCGTAACCCTGGTTCAATAAATCTGGAAAAGTTTGCTGTTGTCGTCAATCGAAGCCATGATCACCAATAATGATGAAATGTATCTGTACAGGTTCAAACACTTCGTGTGTGGCTATATGAATTTAATCTCGCAGCCATTCGGAATCCTGTTTCAGGCAGACATTGGCCTAAAAGAAAATATTAATGTATGAACCAATCACAGGTGGAATTTCATGAATAAAATGGCAACATATTTGATACATGTAAATATTATATAATAATAATAAATACATAATAATAAATAATAATATACTGCTAATTTAATTAAACACATTTTATTTAATTCATTTTACACAAAATAAAGCTAGCTAGCACGTAAGTAAATCCGCATCATTGCCTCATTTTAGGTTTCATTTTTTGTTCTTGCTGAGAAGCTGGATGAAACCCAAATCGTGGACATCTATGCCATATGCAAAAAGAGGCAGATGATGCTGTTGCATTACATGAGTCTTTAAAGAGCAAAGTTAATGCATATAGGTTTTAGAAATGTAAAAAAAAGGTTTGTTCAGTGCAAAAAAATGTTACCTACAAAAACTGAAATGTTGTGTCCAAAATGTTGTGAAGGAGGCTTGAAGTAGTAGCCCCTGAAGGGTAACTTTCACCGTGACACCAGTGTGTTGTATTGACCTGAAACAGGATTTTTGTAAAACGTTACACCCCTAGTGGTAATAGATCGATTGAACTGACCAATTTATCCGGCATAGACAACCAAGGGTTCTGTCTGTGGATCAAACTGAAAGAACAAAAAGGCTGAGTTCCTGTCTTTCCTAATGAGTTTTTCCACTCAGCTTCCTTGTTTGTTTGGAGCAAATGCAGTGATTTTGAAGCACTTGGAGTTAGATGAAGAGGCAACTGCTGCCTTGTTGGTTGGTGTATGTACATACAAAAGCAGAACGTGGAGTGCAAGACTGGAAGGATAGAAAGCAAGTGTTTGAAGAGTGGAAGATGAGATACAGCTCTCCATTGGAGATTAAGCAGGCCTCCCACAGTAACCTTGAAACACTGAGCACCACTGATTCAGTCGACACTCCACGATCTGCTGGAGCTACAAATCAAATTACTATGCTGGGGGGCTGACAGCAAAATTGTCTGTCTTCTCTCTCTTTATTGCCGAGAGCAACCCCCCAATAGGTTATAATGACAGCAAATTAAGGCAGAGGAAGAGAAAGACTGGAGGGAAAAAGCATATTTATCTCTCATGTCTCTTTTCTCCCCAGGCCTCGTCACTCTGAGATGATTCCCTCTTTTATATTCTTCATCTTAGACATGTATGGGCCCAATAAAGCTTATTGGCTTTTATTGATCGGCACCTAGATAAAGTTTATGTGAGTATGTATCCATCTCGCTGATGCCATATGTGATCGAATAGAAGTCCCAGATTGTCACATTTATCAGACCAAGTATCTGTTCTTTCTTTCGTCCTGTTATCGTGTTTGTACGTCAGGAATCACTGTTGTGTGAACTCGTGTGAAATCTCATTTTCTGCATTTTAGAGTTGTATAGGGAAAAAACAAGAGTTGATAAACAGCTTTCCGAAAGGCTGATAAAACACATTAAATTCATTCAAGCTGAAACACTGCTCTCAGTAGGGCTTATGATGTGATATTCTCAGCATCATAAAAACTCAAGCTTTCCACAGTCGCCTGATGGCTGACCCTTGCTGTGATGCGCAAAGCCTGTTATTACTTATACCACTCTACTTAACTGCTCAGAAATACATCTGTCTGTCCAAGAAATCTACAACCTCTGAGCACTGTTTGAAAATCACTTTTGGGACTGAGCTAAATGAGAGGGGGCTACTAGTTATCCATCTAAAGTTTTAGCATACACATCTATAGTAAATTTCCGTATCCATCACTTGGAATCATACTGATGATTTGTAATGTCATTCAAAGGCTTGTTTTATTAGATCACATGTATTTAATGCAACTTTTGGAGAGAATAATATTTGTTTGTTTTTTTTCTTTCCAAAACGCCATAACTGCATTTTGATACTTTTTTGTAAAAACGTGTTTTCAAAACTGAGGAAAATCTGTTTTTTTTTTCTGTTCCCACCTTTCATAAAACACCCCAAAGTCATACAAATATTAACATTTCAAATCCAGATTTTGATATTTAAAGATTTTTTCACAATACGCTATGAATCTGTAAAAAGGTGTAAATGTCATGTTTTTAATATAATTTATAATATATTTTTTTAATAAACCCATTCAAAAACAATAACAAACAACATAAGCAGTGTCAGAACCCACAAGCAGATATTGGATGCACTGCTTCGAACCGCGGAGTTTTATACCGACCGCTCATTCCACAGCCTCTCAATTTGCCAGCAGGTGACTTTTGGAAGTCTCTGCTGGACCTTATTGACTGTGAAAAGCTGTCAATAGCTCTTTTCCATCGCTGTGGAATGATTATAAAATGATTCAAAACTTTGCAGCAGATGATAGCCACCATTTTGCGCTGTGCTTGGTTTAGCGGACCTATAGTGTTTTGTGAAACTCAACTGGTATTTTCCACGGTTTAGAAAAAAATGAACAAACCACGACTGCATTACACGGCAAGTCAATTTTGGATAATACATTAAGGGCTTTTCAGATTCTGACTTTTTTTTAAATGGTGTTTACTAACTTTTTTTAATTTTGGAACTAAACTCCTCCAATAACTAATTACAGACATTAATGTATGTTTTGGATACAAAAACAAATGTAAAAGTTTTGAGAACGAAGTTTGGGAGAAGCCTGTCTGATGATATGCATGGTGACTATTGCAGCAAAACATTTGACGAAAAGTAGCCCTTAACCAGTTTATGAAGACATGGGTCTTGAACCCAAAAACTCGAACAGAAGCCCAGTACAAAAATATTTATAGAATATATTTGAAACACAAGAGCACCAAACATGTTGACAAAATAAGCTACATAACCCAAAAGTAAAACAAACAGATATCTGGGAGGATGCCTGCTCCCCTTCCTGTGTGTCTCTTTGTCCCATGTGTGTGGTCCCTTTCTTAAAAAAATCAAGCACTTTTACACACTTACTAAGGAATGCTTGGCTTCGCCAGGCTCCGTTCGCATTGCTCCTTACACGCCACTCATTCAATACAATAGTTAAATGTCTTGTAATGGTTTTGATTGTTTCGATTGATGATTAGAATCGCATGGAAAGTTATATACTTTACTGTTGATCAATATGTTGTTTAATAACAAAACAGTATTTTTTCCCTTCAGTTTAGTTGTCTCATGGGATGGAGAGAGAGACATCAAGAGCCCATTTCTGAGATGGTTCAACTCATACCTATCTGACCATACTCATTTTGTAAACATTAATGCAGAATCATCATATAAAACTGCGGTGGAATATGGAGTGCCACAAGGATCAGTCTTAGGCCTAATGCTATTCTCTATCTATCACTGCTATGCTAATAATAGTCAGCGCTTTATCTTAACAAGGCCAAATGACACTACTAAAATATCAAAGTTATCCGATTGTATTGCTGATGTAAAAAATTGGATGAGCAATAACTTTTTTATGCTTTACTCAGATAAAACAAAAAGATTGCTCAGTGACCCTAAAAAACTCAAAATCCTTAGTGTCAAACATGGTGCTTTATGTCAATATTCTTAATATATCCTTATTTAGGCTTGGGCAGCAATGTGGTATACCGTGGGTTCTATACATAGCATAATACTCATTTAAATAGCCATAAAAATAATGCACTTATATAGGGAACAATGATTAAATATAATTAATTTACTACCTAAAAATGAGTATGTGTGATTATCACAGTGTGGATTATAATTATACTGGTATCAGTTTCTGGTATCTGGCCCGATACTGAGCCCATGGACTCTTAAACTTGTAAAAACACTGCAATACCAAAGACGGATACCCTGTGACGTACTGACAGAACTTTCCCAGAGACTCTTTCAGCATCAACAAAAGGCACAGCTGAGTGGAAATATTTCAAAATAATGATGACAACCCACAGGATGTTCAGAAAATGTCAAGGGGAGGTACAAAGCAGTACTTATAATGAGAGTAATAATGATAAAATCTCAGAAACTAAAACACAAAGATGAGTATGAAGTATGAGCCGCTAGCAGTAACGTTAGCTCTTAGGAACCAACCAGAAGAGTTGGCAAGCGATAACATGAGAGCCACTTTCAAATGTTAAAGACGTGGGATTTTGTCACCTTCTTAACATTTTGGAACAAAAGTACGAGATTCCAAGTCACCGTCATCTCATTGATAGTGTATTCAGAAGCCTGCTCAGAAATCTGGTCCCCTTTGAGAGCAAAATCAGTTGAATTTATTAATTTACATATAAACACAATCTTTGAGATCACTAAACATTTATTTATTTGTTTGAAAAGAGTAAAAACATTGTGTTAAGCTTTTAACCAATATGTATAAACTTAGTAGACTTCTTGTATTACCTGATTGATTCAAAATAGCGATCATGAACAAGTCTCCATGATAAATACACAATTAAAGGTTGATTTTGTGATGGAAATGAGTTTTAAATGTAGGTATTTCGTGTAAGATTTCACTCTTTGAGAACTCTGTCACTCACTCCCTCACCATTGTTCGGTGAGAACTATTCAGCCTTTCACAATTCTTAGGCAAAATGTGGTGGTGTTTTTTGTCGACTAAACAGTCGGTCCATACAGTCTTTTGTGGGATCTGCTCATGACTGGTCAAATTCACTAAAGCAATCAGTGAACATCAGTGTTGGGCTAATGCAGTTCTTCCTTTCTTTGTGTCTATTCTCTTGAAGGACTATTTTCATCATAGAAGCTGACTCCCTTGACCCTGGAGCCATCATGCAACTCACCTTCCAAAATTACTTTTACTCTAGCAAGCCAAGAAAACTGCATGATGTTTCCCCAGACACACAAACACACAATGTCCATTTCCCCAGGCAAACTGCCCAAAAACACTTTGAAAAAGAAATATTTCTGTGCACCATTTGAGATAAATTGGGCTCAAAAGGACCAGACTTCTTGCTCGGGCATCACCTCGTCAAAGGTTACCGATGCAAACTTAACGTTCTGAAAATCAATTACATGCCTGGTTCACCTAATTGATATCTATCACAGCATGAAGATAACACCCACAGCATTATATTTACGCACAAGTTAAAAAGGCTATTTATATTCAGGGGGGTGACGGATTTTTAATGGGAAGCACAACCTGCACCTTCAAATGTAAGATTCAGTTAAACAGCTTATTTAGAGAGAAATGCCAATAACTGGCACTGTGTGAATGAGGCCAGAGAGTCTTATTACAATGCAGGTGCAGAATGTCTTTTATGAAAAGCTGACAGCGCTGCAACATCAAACATCACAGAACTCTGATACAGATGGCGCTCTCTCAGAAGCTTCTGATCCTGTCTTCAATCAAGCAGCCAAGAAGAAGGACGAGCCGAACAGGCTTCACCCTTCAGCATGTACAGTACACTAGACTCATTCTCCCCTTGCTGCTGCCAGAGAGGGTATTGACCCTTCCACAGTAGCCCAGAATAGGACTGTATTACTGTGATCCCAATCAATATAGCTCCAGAAAGATATGATGTTCACCCTTGATCAGATACGCACAGAGCAACACAGGGCCATCTCATTCACAGTTGCTATGACATGGTTAAAGGACATTTTGGAAGAAACCTCAATTTGAATGTTTTACAGTAAAATCACCTTTTTATTATACAGCCTGTTCCAAACGTCCGTTTTGTTTTGACACACTTAGTACTAAATGAATACCAGTAAAAGCTATTAACATTAGTTATGGCCATTAAAAAGTAGTTTTGGTAAACTGATATCAATAAAATAAGATGTTTTCGTTTCTGTGCATCAAAATGCTACATATATTTTAATAAAAACGTGGTTCATGCAAGACCTAGTGGTCAAAAAGGTAATATACTTTGCACATGTACTTATATCTACTTTTACTATACCATTAGTGCTTGCCACTCCCCAACAGTGAGATCATTTTAATTTCATTACAGACTCCATTTCCCACAACCTCCATGTTGCTGATTAATTCACAGGTGTGTCATGGGTTCTCTCTCAGCTGCTTGTAATTATCTCTACATTTAAGCTTTCCCCCAATGCTCCTTGGGCCTGGGTGTAACCTAATGATTTCACCTGGAGTCAATTATAAGCTTTTCATAGTGTTTCTTATTCTACTGTTGCAGACATCTTTTATTGACTTATGATCTTCTGCCACGTGCCTGCTAAAACTGTTCTTTAGAGTGTGAATCATCCTAAAATGTCCTTGTCTACCTGCTTGCCAAACAAATAAAAAAGTTTTTTCTTTTTCCTTAATTTTTTACTACTTTAAATGTCTATAATTTGTATTAACAGGTACATAAAAGTGCAACAATATTTTTAGCATAACTTTACACCATTTAATTCTGTATTGAATGATGAATTTCCAAAGACATTTTGAATAAAAATTCTTTCCACACGCAAAAATGGCTATATATGAAGACACAGCTTCACTAGAAGCAACTACTTCTAGCCAACTGCGAGTGTGTTGCTGCTATTGTACATTCTTCTTTTATGCACTTTGACAAATATAACTATTTCTGCTTGCACCATTTTCTGTTGTAAACCTAGGTGTGCATTATTACCGTCTACAGTAGGAAATCAATATTCATGAAAGGAGCTTAAGATGGGTGATAATAATTAGTGTAGTTAACTAACTTTTCTGTATTTGTGGGATTTCCTGACAGGATTTTCTATCACCGAAGGTGTTGTTCTACATGAAAACCCTACGATTTACAAATAAATAAATGTAAGAATAGAACAATGTGATATATGGATTTTTCTTTGTAGATTGTGTCTCTCACTGTCAAAATGCACCTACGTATACTGAAAATTCTAGACCCCTCCATGATTTTCAAGTAGGAGAACTTACAAACAACAGGGTTTTGCAGGCAGGAACAGGACACATGTTCTATACTGCGGGCAGTACTGAATTTTACAAGAGCAGGACTGAATTATAATATTTCCTGAGTAAGTCTCTAGTTCAAACAAAAGTCTTGTCACTTGTGCAACTGTGGTCTGAAGTGCAACTGAAACATATAACTAATCAATATTTTTTTTGCCAGAAATTGCTCACTTTAATCCCAACAGGCTTTGTAATACCGTTTCAAATGTTGTTGGAGACCTGCTGGAACCTGCATGGACCTGAGATTCACCCAGAAACAAGTTTGGTGAAATCATGGTATGGGGTTACATCCAGATACTTCAAGGTTCCTCAAGAAGATGCTCCAGGATTGGCCAGCGTAGTCACCTGACATGAACATCTGGGGTAGGATGAACGAAGAAGCATGGAAGATGAAACCAAGAAAGTTGATGAACTCTGGGAGGCATGCAAGACTGCTTTCTTAGTTTTTCCTGATAAATTCATCAATAAATTGTATGAATCCCTGACAAAAAGTATTGTTTAAACCAAATTGTTTTATTTAAAGTCAGGTTAATAACAGGTCTTTCTACAAAATAGAGCGACACAACTTTTCTCAGTGAGCTGATTTTCACCAATATTTCTTCTCACCTTTGTTTAAAAAGATGTTCTGTTCTGCTTCTTCTCTCAGCCTTCGGCGGTGATACACGCTCTTTCTCTTACTCCCTTATCTCTTATCATCCCAGCTGGGCTTCTCGTCTTGTGTCTGTCTGCAGAGACTCTCACTATCCGGCTCTCTAAATAAAAGGAACTATGGATCTGATCAACTGGTCTCTAAATGCAATTGACACCATTTTCTTGACGAGGAGCGTGGGTTCGGGGGAACCCACCTGTCCTGCTGGAACTTATGCTGCTGGCTACACGATGGACTCCTGGTCGAAGTGGAGGATCGTGTGCCTGGCTGCTCTGTCCCTGGAGGATGTCGAAGACATCTACATAATTGGAACTGTGATAACTGGGATTCTGCTGATTGGAATATGTGGAGCTCTCGGCTATCGGCGATTATCAAAAGCGGTCAGTGCTCAAAGCCCCACTAAGCTGACCGACTGGAATGGAATGTTGACTGGACTTAAAACTGTCGGGACTCATGTAACGGTCTGTGACCGCAAACTGGATTTCATCCTGGAAAGGCTGGCAGAATTGAAACGTAAGTTGGATAATATGGAGACCGGGGAAAGACTCTAAAATCTGGAAATTTACAGCTTTTGACCTAAATTAACTTCTGTACCATCTGGCTTCCCTTATCTCCTCTGGCCTTGGAGGCCGCGAAGAGGAGTCTAAACATCCCCCGTGCAGAACTCGATAAGGGGACACTCTCAGAACCCTCCCCTGCATCCACTTATCTCCGCCAGCTTTTTTCCCCACCGCTGTAATCTGACGGGTCATTGGACAGCGCCCCCATGGCTGCAGAAAAATGCCGGCTGTGGACTACAGCGACTACACCACTTCCCCGACCCCTACCTCATCCTGCGATGTTCTTTCCTGTATTTGTCAATGTGCTTGATTGCAAATGGCTTTTTTTTAACCTGCTCCACAGTGCTCTTTTCTTTGAAGGACAATGCGGAAAGGCTCTTTTTTTAAGCTAATTTACCTAATGTATATCCATTTTCTCTGTAAATGCTACCTCTCAACACTGGCCTGTTCCCACCCTGTCTATGTCTGTGGCCAGAGGGGTCCAATTTCACTACATGTAACAGTGTATGTGACAAATAAAGGCTAATTCAATTCAATTCAATGCGTTCAGTGGTGATGGTAGGTGAAGCTTGATGGCTGAATTTCCCGAACAAGTTGTTTTCACTGGGAAATAGCTGACCACATTGTTGGCTTTTTGGCAACAACACAGTATGCAATATGTGGAATACTTAACAATACTTTTGTGGAACACAAAAAAACATCAAACATGCTTTGGATAACAAAGTAAAATGTTCAAGTTAAATTCCTTTTTTTACATCTATACATACACCTAACTCAGATTTTCATATAGTATAGTCACTATCATTCCTCGTTTAATTAATTCTTGAAAACACTGCATGTTTTTTAATATACTTTCATGTTAAATTTTTTTGCCAGTAACATTCAAAACTTTTTCACATGATTCATCCAGAAAAAAGCTGAAAGAGTCACCACGTATCTCCTGTAAAATGGTGTAGCTGAATTTGCACCAATTTCCAGTCTTTGATTTGCCCAATCTTTGGCCATGAGGGGAATTCAACTTTGAGTGCACCGCGATGAAGAGCAGATAGTGGAAGCGGGCACGTACAGAATTTCATTAAATCTACGCCATGTTTTCATTTGCTAGAAATGCAGCTCTCCCTTATCAGCGGATTACCTATGAATGAGCTCTATTCTGCGTCCATCAATCTGGGGAGCTTTCACCTCTGCTCAGAGATTGTGCAGCCGAAGATAAGAGACTGGGCATGACTGCGCAATTACACACTTTATTTTATTTCCATCCAGAGGGTGAAGATGAAAAAAACCCATCCTGGACTCTAAATCGCATTATCGCCGTCAGGGAATTTATGACACGTGTTTAAGATGGAGCGAGAGGATAGGAGTTTGGCAGGAACTTGTATCAACACAGCAGAGATTCAGGAAAAAAGAATTCAGAGTGCCTCTGTAGAGAGGGGATCGATGGTGGCTGAGAGAGGGTCAGAGTGAAGACAGAACTAATGCAGCCACTCCGAGATGGATACAGTATAGATGCCATTAAGATCACAAAAGTGAGTGATAAACCTTCTTTCTAAGGTTAAGGCCGCACAGTTCCAAACCTCCAACATGGCTTTTCAAAATGAGACCCAACCTCTATAGGCAACATGAATCTGCCAGGGGTTCCCTGTGAGCAGTAACATGAATGGTTGGCATTATGCTTTAATTCTTAGAAAAGTGTAGTCTCTGCACGCACCGGTGCGTTTGCCAATCACAGTGGCTGTTTGAATTAAGTATTAATTTTGTATAATTTTTAATTCAAACAAACATTAAAAAGTTTTTGTCTTTGATTTTATCGACTCCAGATTGGTGCCATCTAGTGGTAAAAAAGGGATAACCAATAGAATTACAGTACTTGTGATATGGCTTGTGTTTTTCAAAGTTCTGACCAAAAAATAAACACAAGTAAACAAAAAGTGCTTGAAGTAGTGTATATGGTTTAGCATTATTTAGGTCATTATTTAGACCTTTGCTTTTTCGGGAGGTTTTTGAATTTGAATTTGTATTTTGTCTTAACAAAATATAGTCTTTTGTTGTGAAACATAAAAACTATTCATTCTCAATATTGCAGTAAAAAACAACGAGCAGGAGTTGTACTAAAAATGATATTAAGCATTGCCACGTTAAAAAAAATGTTTCAAAAGTAATTAGAGCCAATTGTAAAGTAGTAAAAAATGCTCAAAAAGGTCCTCAGACTTCTAAGGGTTATAGAGCACAAATATCACAAAGGCAGCTTTAGTCTCTTAAACAGAGCAAGAACCTAACCCAAGAGATGCTGTAAGTTTTAAAAGGATTAAATACAGTCAACATTTGTTCTCCGTCCACAAATCATTAAAGTGGAAAAGCTATTGGGCTGTTGGCAAGGTACCAGCAGGAGGGATGGCAAGAAAGGGCCGTGAGATGAAGAGGGGAAGATTTATGCATGACTAAATCAATTTTGAATGCAGATGTGCTGAGCAGCAGACTTATGCAACTAGGGAGGAGTCCAGCTCCCTCAATTATGCAATTATGATTCATCAGAAGAGTTCTCGCTTAAAACCTGAAAATCAATGACACGCACAGTGCACTGGGCTCCAGGATGCTGGGTAGACAGTTTAAGCTGAAATCAGCTGAGTAAAAGGCAAACAACAAGGGAAGTATGAAAATCTATCCCTTCCGAATATTTAAATATTACAGCTCCTTTAAGGGTGTAGAAGTTCCCTGTGATTGCATTGAGTGAACTTTAAAGAGATTAATCAAACAAGGTTTTATTCTTTGTAGTGTGCTCTCACCCGAAAGCTCCTGTGGAAAATGCTGAGACAGGAGCCTAAAACTGCATTCTAAGCTAATAAAACATCATCAGCTGAACAAATCCATGTTCAATATGCCATATCCAAGGCATTTACATCAGGGGAAGTGTTTGAATCCTGGCAACAAAATCATGCCAGATGCTACGCTCATTGGAAGGAGAGGCATAGTAAGTTAAAGAGTCTGCAGGCCAACATTGGTTAGACCAAGGTTTTACTAAATAGAGGGGATAAACAAGGTTGTTGAGGTCATTGGATGGATTAAAGGTGATCCATCTATAATTAAAGACCATTCAAAGTCAATAATTATAACACTGACTATGTTTACATCAGTGGATCATGCCGTGAGCAGGACTAAGTTGTGGTAACTAACACGAGATTCAAATATTCACCGTCTTGGTGTGGGTGACATAAAAATCCAACCCAATGATCCCAGAAAACCAAAAAGCTAACAATCATAAGCAAGTGCTGAAGTATCCAAGTGCCAGAATATAAGAAGCAAGTAAGGAGGAAATGGTTACAATAACTGATAACTGAGCTTCCCTTTAAGTTCCACAGACTGCTATATGTGTAAAGTTGATGAAGTGATGTAAAAGTGCACCAAACAACTTTAAATGATCAGCAGAACGCCAGCTCGCAGATGTGTGATTTTTACCATCATACATGCTCTAATCAGTAGCAGTGCTGTAACAAAGCTGTGCCCATCGAAGTCTTGCTCATTGTCTGCAAGTTAAGGCCTCGACGCACTGAAACGAATTGAGATTCGCATCTTTGGATAAATTCTCAGCAGGGTGCCAACGTTCACTGTCTAAAGATGGCATTTGCAGTTCAACAGATGCACTCCATGCCAAACGGGGAAACAGGAAATAAGAAGATGATGACAGAGAGGAAATTAAAGACCACAAAATAAAAATATGGATGTCAAGCAGTTTACGCTGTTAGTGACTGATCACTGGGAGCTGTTTGACAAAAATGTGCTTGGAATAATGAATCATAAGCTGAGATTTCTTGTTTCTGACCCATTTTTAAACTTCTGTTCTGTTTAAATTTTATTTGTTAAGTTCAAATACTGAAGTGTAAAATTACAAGGTATGGATGAGATCAAGAAAGGACTCTGTTATTTTAATAGCTTTTTCATTGTTTTCAGTGTATTTACTTCCACATTGGTCATGTGATTAATTAGAGTTCCATCACATGATTGCTCATTCTGTTTCCCCACCGTCGGTCCCTTCCTGTCTGACTTCCTATCAAGTTTAATTTCACCCCAGGTGTTTTGTGCTATCATTGTGTATATAACCCCGCGACTATATGAGCTTGGCATGGGACCGTGTGACAATAGTGAGTTTGTGAACAAAGCCTGTTCGTTCGTTCATTTAGTTTATTTTATTCCTCCTCCTTTGGAGAAGTCTTTTGTTATTCAAATTTTCCCTATGAGGGTCTTTTATGTTTCCTTTTGTGATTGTACTACTTGTTTTTGTGATCAACAAACTAATCAATAAACTATAATAAATGTGACTTTCAAGCAAACAGTTAATTTGGAGGATGTTGATGGTTTATTGCCGCTATAACTTATGGCTGTAATGTTTTCTGCCATCCGTTTCACCTCCTCCGACACATAGCTTCACTCAAGGTAAGGTTTCACATTTGTGTACTTATTACGTATTTTGCATGTATTTATTCTGTTTTATTATCATTTATTACATTAACAATGTGTAGATTTAAGGAATGAAGAAACGTTGATTTTTACTTGATTTTTCTCTAGTTTTGCATTTTTTTCATCTACTTATTCTGTTGTTTCTGAGAGCCTTTGCATAGATTAGGCATTTTACATGTAAAACTTGCTTCGACATACGAAATGTTCGAGATCCGAACGTGACCTTGGAACGGATTATATTCATATTTCAGGGTACCACTGTATGTTGTTTACAGGAGAAAATCTAACAAGCGAAACCAAATTTTCAATGAGATTTAAATAAACAAAAAGTTTGTATTTTAATTGTGATCAAACTCTGTTTAGAGTACATGTAACACATTTATGTACATAAAAGTATATGTAATTTTGTTTGAAAAAGTGAATAAAAATTCAAATTCATACTCTAACTTTGAATGCTACAGTCAAACATCATAATAAAATGGTGCTGGAAGCCTAGAGTAGGTCATAAAACCACAGGAGAAGGTGATGAGCCAAAAAAACCTCCTTTACTCTTTTACTTTAATGAGGATAACGAACCACTGCTACAGAGAGAGGAAATGAGGGGTGAGGGTGTGAGCATGAGGGGCCCTACACTCACGATTTTGGCCTTTACGAAGAAGCTTCCTGCAGGCTTCACCTCTGATGGCCACGGTGATTGAATGCAGGCTCCCAACAGCTGATATGAAAGACATTTGTGTTATGAGGCTGCTTTAGATGAAGGGCAGTGTATTATGAGGTAAATATTTACAAAAAAAGGCCTATGAGTTCCTCTGTGTGCATGTTCAATAAATGCAGTTGATCATATTCATGTCAAAACACGCCAATAGAACCTTTCATCAAATTCCTGAGGGCTCTACATGAAGCAAAAGAAGTGCTCCCAAGTGTCTCTCTATTTATTCATTAAAACGCAAACATAACCGAGATCTGTATGGATTTATTTCATCTTTCACAATTTTTCAAGGAAACTGGATTGATTTATTTGTCCTTGTCGAAAGTTAACTTAGCAGAAATCTATAGAATGCCTTTTAACGGAAATATGGATTCATTCAAACGTTAAGCAAAGCACTTTACAGAAACAGTTATAATAGTTGGTGTATGCATCGTTCTATTGCATAATCAATATAATGCATTGTTTTTACAAGCTAATTGAATTGAGTTGGATTGTGAAGAGTGAATAAGTGGAGCACTCTACTGCAAATCATTTTTTTCACTCCCGTAGCAAATATACCAAAGCATGTTTCAGATCATGATGGCATTAAAAAGAATAATGACTCAATAATGAACATGTCAGCATCCAAAAGCGTCAGGGCAATATACACACAAGCGCATCAAACAACAAAGGCTGAGCCAAGGACCTCTAATGAACCATGAGTGCGCAATCTTTTAGGATTCGCTTCATTTTAATGGTCAATTTCAACGTCACATGTTTCCCTGCAGATTTGAAATGGCCTTCACCACTGGACAGCCCTCTTCTAGCTTATTATTTAGTTTTCTGTATTGAAATACAATGCAAACGCTACTAAAAAACTGTTTAATTAAGTCACAAAAGCCAGAAATGACATGTGCAGAGAACATTCTCTTCAGTGGATGTTTAAAAAATCTGAACCCACTGATTCAGCATGGCATGCTATTTTTTTAATAAAAGTCTTTGAATAAAAGGTTCAAGAAAGGGTGAGTGAGTTGTTGCATAAACTAATTTGATATTGCCTAACTAGCTTTGGGTATGAAATAGAATTATTGCATTTTGTGGATATTCAGTGTAAAGGTCTACAAAATCCACTTTTTGGTGGAAATAAATAACAAATCTTCCCTGTATCCGCAAGTTTTTGGAGATTGATACCAAATGTAAAACGATTTATAGTTCCATGTAAACGCTATGTAAATCCATTTTCAAATGGTTTACACCAAGTTTGAAAAGGCACTTGACAAGAAGCATTTGATAATTTATGCACATTCAAAATACAATTTAATTGATTAAAATGAATTAAATACAAACCAGAGCTTAATTAATTAAAAGAGTAATGTTTTATGTTTATTAACTCTTAGTGAAGATTCTTTTGAACAAGACTTTAACGTGACTCCATGGGAACGAATCGTGTCGGGGAGGGAATCATTCTATTGCGCATGCACAACTTCATTGTGGATTTTCCAGCGTAACCTGCTCATCATTAATGACAAAATATCTAAAGAGGACTAGAAAAAAGAACTAATTTTTTCTGTTTTTGGCTCGTACTGCATTGGTTAACATTATGGAGCCCGAATCTGAAAAGATTAGTTCTTTTTCGGAGTCCTCCTGGTTCCTTCTTAGTGTATTTCGCATTTGTGTGTATAACGTTAGTAGATGTGTTAGTGAAATAACATGCTTTTTATTGGCATTTTACTAAAGTTAACCAAATGACTCGAAAAAATATTTGTTCTTATTGCTGAACGAGACTCAAAGATCCGAGTTGGTAAAATGATTCAAACTTTCAATCACTAAAAATTTGTTGTTTGCATTGGTCTAATTGAACAGGGATTTTTTTACTCAAAAAGGTCTCTATCTTTAATTAAAATCACATTTAATCTCTTCATTTTCCAGCCCAGGCTTACTCCGGGAATGTGCTGAGATTTTGATTTGGAAATCTTTGTTACTACTCTCCAGTTACTCACCTATTGGTTACTCATTTGAAAATTCATGTGAATTTTATGATTTGCATCATCATCAAATATGTAACCGTGTCATGACATCAGTCGCACCTGGGCTCGTGCGTTTCCTTAAGCTCGCGGCTTATGTTCTTTTATCTGTATTGTATATGCCCTCCCATGTAGGAGATTTGTATTATAAACTGTACAACATCATTATTATCCCGCATAAATCATTTGCTGTGTGTGTGTATATTTGAACATGTTTGTATGTGTGTGGGTATGAACAAACTCCAAGAATTGTACTGCACGAACTGTAACAAACGGACATAGTTTGTCTAGGTATATATGTGTGCTATGTACAAACTACAAAACGGGAAAACACAACCTGTAACAAACTTACATTGTATGCTCAGGTAGGTATTTTTCCTATTCTTCTCACTCCTGAACCTTTCCCCTCACCTTCTCCAATCCCTTATCCACTCCCCTTTCAGTCCAATGTGGCCTTGTCCTGACGCTTCTAATGTAAACAGGTCCGTGGGAAATATAACTAATAAATATGTACATACATTAAATGCGGCAATCCAGAGGAGGAAACACCACACCAGGTCTTTTAAACCCCTGGAGGTAACAAAAATATCCAGCTCAACGAAGCATCTAATCTCCCATGTGATAGCTTTTGAGCATAACAGGACACGGTAAAAAATTAAAAATAAAAATCCTACAGAGCAGGTTCATATGTAAAAATATATTGAATATATATTATGTGAAATTCATAATTAATAGATTATTATATTTTTCATGTTGGTTAGTTGTTAAAAAGAAAATAATTAGGTTTTTGATGTATAACTGTAGGCAGCAAATACGGCAAACTAATTACACACATCATTATAGCCACTGAAACAAAGTATAGAATGTGAAGTTATTTTCTGGTTCTCTTTACTAGGAACTATATTACTCAGCTCCTAGCAGGCATGATGATAAACAGCCACAGAACTTTCTTAGAATGCGTTTTGTTTAAGAGGATTGTTTATGATGATTCTGGGTGTGTTTAACTGGTGAAGAGAAGCATTTGCACAATGTCTCTCTGCAGTCGTTACGAGCATCTGCTTAATCCCTCACACTTGGGGATCCCTCGATTTTTTCAGGATTGATCTTCAGTCAACTAAACAGTCAACTGTTTAATTATTGTTGCAACATCTCGCGCATGTTCTTTTAGCTCTTTACTTGAGCTGTTGTAAAAGGATCATGGCAACTTAAGAGCTCGCACCATGCACAAACATCATCGTAATTATCATTATTACAGTGAGTGAGTGACAAGCATGCAAATTACAGCAGCACTTTATGGACAGCTACATAAAAAAAAACACACTTTGCATTCAAATTTGGATTAGTAATACCTCAAACTGGTACAATTTCCTTCAGGTGAGGACACAAGAAAGGACATTGTGTGATTTGATGTGTTTGCACCTTATTTCTTTATTTGGCTCATACAAATACAGTACGCAGCAGCACAGAAGAGATAAGCTAAGCCCTGGGAACAGTGCAGAAGGTTCGGTAATGACCTCTCTCTCTTTCTACTCTCTGGCAGAATTAAATTCAGGTCAGGGGAGCAAGGATACAAATGACCGGCCAGCCAGCATTCTGATTCACAGTCTTCATTTATCTTTATAACTGCAGCATATTGCATTATTTGCTTAGTCAAATAAGGACAGATTGGTCACAGTGCCACAAGTAAACGAACACACCCCCCTGCAGACATTTGGGAGATATATTACCAGGTCTTTACTTTCCTTTGCGCCATCAATTGATTATAAAACCTTAAAAGAGATGGCAAAAATCTATTCCGCAGGTTGCAAAGTGCTTCGCAAATATAATAAAAGCCCAGAGGGCTATTTTTCATTTATCGCCTGACAGAAGAAAAGGTGTCAGATGGAAAAGAAATACAGCCCAAGCCTTTGGGATGAGGCAGTGTTTCTTGATCTGCTCCTCCAACTATGAAATGAAATGATCCCTTGTGATGCTAGATAGCTAGATGAGTGGACACCGTCTCATTTTTGTTTTAACCTTTATATCTGTTTCCTATTCAACACACGAAACCAATGGCATCTATTTAAGCAGCCGGATTATAATGGACAGCATAAAAGTCTGGAGGGATTCGGTTAACACTGGTAAAGAAGACCTTCATTTACACACAGATAATAGAAATCACACACAGAAATTTCACGGATGTTCATTTTCAACTGTTCAACTAGTCAACTGCTTGAAATACATGTGATCAAAGAACTTCAGTCTCATGGTGATAACATATGTGACAAGCTGGCTAAACCAGTGTGAAAGCCTCTTGTCTCTGAGATGAGTGGGAGAGACCCCTCTTTAATGAGAGGCCGTGATGTCCCTCTCAATGACTGACAGAGTCTGCAATGATGCGGGGCTGTTAAATGACAGTGTGAAAGCAATCCCATGCCATCTTTACAGATGGATGATGCACAAGAGATGCGGGGTTCAGTGTATTCACGGTTTAGCTATCACCGATTTTTCATTGGAACCTGACGAATGCTAATACTAGAAGCAGAAGCATCCTAACTAGGGCTAGAAACAGATCTCGCTATACTCTGTTGGATTTTCACCAGCGATGTATCCCTGGATGCAGAATAATCCATGCAACGGTTGCTATCTGATATAGATGCCCCATATGAAAACCACATTTTGATTGGCTACCAAGCTCATAGGCATGTCACAAATAGATGAGAGTTACCCTTACGGACAAATTAAAGAATAACCTTTCCTGAAGGAAGAAGATGAAGGAAGAAAATAAGATCAAGAAATTACAGGAAAAGGTTTAGATGATGGATTTTCATAAAGTTAAAAATATCTTTTCATCAGAGGGTCTTTGAAAAGTTGCTCATTATTGCTGAGTAATGGTGCATGTACTACATCTTATATATCTTTTTATTAGTTTCATTATTTTGTGTTTTGACAAAATTATGAGAAAATGTAAGAAAATGCATGATCCTCTTTCAAATACATTGTAAAGACCCCAAATTGGCACCATCCCTGTCATCCAGTGGTGAAAAGAAGGGATAGTCCTTGGATAGCTCACAGGTACAATACCTGTGGTATGGCTTGTGTTTTTCACAGTCCTGGCACAAAAAGTACTTGGAACAGTGCATAAGGTTTAGGAGATATTTACCTGTTTTTTGATAGACTCTTCACATAATTAATTTTTAGTGTCTCAGCACTTTTTATGAAGCACAAAAACTGCTGTCAATTTTTGCAGTTTAAAAAAAACTCAAAATATATTACTTTAAGTACTGTTAGGTTTTTTTTTGTACAATTTCAGGGTGATTGTGGAATTGTGTATTATAATGAAAAACTATTTGTAAAAAAGAAGCTGTGGTTGTTCTAAAAAATTATATCAAGCAAAAGTTACCGCTTTTAGAACTTTTATTAGAGCAAATTGTAAAAGAAGCAAAAAGGCCCCTGCATCCGCAAAATTGCAGTGGCCGCATTGTCAGCTCTCACCGTCAATTATCTTGCGTTTTAAAAATGAGGGCACAGAACCTCTCCTGAACACTAGATAGCCATGTGGTGTACCGAATTCCTTGCCACGTGGTGACGGAGAAGCAATTCACACTGTGCGTGAGGCGCGTTTACGGAGCAGATGAAATGGATGAGCTCATTTGTAAATATAAATCCAAAACTATTTGTAGAAACAAACCAATTCTCTTCTAAGCCGGTTTCAGATGCATGATTTTAGCCCCGGTTTTGAGTTTATGTCCAGATTCCCATGTAAATCAGACACTTGTGTGACAATCGCAGTGTGAAGAACCAAAGACTCGCTCTGAGAGAGTCACATACTGGTTGTGAGATTTTTTTGCATGCTAATTATCTGGAGCTGTCGGCATGTGAAGTGTCTTCTGGCTCAAATAATGTCTGTGATTACCTGCAGCCAATGAGAGGACCACATCCAGGACAACGTAAAGTTGCGGAGTAGATACAAAAGCATAGACAGCAATATTAACAGTGTTACAGTTCAAAAGGGGCACTTCTTTTTTATTTATTTGGACCCAAAAAATGCATTAAAAACTTGAATTTTGATAATAATCCCAGTCTTGCGCTTAAGTATGGCACACGTGAACTGTGGATCATGGACAAAGTCTAAAGTCAAGTAGTGTGAAATCCTCTGTTGCTGATCTCTCGTGCAGAGGGAATTCAGCAACGACTGCTCCAGACGGTCTGAAGAGACCTGGTTTTACTTCTGCATCTGCCCTTCTGAGAGTACAGCTCCTCATTTTGTTCTCAAGCACCACCTGCCTTTCTCAGATGAAGATGTGACCAAACGAGCCAATCGTAGCGGTTTGACACACTTTGTAAGAAGATGGCTCACTGCATTTCTTGAAAACTGACAATGACGCACTACATATATTTGATGGTGTGTAAGGTCACATTAGCACTAGTGTAGTTAAGATAAAACTTAACTACACTAGACCTACACTAGACACTGCATGCAGCAGATGTATCAGTGTTTAAAGGGCCTTGAGGCATAGATGCATGTTTAGGGTTTGATGCTTACAAACTTTTAAACATCAAGTTTTCCAGAAATTTAGAATTTGCAGATATTTTGGAAACACAACCCTGTGGGAATAAGAGGGGGTCAATGTGCAGTCGTGATTTATTTATTTGTTACAGATGCGATACAAATAAATGGTTAATGCAGGAGAGTTGGTAAGTAATTACATACATACATACATACATAAACATAAACATAAAAAAGAGAAACTGGTAATCTCTTGCATTTAGTGTATTTATAATTTTTTTTTAATAATGCATGCAGCAGAGGGATGACTGTTGCTTAACCCAGAGCTGTGTGATTGAGGCCAGTGACCTGAATGTTAATGAGCATGCACCATATACTGCTCAAGACCCCTGAACACATTTATATTGTACAATAGAACACTTCTTCAAAATATAATAACTCTAGTACCTCTTGTTAAGACAACCCTTATACAGAACCGTATTGAGGTAGACAGGATGCTATTTTTAGCACAGTAACTGGAATACATATGACAAGTTTCAAGCTAAGGGAGCAAAGGCTTGAAGGAAGTCTATTTGTCTCTGGGCACTCCATTTCTTTCATCTGTCTATCTCTCTCTCTCCGCTGGCTTGGGCTTGCAGCACTCCTCGGGGCAATATAGCTCATTGTTTTCTCTAGAGACCGAGTTGGGGATTTGTGACGACTGGCCTCCTCTGAACCCCGAGCTCCTGGTGTGCCTGGGACAACACACAGAAGCTTCTGTACATGACCATTTCGCCTCACCGTAAATCTAGTCTGCGTAAACTAATCATAATACTTACATGAGTTATTCAAATGAGAAACTGTGGTTTACATGTCGGTATTTAGCTGAGGAGGGTGAACTGAAGGGTTTGGTTTAAAACCGAGTATTGTGATATACTCGACATTCATGATTTTTTCATCATGTGTTCATTGATTGTTTTTATGATGCTCTTTCTATGTGTTTGTTCTCTGTCGTCATCTTCTTCTTTCTTGTTTCTCCATATGGCGCGGAGTGCATCTATTGTACCGTAAATGCCATCTTCAGGCAGAAAGCATTATTGCATCAAAATATCCTTAACCAGAAGAAGATCTCAGTGCTAAGGAAGCCATTCGAAGATTCGGATCGATGTGTAGAGGCCTTGAACAATGGGCCTAAAGTTTATTCTACCCTCGGATAAACTCAGACACTTTAAGAGTGCATGGATTATGTCACAGTTGCTCACATAGTATATTTATGAGCAGGAGGCTAGAAGGGGACACAAGTAAGATCTCTGTTTAGAGCGAACAGAGAATCAAGATAGACCATTGAAGGATGCTATTCTCTCTCCAGCATAACTGGATAAGACTTAGCATCTAGTTACGAATCTGATTTAGCTCTAAAGCTCTTCATTCTCTGCATCTGGCAAACCAAAGAGCATGTAAAAGTGACCTGCTAGTGGATATTTAATGATAAATTGTATATTTGCTCAAACAACACTGGTCTTATGCTCAAACCCATAGTGAAGTGCATGCTGACTGACTAGATGTTTCAGCTGAAGACTGGTTTCTCTCTATGCATAGTAAAAGCAAAACCGTGGCACTGACCATGCATTTATTTTCAGATGGGAAGCGATTCCAGCTTGCTAATGTACAAAGGACTTTGGAAGCATATTTGCCACAGCAACATGAGACTTGAGGCACCAGAAATATTTTGCGTTACTGACATTTGGCACAAGTAAGATCCTGAAACTGACAGTGATTAATAACCACACCGTGAACTGTGACACCACTCAACCGCCTCTAAACACATTTTTATCTACTGACTCGACAAAAACGGCTTTTCAATTCTATCCATTTGCCTTCCCTTCCAGAAAAACCAAGCAGTTGAAGATAGTAATATTGCCATGGTGTAATAATTTAGACCTCCGTCTCTTTCAAGTATACTCCTCCTTATACCTAAAGCTGCAGAGATAGCCAATGTAAATCCAGCATAATAAGTGTAAAAGTTTAAAAAGCTTTGGGTAACACAGAATAAAATTCTTATGTTCTATCAGTAAATTTGCAGACAGAAAGAGGTTTTAAGAATGTGCTGTCTTCAGGCATAAATTAAGTCTGAAGATAAAGGCCTGGAGGGAGAACAAGTCTTGTACTGAGTGTATGAGGAGTGTGAAAGAATAGGGAGATTTTTTTCCATTTCATCTCTCCTCCAGGCAAGACTCTCTCAGCTGGATATCTGACCCAAGCTGTCTGCCTGAGCCGAGAGTGAATTTATGGTGATATACGGCTAAGAAAAAGACTTGCCATGTCGATAAGACAAGGCACGCTAGGAGCAGGGGAGGTGACATGCCATCTTGCAGAGTATAGGAAGAGACAGGTACTTCAGGACTAATGGAAAAATAAATGAAGTCCACTCTTTCTGGGAGACCAACTGATCTAGAAAATAAAGAGTTGAGAAAGGTGCGTTTATGTTATATTCGCCATTTAACCCCAAATATGTTGTTGCCAGGATACCACAAAAACCCAGAATTTCTGGAGCTCATTTGTTCAGATCCCACTGCCAGAGCCCAGATTTCACTCACATCAACCCACCCCCACATATGTGCTTCATACTACCCAAACAACCACAAATATATTGTTAAGAGAGCAGTTGCTAAGCCGTTCCTTTGGAAAATCCAAATTTCCATCCCTCACTACACATTTATGCCATCTGCCACAGCACCTTAGATGCCATCCTCCAATGGGAGAACTACCACTCTCATTACAGACATGTTCAAGAATCTGCATCCTCACTCCCACAGGTGCAGCAGTCAAACTTATTCTCACTCAATGCAACTATCACAGGGCGAAGACAATCAAAGATGAGGCCAGAGTTCATTAGAGACACAGTGATTGATATAATTGCACCCTGAAGTCAGAGAGACGAGTAATGCCATAATGTGCACCTGCTACTGGTGATTCATCTACATGTTTAGGTTTCCATCATTAGCTGCCTCATCAGCAGATGCCACATACACAGGTTGTGGGTTTGTTTTTAGTTATGTTAGTAGAGTCGCTTGTGCTCTAACTGCAGATATAGTGACCTTCAACATTTAGATGATCAGTCAGATTAATTAAATCCGTATGAAATCTGTGAATTTGCTTAAGGTTTGAGAAGACAGGTGTCAGATCTGCAGACAACCAAATACAAAGTATGTTTTGTGAAGAGCTGAAGGTCTTCCAGTATTCTTAATAAAGAAAGTAAAGGTCTTCTTAAGTTTTCTGTGACATCACACACTTGACCGAACGAGTGGTGCCACTGAAAAAATTTTCGGATTGACAAATCGGATTGGTTTTCGCAAGGAGAATGACCAATAAAAACTGGTAAAAGAGCCGCTCAGTGGCGCTCATCACACATTTTCATAGCGACTTTGCACAGGAAAGAAATCCTCTCTTTTCCTCAAATTTTGTCCAACAGCTCCCTGTGATCAGACACCAATAAACCATGATTTTTCCAATGTGTTCTTTTATTTCTTCTCTGTCGTCATCATCTTCTCCTTTTCTGTTTCTCCGTGTGGCGTGGAGTGCCGTAAATGCCCTCTTCAGGCAGAGAGTGTCCTTGCATCAACAGTTCAAAGAGCATCCTGCTGAGAAGCCACCCGAGATTCATGCAAATCTCTATACTGATCGGTATGTAACAGGCATTCAATGTTATTTCAGGTAGATATTGAGGTTTTTTATTTAAGTGAAAATAATATGCTTTGGTTACTTTATGCCAGTAAAACAAGTTTTACTATGATCAATTTAAAGTAAGCAAATTCGTTCATTTTTCAAAGTTTATTGTTTGCGTTATTGTAAATGTTTTTGCTAACTTTTGTGGATGCCTTTCTCTCGGTCAGAAAACAGCTTTGACTGAACTGAAAAACTGACACACAAATCAAGCAGGACCAAGCAGAACTGAGGCAGAGAAATCAAAATTACGGCAGTCAATTTCAGGTTCTAGCAGCCTGGTTTCAACCTGCAAACTTTAATTCCAGCTGGAACATGAGACCAAGAGGAGTCCCTATGGACACAAAAGTGCATTATGCAAAGACACATTGAAAACAGATGTTAGAAGTCTCATTAAAAATTAAGATTGTCTGACAATTTTGCATATGCCCTGCCAACATCTGATCAAATAAAGAGGAAACAGGACATTCACAGCATGAACACATCTTGGTGCGCTTTCAAGATTTGAGCCCTAATGAGAAATCAGGGTCCAGCCTTCCCTCTTCAAACACTAAAGTCTAATAAACAGACCGCTCTGAAAGACAGTCGCAGCCTGCTCTTTTTTTCTCATCCATGCCTCTGTGGCTCCTGACTCAAGCAGGATTGACTGATTAAGCACACTACAGCCTCTCCATCCAGAGCTGGAGACAAGCTGCTCCAAGCTATTAACACCATTAAAAGAACACCCAGATTGCCATTGACATTGCATACTCTCTCACTCAATTTAGCAAGGGAATCACATCAGCTGAATAGCTAATTGATGGTAAATTTCCATATTGTACACATCTGTGCAGTAATTGCTAGCGTTTCTAACCAAATTATAAAAGATGGCTGATTTATAGTTTGTTGTCCCCAAGTGATCAACACATCACTTACAAGAGCTCTAATTAATGCTCCAACGGTTCTGATGGAAAAAAGCAATCATCACCCCTTGTGATTCATTTTTCTCTGCACCCTTCTTACTTTTCTCGTAGCACACCCAGACCATTTTTATACCAGGCATCTCTCAGAGATAATCATACCCCTCTATCTGAAGGACACTATGGGCAAATACCAGTTTGGGGACGTGTATGTCACACATCAGAGCATTGAGTCAAGAGTTCTTAGCTAATCTGAAAGAAGACCCACAGCACACACTGATCTTGTGCACGATTCTCCATCACTATCATGTGTTGATCTCTTCACATCTCCGGAAAACATGAAGATTATCGTTGAGCTCTCAATACATCCATTTAATTATGTGACCCGTTACTGTGCTTGAATAAAATCACTTATATAGTTTATTGTTGTGCATGACACGTTTTTTTTAGCATGTAAAAATAATCATTTTCAACCTTTGAGATGAATTAGGCCTATTTGTGGCACAGCTTGATGTTTACAAGAGGCGTCTTCGCTCCCACACAAAAGAAATGTTCCACTCCCACACTTCCCAAGCTTAAAGAAAATAGTTTGTGCATGGTTTTTAATGTTTCTCTGCACTTCATTTAATGAAAACTGGTTGACAGGATAGGGACCAGAATTGTTTTTTTGTTTGTTTTTTGGCTGATCTGTGCACTCCAGATCATATTTGGCTTGCATCAGTGGTCTGTTTATAGGAATTTCTGGACCAGTCTTTCAGAAGAACTTTTGGGAGTTCTGACACTGATTTGGCTTGACCTCTTTGCTTTAGTCATCCGAAAGGTGATCTATTGGGTAAAGTCCATTTATTTTATGTCATTATGGATATTTTTTGTGTACTATTGCACAGTCATGTTAAAACAGGAAGGCATCACTAAACAAAATTGTGAGCATTATACCCAAAAACCATGGTCTGCCCAAACGTTCCATTCAGTGAAACTAAAAGCCTTTCCAGTCAGAATATTTTTCCATTGAATTTTGGGTCTCTTCAGAGTGAATAAAAAATGTAGTTTCTTAGATCCTTCTTGATAGGATGGTTTGTACCTCCTTGTTTGACCAAAGTGGATTTGATATTATGCTCACATCCAGGAAGTGATGATCTGCAGGTCTTTATATGTAATGTTTACTCTGGGCAGTAAACATCAAAAAAGGATGCTGTACAATACAAAGAAGTGGAAAAGCGACTTTAAAGTGCAAATCCTAGATCCTAAAAAGCAATACAACACCATTCCTTCAACTCTGTTGAACCTTATTGTTAACCCCTGGATATGTTACTTCTGATGAAGGCCGAAGGTTAGGTGAGTGGGGAAAGCTCACTGTCTTCCACCTCTCTCACGACTGTGGTGGCCTTGAGCAAGTCACCAGTTTTCCCCACTGCACCTCAGACGCCGCAGTCATGGCTCTAGGTCACTGCTCTAGGTATGTGTACTTGGATGGGCTAAATGCAGCGCACAAATTTCTAGTGTGGGTCACTCCATACCTGGTCTTATGGGACTTTCACTTTCATAATGACTCAATCTCCACTACCATTCACCAACACCCCTCGTGGTACGATAACTCGTGAAGCGGGGTTAGTCCCAGGCTTCTTTGCAAAATTCACGTCCATGACAAAAAAGGCTTGCTCAACTTCGATGGGCACTGGCCAGCATCGAGTTCCATACTAGGTGGTTGGCGTTTGAGGTCTTGAGCATGCAAAACAAAAAGTGGAAATAACTTTTGCTTCGCCAACATTTCTATATTTGTATTGTGGTTTCCATTATTCCCACGGCACATCAACTTTGCAATCCAAACCTCATTTTAATGCATACAATATGCAAATCACTATATCTATTTGATTCCTGCTATTGAATAACCACACATTAATCGTACTGTGTGCTCTGGAGGCTGCTCTTTCATATCACAGTACAGGGCTGCCAGATGGATTTACAGGGGCTTTGTGTATTTGGGAATGTCGCTTGATTGCACCCTGTTTGCTCAAGGCCCTCCAATGTGAGATAATGTCACCAAAGGCTAATGAGCTGTGAGCAATGCACTCTCATTATACCGCCAAATAAAAGAAGAAAGCTACGGCTATTAAAGGTGAAGAGGTTAAACAACACGTTCTCAAATTATGCAAATATCCCAACTCCAGATTAAAAAGTCAGAGGGTGACAATACCCCTTCCAATTGGCTCATTAAACCCTGTGTCATCCAATCACATTCAAAGAGAAAGCTGGTGGCATCCTAACTGAGACAGCGAGATGGCACTAATATGACATGTTTGGGCGGGTCAGGAAGTTATCACGCTCCGAGTCAACAGTGAAGCTGTGGGCAGTCACTCGAAGGAAACCCTTTATTGAACTCATGTGTCATTCTAGCCATGATGCCATTATTGATCAGTCACAGACATTTTGGCACAATAGAAGACTTGATGCCTTGAGGGAGACAACATTATGCAGTCTAATGTGTTTTAATGCTACTCACCATTTTTTCAAATTGGTACATCTGTCCCAATAATTACTTTAGGGTTGGCACAACATGTTCTTTTTTGCCAGCATGGTTTGTTCCACCTTGTGTGTGGCTAAAACAAGTTTAAGCATGCATCTGTTATCAAATGCCCCTTAAACCCCTATTAGTTCAGTCCCGGATGGTGTTACAGTCAGGGATGAAGGCCAGCTCAGCCCACGGTTAAGTAATTCAAATAAAAACCCTGCTTAGTCTCAATTGAAGAAGCAGGATTTATAACCATGAATACCAAGCTAGATTCTAAAGTACCTGCTAAAGTGACTAGGTCACATAGCAGTCAAACATACAGATCAAACAAGGCTGAAAGTCACACTAAAAAACAAGTAGGCATGCATTTTAGTTTTAAAGAATTCAAGAAGGACTTACAGCATTTACCAAACATGTCACATCACAGCAGCCCAAGAGCTGCAAGAAGCTGCTTTTGACTTAGTATGCAGTGCAGTCAGCCCATTTTACATTATTCATCTCTTTGGAGGATACGCCAAGGAGGCTCAAAATACCCAGTACCCAACATAACCCACTTATTAAGAGATGACAGTGACTCAGAAGGGCTCTTTTTGATTGTAGATGACAAAAAAGGGTTACCCCTGGTCCCCTTAGATCCTGAGCACATCTCTCATAATACTTAAATACCTGCCTCAGGTTCTTACTCCATTGCAGTAAGAACTGAAACTCACATGCACCTGCTTTACCAACCGTCACGTTTCACCATTTCCCACCAGTTTACACATGACGTCTCACTTTCAGCACTGAGTCATTGTTCTTTCTCATTCATTGTCATCAAGCCAAAATGTTTAATCAGCTACTCCCTCTGAGATTAACATCATTAAATGCATGTAGATAATGAAAAAACTCCTAAATTAATTCATGAGATAAAAAGAAATAAGATATTAAATTCATCTTTACAGTAGAATTATAAACTAATATAAAAACATTTTTTTAAGGTATATCAGGCAGTGGTCATGTGACAAAAGAACGAAAGGACCAAGAGGACTTGGAAAAAGAACTAATCTTTTCGGATTCCGGCTCATATTGCACTGGTTAATATTAGGGAGTGGCAATGTGACAAAAGGAAGTAAAGGACCCTGCCCTGATTGCACTCGTTAACATCAGGGAAAAGAAATATAAGAGAACAGACTAAGATCCGAACAGAATCAAAGATCCGAGTCTGTAAAATGATCTGAACTTCCCATCACTATTTAAAGATGTAAGAATGTTTAAAATTCTGAATGTTTTTCAGTCTAGATAGGCTGATTAATCTGTTGGGACGATATATTTTTTAGAAAATTTGCATCGGCTATCTTGATGTGAAAATATGCACTATAATGCAGAAAAATTGAAACATGAAAACCAATAACCCGCAAAAAAACAACACAAAGTTACACTCCCATTAAAACAAAAAAAAAACACATTACTGATTTTATAACTACCACTGCAAAACATTCTGACAAATCAATGATGTCTCTGCCTGTAGATGATGACGAGACATAGAAAAAAATTAAATAAAATCTAGAAAAAATCATGGATGTCGAGCGGTTTGTGGCTGATCACAAGGAGCCGTTTGACAAAAATGTGGAGCAAAGAGAGGATTTGTGGTGCGCTATTTCTTTCCTGTTTCCTTTACAAAGTCGCTATGAAAATGTGGAATGAGCGCCAGTTCTTTTACGTCCTACTCACCTCATCAAAAGAGCCAGTTTTCATTGGTCATTCTCCTTGCAAGAAACTAAGCCAACACCTCAATCTGAGACGGTCGTAGTGTTGTTGCATGAAACTTCAGATCGAAAATTCGGATCAGTGTGTAAAGGCCTTTGTACTAGATTATTGTTCACAGAGCAGGTGTCATTATGGCCACACCCTTTTTGCAATGAAATACTATCAGGGATTCAGTTTGTTCTAAAGAGACACAGCTAATTCCCAATCAGCAATATCTCTCTCGACAACACTCCACTGCATGAAGCCACAATCCCAACAAAGTGATCTCCCAAACAATCCCTAAACCTCCCAGATGCTGACTTTACCAGAGTGATTTTATGTACCTTGTTCCAATCCTGCTTCACATTGTTCCGACTGTGTCTCTGTAAAACTTTTGCACCTCTGCCACTCTCTTTAAGATTATCATATACTCCTTTGGTCTTCTGTTCTGATATCCTGCTTCATTCCTGAGGTTGTTCTGAGGGTGGTGTAGCTGCATCTGGGTATGTTTCGCAGCTGCTGCTCTGTGTTGACAAAAGTTTAGTTTCTTCTCTTTTTGAACGTTTCTTTCTTTCTTTCAAACAGGTTTAATTTTCTTACAAATTACAGTCGCTTCTTGTGACCATATACTGCTCAGCCCATGACACACGAATATCAGAATATCAGGCTAATCTCCAAAATAGTTGCAACTGCAAAATCAGCTCACAATGCGTCAAAAAATGTAGTGTATGCCCGGCTTTAGTTCAAACTAAAAATGAAAAAGAGAAACTGTCTGGTTCCAACACAAGCCAACCGTCGTCCATGTTGTGTGACTGACTCCATGGCTCATTATTCTCATTGTTTGTGCAAAGGCTGAGGGTGCTAGCAGCTGGTACAACGCCAGTCTGTACTGTGAAAGACCACCCATCTGCTTGATTCTGGCATATGACCTGGAACACCATGTCCAGGACCTGTTGGAGCACTTCTCCAGATTCCTCCCATTGGTTAGCGAGCTTTGTGGTAAAGTCCCCCATTTTACACTGCCAGTTAAACAATCACACTTTGTCTCCCATGCTAAAGGCAAGTTCTAAGTGCACTGTCACACACGCCCCTTTAAGTGCTCCACAAGCTAACCCACCAACAAAGCTCTGTCCAACGCTCAGTGTGTGGTGTTCCCATCCAAACACTAGTGCAGCAGGTGTGACCAGGGTACACTCCTGAATCGCAGGTCCATAACACCATTCATAAGAACTTGTCCCAGTACTGCTGGTGCTCACTGAGGGTTGGCAGCCTCACAATTGAACCGCTGCATTAGATTGTGGATGCATGCAGATGCAGTGGTTTAGTAAGCCTCTTGGACCCCCAAACTCTGACGGACTTTCTTGAATACGCAGCTCTCATAGTTTCAGCTCTCCAAACAGGAGAACATGACTGCGATCAATACCTCCAATGTAGCGGACGCCCTCCGGATAAGCTTTCCTGTGGTCATTAGAGTCTGTCAAAGCATTGTGCTCGCAACGCAGATATAGTGGGTTCAAACCCAGAGGAAAAGGTGTTCAGATAAAAGCATCTTACAAATGCATAAATGTAAATATATAAATGTACAGCACATGCTCCATGTACCGGCCACTTCTTGAAGTAATCCATAGCAACGATTATCGCGGTTTTCAGAGTCTGTGAGCAGAAATAGCCCCATAATATCCACAAGCTCATGTTCCATAGGCTGCCCCTTTAGTTGCTATGAAAGGTGCAATTCCAGCAATATTGGAGCTGACAAAGCAAAGAAAACAAAGTCATGAATTAGAAAGTTTTACCTGGAGGAACTTGGCTGCCTGTGTCTTGACCTCACCTGATCGAACACATTGGGGAAGAATTACAGAGACCCAGTGCTTCTCATTCAATATCAGTGTCTTTACAAAGGCTCTTCTGATTGAATAGTGAAAATTAAATTCCTGTTATCACACTCCTGTGTAAAGCCATACCAGCTGGTAAAGCATATGAGATTTCCTAAAATACATGCCCCAGGTTAATTAGTTAATAGAAATTTCCAGTATATTTATACCTATAAAAATAATAACTTGAGCAAAAATGTTTCATTTCATTTCAAGTAATAGCGCAATGAGTAGAACGCCCACTTGACCACTAGCCGCCTCTTTTTCGACTCTGGAATAGTTTTTCTCACAAGGGAAAAGTTTACGACGGATGAAGGTGATTGTTTGTTGATGTCCTTGAATCAACACGTCTCCAAGTCCAGATTCTGAAGCATCAGTCCGCACCGTAAAATGCTTAGAAAAGTCAGAACTCTGAAGTACAGGCTCTTTACGAATACAAGATTTCCAGTCCTGGAATGCCCGTTCACACTCGGGAGACCACTCAAACTTAGCTGGAATACACTTTTTGGTCAGATCAGTTAAGGCTCTACTGGAAAAGTTGGGAATGAACCTCTGAAGAGTGATAACACTCTTTTTTTCTACACCAAAACTTGACCCATAACTTCACTTATCTCCTTCTGCCTCATACAGTCCAGTGAAGCTGTTTTAAATGAATCCATTTGTCTAGTCTTGCTTTAAAGTGTATGGTTGGTCTGCTTCCTTCTGAAACACTTTTGAAAATTGTGAATAGTTAAATCAACTTATAGGAAGTATTTGCTGAAATGTGCTTTGCAAGACCAATGAAAATAGTTACACTGACAATAAATGTTTTTTGACTTCCAGCAGTGGGTTTCCATGGCAATGCTCTCACCTCTCTCTCACTGTCACAGTATAAGGCTGCAGAAACAGAAGCCATTGACATGTTTTGCATAGTTACAGCTCAGAGGAACATGCGCTAGCCAGTATCCGGCTGAACAGAAACAGCTGAGCACAGAGGAGATCAAGTTTAATTTAACCTAAGACATCATGCTTCCACTCCCACTGCCTTGGCTTCTGCTTCTCTGATCACGCACAAAGACGAATGATCTTATGAGGATTCATCACTCCAGATACTTCTGTTCTTGAATCGTGAGGAGGAGTGGGATGAAGACCAGTGGAGTTTGTATTTCGAGCAAATGTGACAACGAACACTTAGTTGTCTCACTTGAGTCTTGCCAACTCCCACTCAGCACTAAGATAGCATTAATTCCAAAAGGCAAAGCCTTGACAAGGCTGAGCTGAGGGGCATCGAGCTGCACAGGAGAGGGTCCCTGTATGAAAGAACATCTTTGGCCACAACAACCTCAGACAAAAATGTCTGCAAATCTGACATTTGCGAGTGAAGAGGCTCCCGGTAAACCCTATTGACATGCACGCTGCTCCCCTGTGGTCCGCTGTTGTCTTACAGCAGTTTGCAGGTAGAGACACGTATTTGCAGACAAAGTTGACATCTGCATTTCTTTTTGCTTATTTATTTCATTTCAAGTGCCAATCAGGCTCTGATGTATTGGCAGGTGGCAGGGGGAGCTGGAGAAACTATTGAGGCTTCCCAAAGGACTGTGGACTCTTCAGGGGTGAGTACAATTACTAGTTCTTGTTTTTTGAAGGAGGATGTTGCAAATTGGTATATGTGAAAGATATTTGACAATTAATGCATCACAAACTTCAAGTTTCCAAATAAAGAAAACTTTATAAGGTAGCCCTTTGCATTAATCAGTACCCAGCATAAAGATCTCAGTTATAAAAAAGGTTGGTGACCCCTGCTTTAGGTGAACATAAACAAACAGGCATGAAGCGGGGATAGTGATATGACTAGAGTGCTAGCACAAACTGCTAACTCCGCACTCAAGCTGACGATGGAGATCAAACACCAACTGGAAACTTCACAGGTGAGTAGGAGTCTGAAGACAAAGCAGAGTGCAGGTAAGTAGGGTTGTTGAGGGAAACTCATGCAGAGATTGGTGGAGAACGCCGGCGAGGAAGTTTTATCGAGAAAACATTGATGACAGATGGGGAATGCTGGAAGATGCAGTCCCTTTAAGGAGAAGAAAAGTAAACTGGATTGGCTAAAGTATCAAGTGATAGCAGGGGAGTGAGTAATTAGATGTTAGTTTCTGGAGGTTAGGGAAAAGGATCTCACACTCAAATCTTTTAAATGACCATGTGGGTTATCTGTAAAATATGTGCTTATAGTTTATATATTCGATAGTGACAATCACACAGATCATGGTTGATATTTTCATATTCTCTCTTCACATTTCATCAATACACACACCCCTAATTGATAATAGTCTACAAATTTGGTATGTGTTTTGTGTAGCTCTGCATTTAAACTTATAAAAGTTGGTTGATATATCATTGACTTACAATCGGATTTCTATGCAAATCATGAATAAAAACTGAATCCAATGATCCGGGGCCTGTACCATGAAGCCGGATTAGCTGGCTAGCCAGGTAAGTTTAGGATTAGTTTGCACCAATTCTGGGTTTTAGGTACCATGAAAGAAACTCGGCTTCAGTTGGTGTTCATTGCCATGGTAACTTGCGCTGCACGGCTAACCTGCTCCGGGGCAGGTTAAGTTCTGGATTCGAGATCTCAAAACGAAATTTGACCAATCAGTAGTGAACATTTAAGTGACGCAACTAATTTCTAGTATTACTGCGCGCTTGTAAAACGTGCTTAAATTCATTGTATTTCTGTATTATAATAGTTTGCTACTCAGCGGAGAAATGTAAGGACCTCCGTCTCTCCATGTCGAACGCAATTGGTTGTTCGGTGGCACGTCACTCTTGTATGTGCAAACGCGCGCCTCAAGTAATCATGCTTAAGGATCAAAGCCTGGGTTAACAAAGAAAGTTGATGAGCTTCATCATGGTACTAATAATGCCTCATTGTATCGGTTTGGATTTGTCAACCCAGAACTAACTCTGAGTTTGTTCAACTACGTTCATGGTCCAGGCCCCTGGAGGTGCAAACTTCTAATATGTTATTCAGAATAGAACATAAATCAGGGAACAAAAGTTGAAACTGAGAAAAAGTACCATTTTATGGGAAAAATATGTTTATTCAGATTTTCATGGTGTCAACGAATCCCAAAAAAGCTGGGATGGGTAGCAATAAGAGACTGGAAAAAGTAAATTTGAGCATAAAGAACCGTTAGAAGACCAATTAACACTAATTAGGTCCATTATCAACATGATTGAGTATAAAAAGAGCTTCTTAGAGTGGCAGTGTCTTTCAGAAGCCAAGATGGGTAGAGGATCACCAATTCCCACAATGTTGCACGGAAAGATAGTGGAGCAATATCAGAAAGGTGTTACCCAGCAAAAAATTGCAAAGGCTGGATGCTTGTGATCTCCGGGCCCTTAAAAGACACTTCCTTTACATTAGCATTCCTGTTTGTGGTGCAATCACAGAATTGGCTCAGGAATACTTCCAGAAACCATTGTCAGTGAACACAATCCACCGTGCCATCTGCCGTTGCCAGCTGAAACTCTACAGTGCAAAAAAGCCACAACCTCAGGCGTTTTCACTGGGCCAGGGATAATTTAAAATGGAGTATGGCAAAATGGAAAACTGTTCTGTGGTCAGATGAGTCACAATTCCAAGTTCTTTTTGGAAATGTGGAACGCCACTTCATCCGGACCAAAGGGGACACGGACAACCCAAGTTGTTATCAACGCTCAGTTCAGAAGCCTGCATCTCCGATGGTATGGGGTTGCATGAGTGCCTGTGGCATGGGCAGGTTGCATGTCTGAAAAGGCACCATCAATGCAGAAAAATATATTCAGGTTCTAAAACAACATATGCTCCCATCCAGACGTCAATTCTTTCAGGGAAGACCGCACATTTTTAATGCCAGACCACATTCTGCATCAATCACAACATCATGGCTGCGTAGGAGAAGGATCCGGATACTGAAATGGCCAGTCTGCAGTCCAGATCTTTCACCAATAGAGAACATTTGATGCATCATAAAGAGGAAGGTGCGACAAAGAAGGCCCAAGACGAATGAACAGTTAGAGGCCTGTATTAGACAAGAATGTGAGAGCATTCCTATTTCTAAACTTGAGAAACTGGTCTCCTCTGTCTCCAGACGTCTGTTGAGTGTTGTAAGAAGAAGGGGACATGCCACACAGTGGTGAAAATGGCCTCGTACCAACTTTTCTGCATAAAATATTAGAAGATGTCAGTTTTTATTCACAATTTGTATAGTGTCCCAACTTTTTTGGAATCCGGTTTGTACATACAGCCACTGTCTTTGTATTTCTTCAGCCACTGTCCAGAGGGCGATCAAGGCACCTTCAAGAGCAGTGTATGTGAGGCGTGTGTTCCTGTTTATTGGCCAATTACAATAAATTTGGCCAATTACCGTATTTTTCACCGTATAAGACGCACTTTTTCTTCCCCAAAACTGAGGGGGAAAACTTGGGGCTTCTTATACGGCGAATACAGAGCGCCGCGGAGCGGAGGGCGGTCACGGCCGTAGGAGAGGCGTAAGATAGGCCATGGCTTCAGCCTAGCTCCTGTTATGGTCAAAAATATACCTTCTCAATTGATAATAAACACTGGAGACCGTTTGAGAGAGAACACAGCAAATGCGGCTATTATTGTAAAGATTTAGCAGTCTCAACGTATTTTCTACACACGTGTTATCCGCATTGGAAAAGAACCTCGAGCCTCTCAAAGTAAGACAAGCGCTGGAAGAAGGGCGGGACTGTTTCTCAAATTACATTTCTCTAAATGACCACTAGATGGTAGTATTATATAGGAAAATTCCTATCACACTCTGGAGCCGTCGGTGCGCGCTGACGTCATCGCCCATCTCTGCTCGTCGATACTACCATAGCGCGGATCGTAAGGAGCAGGTATGAAACATTACAGCAATTTTTGTTACTTTTACTGTTTACTGACTGTTCATGTTACATGTTTGGCATATATATAATTGTTCTTAAAACTGCTGTTAATTTTTACACAGTTGATATAAAATATTTTACTACAGTATTTGGTTCAGAATCTTTTTTTTCTAGATTTTCCTCATTTAAAATTGGGTGCGTCTTATACGGCGAAAAATACGGCACCTTTAAAGTAGGCAATTAAAGAGGATAAAATTTTTTATATTTATAAGAGTAGTGTGCACTAAATAATCAAAGCTGAACTACTCTATGCCATCAAAAGCAGAGTCCCGTAAACACATTGCTGTAGTTGTCCCATCAATGCATTACACGCTGTAAATGCACACAGACTAAGCAAAATCAAGGATGTGGTGTACTTATTTTATCCCCTGAGGATAATTATTTTGGATATTACATGTTAGTTGAGGACACAACCTTAAAATTTCACACCTTGTGAGTATCATCTATATGGAAATCCATCCTTAAGCTTCCCCTTACCATCTATATAAGACCTAAGAGCATAAGTATCTCCTGTACTGAAAGCCTGCTTATATTCCGTTTGTTCAAATCAACGGCTGTGGTTGTTGATTCAGGATAGTGTTGTAAAAGTCATCTCTTGCTGCTCTGGATACGCATCTGCCTACTTTTGACCTTGCATGTCATATGATGTGTGCAATCATGCCAGATGTAATTAGACTTGTGGAAAGAATGCAAATCACAGTAGTAAGGGCATCTCGGGTGGGCACAACAATCAGTACAGATTACTATTCCAACAATACTTAAAAAAACTAACTTGAATAAACATTGTAGCACCGTGAGCGCTGTCACTTCTAACTTTGTGCCTAATCATTGCTTTAACATATAAGCAATGTTTCTGCAGGGTAACACGTGTATTAATAGAAAACGACTAGCAGTCCCTCTTGAAACAAGTCCCTATTAATGGTGGTGGTCCTCCAGGGGATTTCAGATTTCACCTCTGTTGTTCAAGGAGCCTGGAGCAGAATGCCTGGTGAGGGAGGCAATTAAAAACACAGTGTCAATCAACAGTTGTTCGAGAAAGTGGCACAGAAATGTCGATTATAAATAATTAGAATGTTACCAAAAAAATCATCCCAGACTCTAGCTGTCAGAAACACTGCATCGTACATGTATTAGTGGCAGTTTTTCAAGAAAATAAGGGCACCAGGATTCACTGGCACTCATTGCTACTCTGTATGTAGAGCTTATGAAGCCTGGGGAGGTCTCACAGCAGCAGGCTTCCCAGTTTAGCAGGACCCAGTCTACAAACAGTCCCCTTTCAATGGTCAGATGGGCAAAATGCACTTGTCAGGATGGTTGTTTACTGACCTTTGCAATGCCTTTCATTCATCTTAAAGCTGCCTTCAAAATCAGGCTTCTGCCGCTTGAGCTGTAACTTAATCCTGGATTTTGTCAAGGAGGACAAGAAATGAAACTAGACAGAGAAATTGCAATTTCACAAAATCCTCAGACTATATACATTCACAAATGGCACTTACACACAACAAATGTCTGAGGTAATGCTTTTCTAGGCATGCTACAGTGGATATGTCCACCACAGTATAGAGGTATTGCAGTACCTGCCAATGGCAGCGTCACTAAGTGGCAAAACTCTTAAAAGGGAACAATGCAGAAATGCAAAGAATTCTGATGATGCTGTGGTCAAATTAAAAACAATCCCCACAACTTGGCTGACGACCAGTTCCATTTTACTTAAAAAAAGGTACATGTTTAGTTAATAAATGTCCTTATTTTAATACATCTTTAATGACAATTAAACTATAATAAATTATATTAATTAATTATTAATGATAATAACATATTAGGGCGCCACTGTGGCCATCCAGTTAGAAGGTTGTCATTTCGAGGCTTGCCGATGACCTACCTGGAAGGAGTTTGCATGTTCTCCCTGTGCTTGTGTGGGTTTTCTTCCAGATACTCCGGTTTCCCCCTCAATGCCAAAGGCCAAAGACATGCGGTTAGGTTGATTGAATAATCTAAATTCCACTTAGGTGTGAATGTGTGTGTTGCCCTGCGATGGACTGGCGACCTGACCAGGGTGTACCCCCGCCTCGTGTCCAATGTGCGCTGGCAGACCACTTTAGGACGCCAAAAGGGAATAAGCGGGTCTGAAAATGAATGAATGAATAACACATTTGTGCCTAAAGTGTATTCTGTAAAGAGTCAAAAAAACTTTTATATTTTAGTAAAATATTTGGTGATAACTTTTAGCATTGCCAAGCTATAAGCCTCTTCCAATGCCAACAGTATGTTTTTAAAGGAAATTTAACGGCTTTTTTGTTTACATTCATTCAAATTCTTACTCAATTGTTTCCTTTTGGGGTCACAGGGCTCTAGCTCACTTCAGGCAAGAGGCAGGGGTGCCCTGGACAACGCACAGGGCATCACACACATCCACCTAAGTGGAATTTAGATTATTCACTTAACCTAACCGCAAGTTTTTGGGATTGTACCCAGAGGAATACACTCACACCTAAGGGGAATTTAGACTACCCACGCAAGCACTTGTGAGTACATGCCACCTCTTCCCAGCAAGGTCATCGGCGAGCCACAAACTGGCAACCTTCTAACTGAAAGGTCACAGAAAGGTCACTGCACCACTGTGCCGCCCCATACATTGTCTATTTAAATGTATTTATTTTCTAATACCAAACATATTATATTCTTAAAGCTTAAAAATTTTTTATCTACTATTGAAAGACCAAGGGGGTGACAAGAAGTGGCTGCACTCTCTTTCATGGAGGTTGGACCCTAAAATGCAGATTCCTGAATGTAAATATGACTCAGTAAAAAGAGGTTTTCTGTGTGCATTATTATGCATTTTAAAAGAGAGGGAACTCAGGTGAAATCTTGTAAACAGATGATTAAATGCTGCTCTTATGTGCAATCAAATGAAATACACAGTTCAAAAGAATGTTAAAATATTTTAATTGTTATACACCCCGCAGCCACGAGAGCTTAGTTTCCTTTTTAATGATTTCTATTTCTTTTTCGCAACTGCATTGAACTCCTCAATCTCTCATTGTTTTTATTTACACCCAAAGCGACTTGTGATGCCAAAATAATCCAAGTACTTAAAAGGGGCTCGGATGATCTGAAAAGTTGAGACGGGAGCTTGCAACAGGATTAAATTAAACACACTCATGGAGAATGTTCATAGCACTTGGAGAAGTGGTGGTACTCTATAAAGAGCTATTGTTGAAACTGGTGTTACTTAGTACCGGTTCGTGCCAGTTCACTTAAGGCATTCTCTTGAACAATGGTAAGATAAGGAAGGAAAAGTATTCCTGTGGCTCAGTCAATAGAGCATTGTTTCCTCTGTATTTTGTATTTATTTGTTTGGTTTATTTATTTGCCCCAGTCAGAAATAAACTTGAAATGAAATGGGAAAAAAACCCAAGGAAGGGTCATGACATGTTGAGATTTTAGTGGCTTTTATGATGAATTCTAATGGTAGATGGAATCAAAATCAAACCATGAAAAAAAAGGCATGAGTTTGTGTTTCTTTTAAAAACTGGTTTTATTAACGCCATTGATCTAGTCACATGAGTCAATTGAGTATGTTAAGGCTGGACATGAAAGCCCACTGGAAGTGATGCGCCATCCACAAAGCAACACCTTCACTCGTGATATCTAGAAACAAACGCACAATAGTCAAGGAAATTTATTCATTTAATTTCTGGTGGCTCCCTGGAAACTTGAGCCTCTGTCGAGGCTTTATTTAGCTGAAAAATATGTCTAATACCCACAGATTCTACCTAAGTGTGTCTGGCTCAATTAAGGCACTTCAATCAGATCAGATTAGCCAATAAAAAGACACTCACAATCCTTCTCTCTGATTAGTCTTTGTGTAATGAAGTCATTTCTTTAGTGGCTTGTTAATCTATAGTTCTAGTGTAATTAATAGTTCTTCTGGAGTTGAATTATCTGGGGCTAATGAGAAAACCTTTATGACTAAAACCCCGAAGCCCAAGCCAGGCAACGGCACTGGGTGAAGGTGTGTTTGCCTCTGATTCGGGATCAGATTCTGATTGCCAGTACTTTGTAGCAGGAATTTTGTTGTACAATAAAGTGACAAAGACATCTATGGGACAGGTTTGTACAAATATTTTTTAAGAGAAGCTTTTTGCTATCAAGGCTTTCTGCTCTCGCTAACTAAAACAGTTGAGAAGCTACAACTAAAGAGAAATGGCACAATTAATATGCCAAAAAAACATAAATACTATAAAAAATTCTTGGAGATGTCTTGTGGGTGTATTTTTTTATTCAGTGCTGTTTTGAAAGCAAACACTGTTTATCCTGTTTAATTTCAGTTATTTTTTTGAATTGCAGCAATTCATTCTTTGTATTTCGGCAAAATAATGTTTGAAAAATAATGTTGCATGAATTAGTTCAGTCAATCACTCAAAAGTTTTCCCCTATTTTCAGCATTTACGCAAAACAAACTCACATTCACCACTAGTGCATAAAATGGCTTTTGGCACTCACTCACTCACTTTTGCCACTCACATGCACAAGATCTGTGTACTGTGATGACTCTATAGCATTTATAAAGCATTACAATTTCGTTTCTTTAAAATAACTTAAAATTGACATCACAATTCAAGATATGCGTCATAATGTGTACCCAATTCATGCATTGATAAAAATGTGTATGTTACATGGAGAATTGTTGTACTAAGAGTTTAATAATATAATCATAAGTTATTATACCAATTTTATTTTTTTAATCGCTCTAAACTGAATTCAGGTAATAGATCTAATTCATGCCCTAATGGGGGCTAGCTGGTTTAAGACGACCACAAACCAGTTTAAACCAGTTTACAGTTCCAGTTGCAATGTTCCAGCTCGAGCTGACAGTGCTGGGTACACAGATGCATGGTTATCAGTTACGTACATTTTCTGGTTTTTCTGAATCACTTCCATTGAAACAGAGACGTAAATAGACTGCTAGTCGGAGAACTGGCTGGTCATTTTAAATACCCTTCAAATGAGAAAAACATCTGTCTATTTTCATAATGGTGCACAGGCAGCAGATGTCTCCGTTGCGTCATGTGTGAAAAGTCACACACTGTACAAGAGGGCCATCTACTGGCGAGGTGCTCAAAGACCGACTGAGGTAAGGTTATTATTGTTTTTCATTCCATCAAGTATTTTTTTATTAGATGTCTGATATTTTAAAACGTTCGGGTTGTATACTGATTTATTTGTGTACTTTAAATTGGTCATATATATGTTTTTATCATTCAATAGTCCATTTGTTGGTTTTGACGATGTTAAACCACTAGAGGGAGATCCAATCCTTTCCGGTGGAACAAAATGGCATTCGGCAAAAAAGAAATCAGTTTGCTCTTGCAACAATAAAGTAGAATTTACCAATTATACCGATTTTTCTCTCATTCTGACTCCCACTCCCCCCACATAATGGTTATCTGCTGTGGTAATTAAACACACACTGAAGCTTCACATTCAAATTGTTCATTACTCGTAGAACATCTGTTCCTGTCACGAGTCCCAGAAGCTTGAACTTAAGATGAAATAGAGTTTTAAAAGAAGCAATTACAGACAAATACGACCAGGACCCATCCAAAACTGACTGCTTCTCTACTATTCAGTAGGCTAAACACTGTGGGGAACAAGCCAAATTTCTCAATTCACATTTGTGAAAAGGTCTAGTCAATAAATACCCCAAGCTTCCAACAAGAATCTAAAGTGTGCATACGTTCATATTTTCAGAGCCATGATGTAAATAAGAGAAAACACAACCAGTACAGGTTGGTCTTGAGCCCATAGCGATGTGTCAGACATTATTCACAATCTTTCATTGCGAATGCTCTGCTTGAAAATGTTTTTTTTTTTTTTTAGGGGGTGGCTTGGTGGTGCAGTGGGCCTTCCAGTTAGAAGGTAGTCAGTTTGAAGCTCACCGGTGACCTTCCTTGAAGGAGTTTATATGTTCTCCCTGTGCTCGTGTGGGTTTCCTCCAGGTACTCCGGGTACTGCACAATACCAAAAACATTCAGTAGCTTAATTAAATAATCCAAATCCAAATGTGTGAGTGAATGTTGCCCTTTGATGGACTGTCAACCTGTCCAGGGTGTTGAAGGGTAATCTTGCTCATTGAAAGGCACCGGCATACCCCCATGACCCCAAAAAGGGAAAAAGCAGGTTGGAAAATGAACGAATTAATGAATGGAAAAAATTAGGAATGTCATCTGTTATCCCTGGACATGTTTACATCCACAAAGTATGGTATTAAAAATGAGGCTGGAATTATATAACAATAACCTGCATATTTTAACTGGTGCAACATAAATATTGTTAAATGTTTTGTTATAAATTCTGGGCTCTGTCCTCTCATTCCCTTTTAAAATGAGTGTCACCCTGCATGTAAATATGATTCCACTGAGCCTAATCAAAGTGGTGTTGACTGATTTATCAATAAAGTATTGCAGTGAGAAACACAAATACACATTTCTACATATACAAATGTAACATTTTTGTATAATTCTTTTGCTCTTATGATTTATGTCTATGTTTATACTTTATCACATGGCATTGTTCTTTATATTTCTTTGATTACATTTTCAAACACTGTACATTTCTCAATTATAAAGCAAAGCTCACATGAGGGGTCTACTGTCAAGGTGGTGGACAAAGTCATTCAAAACTCAATTCATACCACCGCTTTTTAGCACATATAGGTACGGTTCAAACGGTTTCAAACGGTTAAACACAACCAAGGTCATCTACAATCAAAACCTTCAAAATGGCTGATAATTGAAGAAATGAGCAGCAGGTAAAACGTGAGCAAGAATCTGTCCAGACCATAATTTAGTGGATTAAAGAAGCCACTTGAGAGACTTTTCAGAAAGGCCTGGTATTAGCAAATTATTATTTCATTTTGGACACATTTTAAAAGCTACACTGCTGAATCTTGAGTGGTTACACAAGAAAGGATTTGAAAGAACGGGAACAAAAAAATGATTGAAAGGCTATCATATTTCTGAACAACGCTGCAATTTCTTCCTTGGTCATTTTCAGTCCATTTTAACCAACGTGTGCTCTGAATTAAGCCTGATACCAGGATCTCTACAGCTTCCCGAAGCCTGCGGTGGAAGTATATTAGCTGTCATGCTGAAAATGAGCCAATTTTCTTTTCTTTGATCAAGTAATCAAAAGAAACGATAAAAGTCAGCAATTACTGCTCCTCAAACGTGACTTAATTATGTCCTAGCTGTTCAAAGACAAATGTTCCTGCAGAACACATCCGCCATACCAAGAAGAAAATGAATGCCATTTCTATTCTCAACCAATTAATATATTATAATGGGGATCGACCACGTACATAATGGTATCTACATGGACCGGATGCACTTACACACCAATATCACTTTCGAAATGAGTAATCAATTAACTATATAGATGACACAGATCCAATAACTCTCGATCGATTAGTCCAGAATACATTCTGTGTGTTTTTAAGTGTGATGAATGATAGCCATTCTTTTGGACTTTTGGGGGTTTCGTTTTACAGCTATCCCTATCTACAGTCTCAAACCAATGGGGGGAGATTTGTGGGGCAGGAACAGACCAAGAATCAACCCCCTGGATGACCTAAAAGGCCACAGAGAATACGCTGACCTCCTGTCACAAATCTCCCATTGATTTCCTTTTCAACATGAGCGATACGGAGATGCGCTACAGCACTTTGTTTGATGAGCCTGCTTTTACATGTGAGTAAGGAAATGGACCCTATGCACAAAGACAAAAGAGACCACTGGGATCTGTGTTTTAAATTACTACAATCACATGCTTTTACACATTGAGGGCTTAATTGAACGCATGCACTGACCAAACACATATCAGAATCTAGCTAACCAGCTCCTTTGACATCACTGAGACCACAATGTTTGCATTTGTGATACAGTTGAAGACAAAAATATCTATTTAAAAATTGCTATTTTTAACATTATTTCCTACAATTTGTTTTCTACTAGATAAAGTCTAATTTCCTAGAATTTTACTTATTTCCAAGAAAAGGGGCGGTGTGAAATGTAACTAACTCCCAAAGTGTTGGATCAACAATACACAGTGTTAAAACTGTATAAATAATGGGTGTAAAATTATATGGTTTTACAGTAATACCTGAAAGTGCAAAATAAAAGTGTGCAAAAATCAAGTGTGACACCCCATGCCCTGAAGTGTTCTGAAGTTTACTTTTTACACCCAATAGTTTGGGGCCATATATAATCTGAACTGTGTTAAAATGAACACTTTAAGTGTTAGATTGACACTGCTAAATTTACTCTGTAGTTGTTGCCTAAATAATTGATTTTGAAAAAGCAAAGGTAAATATTATTAGCCCTCTTTAGGAATAATTACTGTGATTGGCTTTAGAACTAACCACTGTTGTCCAATTGCATTATGTTTTAACCTAATTTGCATAAAAAGCATATTAACCTAGTAAAGGGTTTAAAATGCACTTAAACCTAGGACAATAACCATATGATGTCATCATGGAAAAGACAAAAGAGATTAGTTTGAACTTGAGAGAAATAATTATTAATGCCTGCGATGGACAGGCGACCTGTCCAGGGAGTACCCCCTGCCTCTTGCCCAATGTGGGACCTGCAGACCCTTGTGACCCCCAAAAAAGGGGAATAAGCAGTTTGGAAAATTAATAAATGAATTATTATTGTTCATTAATATAGAGAAGGATGTGTAAAGGATGTGCATTACCAAGACGTTTAAAGAAACAAAAACAGTGTCGATCAGAGGTACAAAGTTCATTCATTCATATTCTTTACACGCGTGTTGCCAGTTGGGGTCACGGGAGTCTGCTGGTGCCATCTCTGTGCGCCTCATGATAAAGGTGGGGTTACACTACGGACAGGTTGCATGTCCATCAAAGGCCAACACACACCTTTACTCCGAAGAAGCCTAAGGAAAGCACAGTGAGAAGATGCAAACTCCTTCGAGGAAGGTTACCAGCGAGCCTCAAACCGGAACCTTCGCACTGTAGCATCCACTGTGCCACCCTGCCGAAGATTTCAAATAAAAAATTAAAATTCATGAAGTATAAAAAGGCTCAAACAACTGTCAAGACACTAGTGAAAGTGAGATTATGTCCAGTTTACGGCTATGGCATGATCCATTCTGGGTATTTGTGCTTTTCACCCGTCAAGTGCACCCATACAGCAGTGAACAATGACACCATGATCACAGAAACCCACAGCAGCCATCGCTGCCACGCCAAGGTAGCAATCAGCGAAACTATTGCCTTTCTCAAGAGCACCACAGTTGTGATTGACAAGAGGGGGAGAGTGAGGTTGGATCGCTAACCCAACCGTAATCTCCAGATGGAGCTGGGGGATAAAACCAGCAACTTTTGGATCACCAGTAAATATCATTATCAATCTCCCAACCACTGCCAAGTTTGGAATGGATGTCTAACTGAACAGAATTACACTGTGAGGTTTCTAACCAAGGAAGCCTCTGGAGAAGAGACACAGCTAAGCTCCAATGAATTTAGCTAAGGAAATCCTGGGGGAAAGTGATGCATAATGGAAAGAATAGTGCTTCTTGGCCACAGAGATGTTGTTGGTGACAGAAGGGAGAGGGATTAAATCCCAAGAAGATTATTAACACAGTGAAATATGATGATGGTAGTATAATGCTGTGGGGATGTGTCAATGCGATATGAACTGGGAATCTCGTCAGGGTTGAAGAAATATGAAAAAAGTCTGTAGTCCATTTGTATTTCAGGATGATTATGACCCAAAGCAAAGCTCACATCTGTTGAAAGATTGTGACTAATTTAACAAAGTGATTGTAATGCACAAAGCCTTGAATACTATAGAAAAACTGTGGAACACACTTCTGTGGAGTTAGTGTTAGTAGACCAACATATCTGCTTCTCAACATTAGAATGAAAGAATGTTCTCCAGGAGACATGCGTGGGATTTGTTGAGAACTACAGGAAACAGCTAAAAGTTATTATCAAGAAAAAGGGAAGACGTTGGTCATCATTTTGACTAGTAAACAAACTATTTCTTTTCAAACAATGGATGATTTCTCAAATACAAGTGGGAGACCGGCAAACTAGTGGACATGATATGCCAGGAGCGTAATGATGAGCTAGCTTGGTTAAATCGAATTATATGTTAACCCCAACAGTAGCAAACATAAAGTGGATGAATGGTCATTTAAAAAGCAGCTACTCAAGTCAGCAGATATTTTAGCTACTTGTCTTTTTTAGCCTCTTGGATGGATTTATCGTCAGGTTTCAAAGTAAGTTAATTGCCTGCTAAAGCACGGCTGGATCGATGGTGCATCTTTAGTGAGATGCTGTTACTCACATTGTCCACCAGTATCCGGCAATGGCTTTGATTAAGCAACAGTAAATCTAAAAGAGCTTATTTCCTACATGTTTAGTCTTCACCCAACCTGAGGGTGAGTATTGATCTCCTGATGACTTTCTAATCAAGTTTAGCATCTCTATGCAGTCTCATTAGTTTTCCTGGTTTATCATGTCAAGTAAATACTGGATAATGATTTATCTATCCATTTTCTTTTCTGCTTTTTTACACCAGGGTCACTGGACTATATCCAGTTCACAAAGAGCAAAAGTAGAGACAACCCCAGAAATTAGTTTAAGAATGTTTCATGGTTTATTGGGAAAGGTCATACAAGCACAAGGAGCCCACCAAATGGCCTCGATCCAGAGACCGAATATCTGAGAGCTAGCTTTTAACAAGATAATTAAACAAATTCCTCATGTTATTTAAATAAGCTTATTTTCAAAGTAATGAAGCAGGTTTTTAGGTCAGGAAAACTAGTAAAAGGTTATACAGAGCTGCATGTCTACAGGAAACTATAGTAAACATAAAAATCCTGTTTTTTTGTTTGTTTTTATATGTGATGGGAGGAGTTAAAGTTAAAAATATTACATTACTGGTGACTGAGCAAGATCAAAATCGTCCAAAAAGACGATCTCAAATCTGAGCACAATGTGAAACTGGCAGAATGAGTAGGTTGTGTCCTGATAATAATGGGAATAAAGACTTGTTTGGTTGAGCAACCTCGAACTGACTCTGAGGAGTATTGGTTTTCCAGGATTTAAAAAGAATTCCCCACAAAGATACTCCAGTGGCTCAACCATAGAGGATTGCATTGCATGTGGGTTAAAATAAGAATAACAGAGTCAATAGAGAGTACTAGGGAACTGCCCCACCAGCTCCTTGACCTAAACATGAATAAGACTTTTATATGGAATGTCAATGAAAATGTTTATTTACATATTTAAATAGGTGAAGCACAAGAACTTGCTTTAAGACTTGCTGAAGAGTTTATTGTAAGTGAATTTGTGTAGGGAGAAATGTATTTGTTTTAGGATGAGACTCAGGATGGACTCAGACCAGTATGACTGAGTTAAAACAAACTTTTCTAAAAGGCAAAAAAGTTTTCTCCTCTTAAGTGCAGGGGGGCACAATTAATGAATAAAGGTAAAAAATAAATGTAAAGTTATTTGCATGCTTAAATAAACAAACTGCACACATAAGGACAAAGCTACTCTGAGGTAATTCTTTAATAATTTGTCAGTGTTTAGAAAAGCCATGAATTTTGTTTTGTGGAAATGCATCACTTTAATAGGTTTCTATCACAAAACTCGTGGATGTGGCTGATGTATGCTGTTGTGTATAACTTAGAAGTATCTGCACATACCATTATGAATGACACAGGCCACCTATTGTTTAATCCATTCATCTTCTTCGAAGAGTTCTGCTGGTCACTTTGGGTGAGAAACTGGAGCAAGCACAAGGAGAACATGCAAACTCCTTCTAGGATTTTTCATTTTGATTTCAAATATAATTTGGATTTCAAAAAGGTTATTAGTTTGATGTTTTAAAGTTACAAAGCTAATTGTGAGAAAAAGCATGACTCCGAATCAGTACCATCTAGTGGTAAAAAGAGGGGAAAATGCCTGGAAGTACAATAGCTGTGATATGGCTTTCATTTTTCACAGTTCTGGCACAAAAAAGCACAAGGGCACAATGGCTTGGAACAATTTATAAGGTTTTGGGGAGGTTCATCTGTTTTTGTAAAACATTTTCACAATGTTTTGGCCTTGTCTTTGCTTTTTGGGGGGAATTATTAATATTTTATTATTAATTATTGTGAACTAATTATTTTGAATATTAATCAAATATTATTTGACCATCGATTTTTTTCTAACAAAGCATATCTTCATTCTTAAATTTTGATGTTTTGCAGTAAAAAAAAAAGTACAAAATATAATACTCATATTGTATATTTTTTTATTTCAGGTTTCTTGTGGATTCATTTTGTAATATAATGAAAACATATTTTTACAAAAGGAAGCTGTGTTTGTAATTAAAAAAATGATAGCAAGCATTAAAATGTAATTTATTAGAGCAAATAACGTTGCAAAACTGCTCAAAAGGCCCCGAACTTCTGAGGGTTAACGCATTGTTTTAATTACGTGATGTAGTGTGGCAGAAAAGAGATTTACAGTAAGTAGTATCATACATTACTTTTTCGTGAGATTTAGAGAAATGCGATAGAAATGAACTTGACTTCACGTTAGAAAATGTATTGTGTGAATTTTTTTTTTTTCAAAAAGATAAAATTCAGCAAAGATGAAATTGTATATCCCACGGGAAAAATAAATATGTTCGTTTATGCACAATTTGGCTTTCATTGTGAATTGGAAACTGCTATACTGATACAAGAGAACAGGGGGCGCTCATGCTCTTATTTCTGTAAGGGAGTAGTTCATACGTATGTGTCTGACTTACATATTATTTCACAGTAACTCATTCAATGATAATACAAGAAGTTTAAAAAAGAAAATACTAAATATGGTTTTAAGGTCATTTCCGGTTCAGTTTATATGGCTGACATCAGGTAACTTTGAATTTACACTTTAAAAACAGTCACAAAATTATTCTTAATAGTTCCCCTGTCCCGCAGGTTTTAATCCCAACTCCGCTTTGTACACACGTCAGAAGGACCGAATACTGTGCTCGGAGGAGTTTCATTGAAGCAGGAAACCAGGAGCTGGTTTGCCTGTTGAGCTGCCAAAATGTTGACCAAATTAATTTGTGCTGCCTGAGAACATCCAATTCCTACTTGGCCAGTCTTTGGACAATTCTTATTAAGTAAAGTGCTTAAAAGAGCCTGATCAGCGAATACTCAGAGTCTAGCTGAGCCAAAAGCAGAAATGCACAGAGCTCTCCAAGCATCCTGGCACATGCGCAGTGTCTCCGAGTGTGAGCGCGCTTCAATATCACATGAACTGAGGCGCGACAAACACTCTTATTTGACGTCAAATCTGGACTGGGATAACTTTTAAACCTTTTTAGAATTGTTGAAGAAATGGGAAAATATTCCAAGGGTATATAATTCTGGAAAAAGTGATATAGTAACATTTTCTATTGAAAGTGTTTGCTGGGAATGATGTCTGATCGTTTGTCACTTGCCAGTGCGCAGCTGGTGCGCGATGGATGTATTATGGAAATTCCTCTGTATCAAATGTAACGAGCTTTTCTCTTCTCGGAATGTATCGGAATAAAGTGACGATGATATTTGCAACTTTTTGGATACTCGTACCTTCTCTTGGTAAGTTAGAATCCATTCCTTTCCTTTACGCATTAAAATTCTGGTGTATATGGAACTTGCCTTGTGTGGTAAACTATAACGAACAGTAATTGGAAACCTCAAGAACAAAACATATTACCCTTCTGACCATTCTGTCGTTAAATTTGACATGTCTAAAACTTTGTTTCCCCTCGCAGATTTAGTGCGCTTTGCGCGAGCGGATGTGTCTCGTGCGCTCCGGCCGGATTGCGTTAGGGCGCATGAACAGTGTTTGGCCAAGTACGACTGCAGCACCAAGTACCGGACCATGAGGCAGTGTGTGGCCGGGACAGCCGGGAACTTCAGCATGTTGCCGGAGCCCGAGGCGCAAGACGAGTGCCGGAGCGCCATCGACTCCATGAAGCAGAGTCCTCTCTACGAGTGCAAGTGCAGGCGAGGCATGAAGAAAGAGAAGAACTGCTTGCGCATCTTCTGGAGCATCTACCAGAGCTTGCAGGGTGAGCAGATGCCACATTCAAATAATCTAACCTTGGACAGTTGATGTACATTTCAATGCCTGTTTAATTTCAACACTTCCTCAGCTAACGATTTATTGGAGGACTCCCCATATGAACCAGTGAATAGCCGACTGTCTGATATTTTTCGCCTGGCTCCCATCATTTCAGGTAAGCCAGATGTTCAATTACCGCATGGCTCTCAGTTACACTATGCACAAATCACTTGTCTGCTTTTAATTCACTAAATGCGTGCATAGTCCAAAGTTTTAAACCCTAAACATCATGCTCATTAGAGATGTAAGTCTTTTTTAAAAGGGTGGAGGAGAGTGGGAGGGACATCAACGACAGTCTCCCATAGGGAGGAGTTAGTGGAGTTGAAAGGTAACGCTAAAAAATTGTTCATGAATGTGCTTGATTTGATTGTTTTCTGTCAGGACGTTAATTAGCCACCTGGCTGCAGGCTGCAGCTTCTGTCTGTAGACAATCTCCAAAATGTGGTCCACTTGCACTCCCTCCCCACACTGGGTCTCTGGACTTAGGGGGACTCTGGGCTCGGGTCATGTCCTGGCTCTAGAACCCTTTCATGGAAGGCTCCCTGGTACACATTCCATGCTGACCAAATACACCTCGCTTCACCAGGCTATTTAGTAGTATGGTGAACTAGCGAATCAGGAAAGGTATCACCCTGGCCCAACGTTTAGAACCTCATCAATGCTTTAAAACGTCATCGAAAGGTGTATGAAAAAAGTACTGCTTTTACAGGAATGCCTGCAAAAGCACACAAAGTCGAGCTAAGTCGAATCATGTTAGTGGAAAAACGACATAAAATAATATTTTGGGTGTTTCAAAAGGTCAAATTGACTATTTCACAGAGCATTGTAGACCTTCACACCGAGAAGAGCCAGTTGAGGTGGTTCAGGCATCTGTTATGGAAGAGGTGTTCGAGGCATTTTCAGATGAAAGGGGACTGCGTACATGATTGAGAGTGAAAAACCTCTAATATTCCCCATGTAGTGCTGCAGGAAGTGTCTGCAGAGAGTGAAATCTCAAACGTGTATGGTCTTTTCAAATGAAGGAAAAAATAAAACTAGAGGGACGTGAGTCTCTTGGCTGTTTTGGATAAAATGAATCACCCCTATATGACTAGACTCCCTAGATTCACAGGAAACTGTTATTGAAAAACAAGCTGCATGTATCCTTTAAGTCTACATTAAAGTTTATCCAGTCACATGTTTTAATGATCCATTTCCCCTTGGGATTGGGTTATCGTTTGTCGCTAATGAATGATGTGCATCAAGGGCCACTGGAGTGGATGTTGGCTGCAGGTTTCAGTGGTGTCTTTGTCTGTCTAATGCATTCCTGTAGCAAAGGGACACTGTTTGTTGGTCATGACCCATAGATGGCGCTAGTCCTCCCTTGTGGATGAATCTCTTAATCTTGATTCAGATTTGTGAAGTACTGCAGTAAATCTTGATAGTGACAGACAATGATGCTTCGACAACTGCTGATACTGGCAGTGTTCTAATCATTTGGAAGTGTGTGATCTGGATCTCAGAGATCTCCCTATATTATGTTAATTATTTATATTGGTAGCTTTTGAGATCATTATGACATGCTAAAAGAAAATAAGAATAGTCGTTTGTAAACCACTTCAATTGAGTAAATGTAGTCATTTAAGGAACAGGCTGAACTCTCCATGGTTCCAATATTCCGCTGTAAAGTGGAAGATTTTATCTTTGCTGTCATTCTTAATTATTATATTATTTTACTTCAGAAGTTAGATATTTGGATAGCATGATGGATTTTTAAATGGAGGGTAATCAGCTAAAAGCAAATCCTTTTAAGTGATGTACACAACCATGAGGATTCATTGTTCGATCATTTTTAAAGCTTTAACTTGGAGTGTTTTAACAAATGCAGGTGAAACGTAGGGCCTTGAAAAGTTGTGGCTTGAAATGTGGATATTTAAAAGTCTTTCCCCTTATATTCTTTTACTTTTTACTATACACCTACAAAGCCATGTGACAGAAGAGGCAACTGAGTCTGCTGCTTTGTTCTTTCCTGAAATGTCAATCAATGCCATGCTATGAGAGTTACAGAGTATACAGCTGTAGCTTCTTTATCATAATAGAAATAATGTGTTAAAAATCACAAGTTTGATTTGCATTCGTGTTTGTGAGATGACCAGAATAAAAGTACTATACATTGCAAGGGTGTTCATTTGAATAGCTGTCATACAGTGATGCAAAAAACAAAATATTGTAAATCTTGCAAGACGTCTTTATTCTTATTCCACTGATTTCTAGAGCAAATCCATATAAATATACATGGATGACAGTCCTGGCATCCTGGAGCGAGCAGGAGCTTTATGAACACTGTAAATAAAACAGATGATTTGCTTGAGAGACTCTGAGTCGCTGTGCCAGACATCCACACAGCCCCAGAGGGAGAAACGTTCATGTTCTTAAAGGAACAGCTCATCCAATACTGAACAGGTCGAAATCTTATTTCATACGCAAAAGAATTGTGCTCATATTTAGAATTCATTTTAAGATTGACAGCTTGTGACACCAATGATTTAGTTTGAACTTTGAATGAGTACTGACAAAGATTTTTGTTATGAATATTGTTTTATGATTTTTTGTGTAATATAAACATTAGGGATGCACAATACCATTTTATTAAGTCAGAGTACAAAAACCACATTTTTTTTTACTTGGACTCGCAGATACCAATTCCTATACCTGTTTTTGGGATGTGGCGGTAATGACACAGTGAGACAGTTGTTTTAAGACAGTTGTATCATGTATTTGTAGTAATACCCCATCAGTGACAAGATGGCGACTTGGACTTTCATACTTTGGTTTCAAAATGTTAAGTAGGTGACAATATCCCATGTTATCAACATGTGATCAATCTGAAAGTGGTTGATCGTCAGAAACAATGAATCGGGTAAGCATCAGTTATCTGTTTGTGTCTCATGTTATCTCTTGCCATTTCTCCTTATTGGTTGCTGAGTGCTAACAGTACTGAAAGTTCACTGAAAGTTCTGTCGATGACGTTGGAGGATATTGGTCTTTGGGATCGTAAAGCTTTTACAAATACGAGTACTTGAGCTCAGTATCGGGCCCGATATATTTGGGGGACATTCAGCCATTGCCATTATCCATATACCCTGTCAATCAAAATCATATGTACTATCAGTGCTAATGGAGTTCTGGACTGAACTGTGCTATTCCTTCAAATTAAGATTTTATATAAGAATAATATTTTTTTAATACTTCATATCAATGCTATTTTGGTATCTAAAGGTGTGTGAGTGACTATATCAGCGATTAGTGAGCCATGGCACGCCATCTGGTTGGCCGCAGAGGCAACTACATCATCAAATATTATATATATATATATATATATATACGGTTCACGGGATGTATTGAACCATTTCGGTGCGGCCTGTTTGGTTCGGTACACTTGTGTACCGTTTCGGTATTTTTTTTTTTATTAAATAATATACATTTATTATTAGCGTGATATTAAGCGCAGCGGAACAATGTTCCTAGGCAAGTTTCCGCACGGACGCTATTGAGTGACGCACAGTAGAGCTGCACGCCACGGGTAGTTGTGAGAAATGGCATCATGGCAACAGCGAAAGAGAAGCCAGAGCTTGAAGACCCTCCCACCTCACTACACTCTCCTGTTTGGGAACACTTTGGCTTCCCTGTTAAAATACATAACGGGGATAGACGAGTGGATAAATTTAAAGTTGTATGCCGACGATGTACCACGGAGATCGGGTATGTGTCAGGCAACACATCTAACATCTTCTACTGCTAGAGATATTGTCACTGTCTCTCTTCAGAAAATGTGGATAGGTTAATCTTTTTAGCCTAAAACTTAAAAAGTTAATTTTGTTGATATATAAGCTGAAGCTGTTGCTAGTGTTAAAAGTTTTCAGGTCCTAACTAGTTGCAGTATTTAATTTTTTATTTAAAAAAATGTGTTTTTCTTTATAAAGAGTGCAATTTATTTAAAATATCACCCAAAAGTGTCACTTTTATTTATTTTATGCAAGAATTCTATTGTGTATTGGCAGCTTTTCAAAATAAAGATTATGTAAGTTCTTATTATTTTGTACCAAAAATGAACCGAACCGAGCTGTCCAAGACACTGTACCGAACCAAATACGATTTTAGCGTACCGTTACAAATATATATCAGAAATGCAGCATCACTGCAGCAGCTTTACCTACTATTCATTTTGACAGACTCCATTCTGGCAGTGTGCATGGAAGTCTACACGCAGTCAACTGATGGAAAAATTGTGCCAGCTTCTAAATAAAATTCTTCCAAAGAAACCAGGTTCGACAACACCTTTAAACTTGTTTGGAAAGATCGGTAAGCCTGTCTTGAGCAAAGCTTTGAAACATGTCAGCACATAACACCCTAAAGGCAAACCAAACAAAGGCAGACACATGGTCTACAGTGTATCAGCTTTCCCCAGTCCATCAAAAATACCACTCATCTAATCGTGTCTCCTCTGGGCTCTAATGCAGAAATGCCAATGTTTCAGTAAATGCATACAGGATATACTTCCTGTCAGAAACAGAACTGAAATCAATATGAATGGTCACATTAAAAAGCTAATCATTGCTGAGCAAGACTTCCATAAAGATCCCGCATTAAAATGTATCAAATAATAATTAAAGGTTTACTCTTTACAGTGTCCAAACACTGTCCAAAAAAGCTTCTATTTAGAACCAAATGTGGTTCTTTGGCTCTTAATCATAGCAGAACACTTCTCTTCAATGGTGCTATTGAGGAACAAAAAATCAAGTGTGAAAAAATCAACTTTGGCCTGATATATGTGACCAGCATCATTATATAAAACAACAAAGAACTACTTTAAAACCACAAGTACCAAAAAAAACAGTTTGATTTACTCTAATGAAGTGCCTCAAAAACCACAGAGAACCAGTAAAGAACCAAAAAGAGCTTAAAGGGTTCTTTAAAAAAGTGCTCTGTAGCACCTTCAAACCTGCAAAGAACCAGTGAAGAACCACTGAAGAAACATGAGTGTAGGAGATGTCCCTGAAGGTTCCAGGTTTGAATTTAAACAAGATCAGTTTCTTTTGCTGTAGGATTCATGTCCATTTGCCATTATTTTTACATGACGGTAGAAAGATGCAGGAAGTGAATGGGAGGTGGAGAAAAGGTACTAGTAATGGAAATTTGGGGATTTGAATATGGGTCATCCATGCATCAGCTGAACAGTTCCATTCCACAATCAAACCATGCAGCTCTGAGATGAACTGGCAACCTTCCCATGAGTGAAATAATTTCTGTTCATTCTTTATGAGCGGATCTTCAATATGACTCTTGAACAAGAAGTAATGCTGGAGAATCAATCATTCACTAATTTAAAAAGATCTTTTCAGCCTTCCATTGAACTTTTCAACATGACTAAAATCCACAACCAAACTAATTCTTTTCCAGTTCAAATCTTTGCCTTATGGGTTGAGTTTGAACAAATAGCTCAAACCTGAGGACTGGGAGATCAATCAAAATAGAATAAGAATATATGGATTATAATAAATGAATTATTGTTCAATAAACATTGTTATGTAATATTAATTTATAACCCATTACAGAAGACTCTGGAAGCAAGGTTTAAGAAGATTTAAAAGAAAAGTTAAACATGCTGAATTGAGAACAAAAATAAATTTGGGAAAAGGGAGGGGAAAGTTGAATCAGAGCATAGTTGCTGCCTTATTGAAGCAACTTGTAACTTCCTGTTTTATCTCTGACAATTAGATTGTAAATTAGTCTCTGAGGGAGAAGGCAGTTAACGTAAGGCTTGATACGTGTTCTTAGTGGCAGCGACTGGAAATTATCTTTTAACCACCTCTGGAAATGACTTTTTAAAGTAAACATTACTTGAAAATTCTAAGTTGTACAAAGAAAGTTCAAATATTTTGAGCACTGTTTGACAAAGCCAAGATTTGTCAACTCAGATGTTTCCAGAAAAGTTTAGAGTACTGTTAAAGTCCTGGGTTTCCGTTACAGGTTCACCCTTCACTGAAGTGATGAAAGATATTTGTTTATTGTGCATTCATCAGGATATTTTTATCAGGAAAACTCCAAATGTTGCAAATGTTTGAATGAAAGAGCAAATAGACTTTTTTGACTCTCTTTATAGAATATACAATATATAAAATCAACATATACATATATATATACCAGTGGCATTGCCACTATGCTCAATTAGTACTAATGGGTCCTAAATGTACCACGACAATACCCCCCAAACATTACACCACCACCACCAGCCTCAACTGTTAATACAGTGCAGGATACATCCATGCTTTTATATTGTTGATGCCAAATTCGGACCCTACCATCCACTCCTCAGACCACGCAATGTTTTTCCACTCTTATAAAGTCCAATTTTAGTGAGCCTCAGGTTCCTGTTAATAGCTTACAGGTGTGGCACCCAGTGTGATCTTCTGTTGCTCTAGCCCACCAGTCTGGCCATTCTTCTCTGACCTCTGGCATCAACATGTCATTTGTGCCCTCGAAACTCCCACTCACTGTAATTTTTTTTGGGCGATTGTCTGCAGACTCTAGAGATGGCTGTGTGTGAAAATCCCAGTGAATCAGAGGTTTCTGAAATATTCAGATCAGCTTGTCTGACACCAACAATCATGCCACGTTCACAGTCACCTAATTTACCTTTCTTTGCCATTTTGATCTTTGGTTTGAACTGCAGCAGATATTCTTGACCGTGTCTACATGCATTGAGTTACTGCCATGTGATTGGCTGATAAGAAATTGGTATTAATGAGCAGTTGGGCAGGTGTAAGTGGCTTTTAAAGTGGCTAGCGGGCTTATGTGTGGAAATGCAGCCCAAATTGAAGAGATTTTTTTTATATAATCAGATCACTACATACAACATATTTCAATCCTGTCTATGTTTCAATTTCAATCATTAAACATATTTCAACAATCAATACTCCACATCAAATTCAAATCCCCAATCCTCTTGACATGCTCAGTCTTGTCAGTCATGTATTGATTCAGGTTCAGCAGGCTATAACTCAACAATATCAATTTAATTTGACTTAATTTCTGGTCAAATGTGCCAGGGTTAGGATAAAAGTAAAATCTATATTTTTGAAGGCCATTTCATCTCACCCTTAGAATTATATCTGCCCTGGCCATCGGAATTATTCACACCCTTAGGCTTCTAAGAGAACCGAGAGACCGTCTGCTTGACTCATGAGCTTTATGAATAAATCTGCTTTTATTCAGTCATGCCACTCATCCAGACATTCTTTGATTTAATTTGAAATTGACAGAGATTTTCTTGAAAGATGAAACACTTAAGCTCAAATCTAAATTCCACTTAGTGTTACCACATACATTAGGTTCAATAAATAATTTCTCACTCTATTTCCGCCTCTCTGTCAGAATTGATTCATTGTTTTTGAATATTACAAAAAAAAAAAATCTTCAGTTGCGCTGAATATGATTCAGGGGGGTGTTTTTCATGTGTGTAAGGTTTGTTGGAATTGCCCAGTCTGTTTAAAGACAAATCAATTCCAACCTTCACTGGGATTGGCACGAATTGCAAAAAGCCCATAACAGAGGAAGGGGTTATTAAATATGAAGAAAAAAAAATGCCCCTGTCAGCAGTTATTGTTTGGAAGTGCAATTTTATTTCCAATCTCATTTCACATCATTGACATAGATGCCAGAGCTGCATGGTTCATGAATCCCAACCAGCTGCCACACATCCAGAGGAAGGAAAACAAACAAGGGTATTGCATTAGATGGTTTTCCGCATAAAGCTGAACTTTAGGATGAGCTGGAAAATGCTGAGAATCACAGAAGCAAGTCTCCAAATCCTCATCATCTCACTCTGTGAGAAAACACACAACAACTTGATTATTGCTTGAGGCGAAACTGACATTTAAAGAGTGTGTGCGTGTGTGTGTGTGTGTGTGTGTGTGTGTGTGTTGTGAACAGCTCATACGCGCTGGGTAATTACAGACGTCTGGATACTTGATTACAAATCATTCAGCTTCAATAACTGTCTCAAGAGCAACAACAAAGAGGGAAACTGAAGAGTTGGGTCTACAATTGCAACAAAACACCACAAAAAACGTTTTCCTTTAGGAATTGCAGAAATAAAAAAAAATCTGCACAGCGTGATCGATAATATATTGTACCTAACAATGTTTGATATTTTGAAACTGAAACTGCCACTCACTGGAGATGATCTCTTTTTCGGGCCATTCTCTGTAAACTTTTGAGATGGTTATGTGTAAAAATCCCAATAGATCAGTAGCTTCTGAAATACTCTGACCAGCCCATCTGGCATCAATCACTTAATCACCTTTCTTTGCCATTTTGATGCTTAGTTTGAACTCCAGCAGATATTCTTGACCATGTCTACATGCATTGAGTTACTGCCATGTGATTGGCTGATGTTGTTGTGGTGTTAGTGAGTAGTTAGACAGGTGTACCTTTTAAAGTGGCCAGTGAGTTTGGAAATTGTTCATGCATTTTTTTGGTATGTTTCAGAAATAAAAAACCTGCACAGTGTGATAGAGAATCTACTGTACCTAACAATGGTTGACATTTTGAAATTGAAATGTCATTTTGCATGTTACAAACAGTACGAGTCAAATGTTTTAGGAAGGTGTAAAAAAAAACCAAAAAAAAAACCGCTGTAAACATTTTTTTTAATATATATAATTATAAAATGTATACAATGTACGAAATGTAAAGTGAGAGAACAGAAATAAAAATCTAAACAAAATCAATATTTGTTGTGTTAGCTTTTGGCCAATGAAACCAGCACAAAAACAGAGGATTTAATAAGATTATTGTCAGGCATATAATCCACCAAATGCACCAAACAGGTGCTAATGATCATCAGTCACATATAGATTCAAACCATGTCGTGAACGGAAACAGAAACAGCTGTGTAAGAGGCTTAAAAGCTCACATGACCAAAGCAGAAATAAATACACAGAGAAAACAATGAAAAGAGCAAATGTGACAGAAAGTCCTTACTTGGTCCATACTTCTTTGAATGTTGAACTCAAGGAAATACAAATACATGTTTTTTTTACTCTTTAACTTTACACATGCGTTAACATGCTAATTTTGACAGCACCAGTAGTAATATTAGCAATTCTTTATTTGATGATCTAGGATCCTTGATGAAAGAACTTAATAGACGATGATGATGATAATGATAATGATGAAATTAATTTTAATTCATATTTGTGTTTTCAAATCATCTCATTTCTGAAAGGAGATAAGTTGAGATGGTGATAATGGTTTAGATCACTGACCTTATCATAAGAAAGATTAGTGGTATCATCAAACAAAGAGCTGCATAAAAAGCAAAGCCCATCTTCCTTCATAATAAATCCTGTTGATATGTGAAAGTGAGCAAATATAAAACACATCTCCTCCTGCATATACAGTACAGTTAATCATATATACTGTATGCTATAGTGCATGAGTCTTCATAACTAGATGATGTTTCAGGTTATCTAATGTCACGTCATCTGTCAGCGCTGAGATTAAGGACATACTATGATCCTGATACATTCGCAGGAATAGACCGAGAAAGACTCAAACCCCCACCCACCCACAGTCAGAGAGAACAGTCTGAATAGACTGCCGGAGTGTATTGACTGTCAAAGACATATAATACAAATCCTCTGGAGTGGATTTTGGACTGAAGCCTGGCGAGAGAAACAGGAAATCCTTTATTCTAATGGGTTGGGTTGACAGCTCAATGCTGTCAGTCCCTAAGGACTGATCCCCTGCTGTGGAAGCGTATATGTGTGTACTTCAGTGTTTGGGATGTAGAAAGCCAATACTTATCACTTCCCGAGTCTGGTATTGTAGGGTTGTGAATGGCAATGAACGGCACATTCATGGGTGCATTGAGCAGAGTTCCTGTAGCTCTCTTTAGTTCTTTTACCTTGTTTTTAAGCCTGCACAATCTATGTACATGTCTATACATGATTCCAGATTTTATTAGGCATTATTGTTATTTAGGATGGTTCAAATGAACTAAAAATATTACTAAGCTTTTATTTATATAAACAAAAGAGTACCCTGGACTCCTTTTACCGCTTCCTTTCCTTGTTATTGGGGAGCTACTCAACCTGTGTTTCAGCAGAAATGCAGTGACAAGTCTGTAATCAGTTTGTTCCTAAAAGGGCCATGAACTGAGAAACAAACAAGTGATGGGTTATACACATAGCTCCACCTTCATGCTTGTTAACGATATAAATGTTGTCGGTCAAACATACCTCAGTTTTTGGTTGTACAGCTACAAGAAAAAAGGTTCTATTCAGAACATTTTCTAAAAACAAGAGTGTGTAACAAGGAGCAAGCCAGTGTTTGGAAAAACACATTTAATCATCTACATCTACATTTCATCTGCATTTTAGGGACAACTTACGGGGTACAATTGGACACAAGTTTTGCTCTATCCACAGGATTAGATTTGGAGCCAAAAACAAAGTTTATAAATAGTGTTTTGATTTATGTTAATTCTACAGTATGTAATGTCGTTTTACAACCAATATCGTTTGAAACCAGTCTTAGTTGAGTTATCTGAGCTGCGTGTGTTGAATAGTAACGTTTTCAGATGCACATACACAACCACACACAACCATGCTGTTTGTATCTCTCTCTCTCTCTCATGTTTGCATCACACATTCTCACAAACATTTAACTTAATGTTCACTGTATCCTAATGCTTAGTAGGTTTACTAGGTGACAGGCTGAGAAACTATCATGTTCTTGTACTGTAATTCATAAAACTAACAAAGATCTCCATATATGCATTTTCAATTTACCTCTCGCATCATTTTTTAATTGCATGAGCATATAATAAGAAATGAATACATTTCAGTGTATTTTTTATGTTAAAAGAATATTCACATAATTGGACATCTATGTACAGTACAAGGTAAGGAAGATGCAGTTCATGACCCCATGATCTACTCACATGTAGGTCCTGATGAAACAATAAAGAAAGCATTAAAGTTTCAGAAATTAAGATGGTTTCTTTTAAAATTGACTTCTATTGGAGATCTGATATAAAATGTAAGACTTTTTATGTCACTCACCTGTCTGTAATGGCATGTAACGTCACTTTATCGAAGTGGTAAGGCAACCACATTGTGCCCTTAAAGCTGGCTTGTGCACTTACAACATTGTACAACCCGTCAGTGAATCCTGATGTGTTGAAAGAGTGGATAAAGTTTGATTAGTTATAGTTATGTGTGAGTCCGTAAGGAACAAGCACATGCCATATTCAATTGGAACATGGATTATTTTACAAACAAGGCTCAATTTGAGGCTTCTCTGTTCTCTGTCTGGAATTTTTTCTTATGCATTTGTGAATGCTATGTCAGTTGTTAGTTAATATAACAAACAAACTGTATTCTGGAAACTTGAGCATTAATTGTAATTTTTGATTGCCCTCCAAGGACAATAAGAAATTATATTTATTTTAACACTTCTTTCATCTTTCATGAGCATTACCGAGACATCTGCTACTGAGTAAGTTATTGAGCTTATCTCCGTATTTAATAATGCTATAGCTTGAATGAACTTCTGCAAGTGTCTGTAGTATCATGAATCTTTAGTAAGAAATAGTTTGAATCCCACTTTTTCTCACTTAAAAACAGGAGCTTGTATCTTTTACTTCTAATGTGTGTAAGATGGAGGCAGATCTCCAATGAATAAATATTTGCAGTTGTTGACTATAAAACACCAAATCGCAATTTTACATCTAACTAGATATTGATTTATTTTTCTGAAATAAAAGCTTCCAACGCTGTACTCTTTGCTAATTAAACTCATGAGGGTCGTTGGTGTTTAGACACTGACACCCTGTAGTCAAAATTCTTGTAACCCCTAAGAGCTTTGAGCATCTCAGTTTCCAAACAGCATGTCAAACCTCCAGCAGTCTTTGGACTCACCACATTGTCACTGACACAATAGCAGCTAAACCTCTAAAGCATCTCAGGAATTTCACCAAACTATTGAGGTATCCACCTTCTGGCACTGGGAATTATTAGAGATCATAATGAACCACCAGCATTGATTTAAACTAAAGTAATAATGTACTTAACCAAACACAATGATAATAAGTAAAAATATATACAGTGGTATGCAAATGTTTGGGCCTGTACATTGGTTGTCTGAATAATAATAATAAAAAAACAGTTAAATATATTTTAAAGGAGACATTCTTGGAGGTATTTCGGACCACTCTTTACAAAACATCTGCAGTTCAGTCAGGTTTGATGGTTTCCGAGCATGTTGACCCCTTTTTTAAATCATACCACACGTTTTCGCACTGACACCATCTGCAGCAAGATGATCTACGGAGCTGGTCTGTGGGTTGTCCGTTTTCACCATCTTGCACCTCTGCTTCTCTGAGATTTTTCTTGGTCTGCCACTTTGGGCATTATTAAAACTGTAACTCTGGTCTTCCAATTCCTCACAATGCTGTAACTGAGAGTTGAAACTGAGAGCTCAAATCTCTGAGACAGCTTTCTGTATCCTTGCCCTAAACCATTATGTTCAACAATAACTGTTTTCAGGTCCTCTTAAGGGTTGTTTTAAGGCTTGATGTTTCCACTCTGTCGAGAAGATGCAAAGAAGAGAAACACTTATAATTGAAACATCTGTACATCCTAGTATATTTGGCTTATATCCCACAAACCAGCAAATCTTATATATAGATTTCTATTAGTGAATGTGAAAATCTGACCAGAAATTATACAGCACACATCACATTTTTGACAGTTTGTTGACAGTTTATACCATTCACACTAAACAGATTCCAGGGCCTCGAGTGAGTAGCTAATGTACTCAGCATTTTCTATATTACTCTGCTTTTTAACTCATTAGTCGGTTGATTATCTTTTCAAACTCCCAATGTTTCTAGACAGCTGCCTCAGTTCTGTACACAGTCCAAACCATTCATTAATATGTTTTGGGTAAATGACACCAATCAATTAATCAATAGGCTCCATGTCCACTGTCCAAATCTCAGTTGGACGAACTAATTCCCTGAAAGCATCGGGGCTGCAGAGTCCAGCCGTTGGAAGGTATTGGATCAGAGAGCCATTAAAGGTCCCCAGATAGCAGTTTAACCAGATGCTCTTTTACAGACAGCAGTTAAACAAGCAGTTCTCTCTTTAATGAAGAGTCCAGAGATGCTCAGAGAAGGTTCATCCACTAAAAAAATCCTCATTGTGCTGCAACTGCACTTACATTAATTGAGAAAAGGTTCCAGTTCAATCAACTCATTATTGTAGTTTCTGAGAGGAATCCTTAAATGGAGGAAGCTTGATAGTGATTTTATAGAGACCCCTGTTATGTTTCATTGCAGTATAAATCGGAAACTCTTGTATGGTTGTAGAATGTGCAACACAAACCGGGCTGTTGGTTGAATATTGACGTATTGAGGGTACGTGCTGTGGCAGTGGTATCAGCTCTTTGTGGCATCAGCTCTTTTTGAGGTGATATATTGCTGCCTGTCCCTTACCACAAATAACGACTTGATACTGTGATTATTCTTCCAGGAGAAAACAATAGACTGAGATTAATGCTGGCTGAGCACAAGGGAAGAACCACACTAACCAAACTTGCACTGTACTCATTATTTAGTTCCCAATCAATGCTCTTTGGGACCAAAATGGGCCTATGGGCATATGAAAGACACACTGCTGCTTTGTGCCTGAGGACAAACTAATGACACGTTTTCGTCCATCAGCTTAAAAATAATCCACTTAGAGTTTATAAATAATCCAAACCTATCAGATGAGTGCATATTTATTTTTCAGGAATAAATGGCCACTCTGCCCATAGCTCTATATTATTGATTTTTTTTTATTTTTGCACAAAAAGAGCAAAATTCATGAAGAATACATGGTTACACAGCCTTGAAATGTCAACACATAATTCACCAGTGAGCAGACATTCATTCAGATATTTTCTTCGCAGATCTTCTATTTTTGTAGAATTAAAAGTTTGTTTACAGAACACACAGATTCTCTCGTCCACTGTAGTCCTGTCTCGATGTATCTACCTGTGTCTCGATGGCTAATCTATGATTTGCTAAACATGAGAAGTGATTTAATAAGTTGTTTACAGATGTGATTCAGCTCTCCTGGGGTAACGTAGATTTGCATTTGGAATATAAATTTAGTTTGTTATTCTCCAAAACTGATGCATACCATTCTTCTTGTGCTTTTTCCTTTAACCTCTGATTTAAAATAGCGGAAAATATTCGTAAATTGGCCACACTCTGCACCTCCCAAACATTAGAACAGCCATAGAAGTATAACAAATTTTTGATATGGGTGGCCCATGTTTTACGACCAACTTCATCTAATTGGAAGAGCGTTTTATAGCATTTTCTTGCTCAATTGGCAAGGACACTAATTTTATCCAAAACATGATGAATCTTTTCATGTAAGAGGTGGATAATGCAAATCTTCCCAAGTCACCCAGATAGCCACATTGCCTACACTTGAACTCATATATAAAAGATTTTTACAAAAGGATACAGGAACTTTCTCAATGCACTCAATTGCTCTCCATGTGAGTATTGGTGCAACCGCATGGTCGAATAAGTATAAAGCTTAATAGAGAAAACATTGCTTTCCTGCCTTGATTCACAAGGTGATGTCGTGTTTTCCAGATGAGTGTTTAGCTAAATTTGAGTGAAAAATACAATACTTAATGAAATGTTTGTCACTTTGTTATATTGTAGGTATTTGCCAAAATCATTTAAGCTTTTTTCCACATAGATACACACAGAGCAGCATATATTGACAGAAAACACAGAGTTGTTTACATTGTAGCGGATTTAATAAAAAAGAAAACCTGAATCATCAAATGGTCCTTAATATTCAAATCAAGTACAGCCATAAGTCTTTAGGATCTGTGAGTGAGGGAGTGTAAATAGAATATACCCAGAAAGACATCTAGGCATACAATTAATAGGCAATTACAGTGGTACCCCGAGATACGAATGCGTCGAGTTACGAAATGTTCGAGATAAGAAAAGTCTCGCAGGAAATTTTTTGCTTCGAGACACAAGAAAATTTCGAGATACGAACAACTATAAACCGTTCTGCTCTATTATCCGCTTGTTTGTCTGACGTCACGCTGCGCTTGCGGATGCTGGCACTCCATTCTCCCATTGAAGAAAGTGTGCTTTAAGGAGCTAATACGCCTTAATTAATTAAATCGAGCGAAACATTATGTATAGATCACCAATAATGTGCTATAACAACAGTTAGAGTCAAGGTGTCGTAAAAGAAATAACGTTTATAACGTGGAAAGTGCTGTTCTGTAGCGTAAGTTAAAGAAATCCTATGACGCGTTCTCAGAAGCGTCTCTCCATCCCTTCTCACACACTCTGTATTCTCTTAAAAATAGAGAAACACATGAGGACAGAACTGTGCGTTTTAGCTTGGATTTAAATGTGACTAAATTGTATGCACCCGTGATCTTTTCTGGAAGCTGGTTCCATCTACGGGTAGCATAGTAATGGAACGGGGATTCTCTTTGTTTGGAATTAACCCGTGGTAACTCTAATTGCTTTGATTTGAGTAATCAGAGAGCTCTGTTTGGTTAGTATAGATTTCTACATGGCTCGGTACCATCTGGAGGATGATCAGAAGAAATGGACAGCATTTAAGTTAAATACGAGTGTCGCTGTAAAGCTTTAGAATACTTAGGATCATGTGATATTTCATTTTTTTTATAAATCTTAAAAAATATGAACAACTCAGTGTTTTTTTTTGTCAGAATGCACTGCTATGTGTACATTAATAAGTGGAAAATGAACTTAATTTAACAAATTAATATATTAATATATAACCTTCAGACTGAGAGCAGTTTATCGTAGGTTTAATATGGGTTTTATAAAATATGACATGTCCACATGACTGTGATGTCTAATCAGCAATTAAACAACCCTCCAGCAACCTTCAGCCTCATGTCAGTGTGCATATCAAATTTAAGTAATGGCCTGATAAGATGTGATTACCTCAAGATATAGACTGCATTCAAATGCATCGCACAGAATCCTGCCACAAGTTCCTGATATAAAAACATTCTTTGTGCATTTTTCTACAAATGAATATAAGTTATTTAACCTTTCAGATAATTAGCACATACTGTTCCATCAGAAAGAGCATTCAGTGAATCATTAAAGTATTTTCAGATGACATTCGGGTCGTCATATATATTTGTAAGATGGTTCTTTTTCAGCCATTAAATGTATTTCTATGTGCGAAGCAAATTAAAGGAGGAACGTCAAGATTATGTGCTTCATTTGAAAGTAGGAATCCCCCCTTTGCTCAAGAGTCTCAGGTTTCAAAACTCAAAACTCTCTTCTGGTTTTCAACATGTAACAAAATGCTGAATTACAACTAATTTGAACAGTTTTTCTGTGCTCTACAGTCTATAAAAAGCAGCTTGAGACTTGGTGTGCTTGAGGATTTATATTTGAAATCCTCGAAAAAATGAAATAATTGAATTCCAGTGATTGTACATTTAAAAACGTCTAGGTTACTTGCGTAACCCCACGTTCCCTGAATAGGGAACGGAGACGTTAGTCGGGATTAGACCGACTGAATGGGAGCGAATCACCGTGAGAGCGACTGACGAACATATTAACGGGCAAATTAATTTGCAGGCGAAGGTGATTGATTAGCAATCAGCCGGGTATAAAGCCGGGCGTGCCTAAGCCTCAGTATGGAATTTTCCGAGGAGCTGGACCCACTTACCTCCCAGCTTACCTCAGATCCATGACTTCCAGGGCATGGCGAAGGGTAACGTCTCCGTTCCCTATTCAGGGAACGTGGGGTTACGCAAGTAACCTAGACGTTCCCTTTCAGTCGGTCCCGGAGACGTTAGTCGGGATTAGACCGACTGAATGGGAGCCTCTGTAAAGGGCCATGCCCAAAGTCCATCCAGACAGGTCGGCACTAAACCCAAGAGAGGGGTTAGTAAGAGGCCGTTAGTACCTGAATGGGAACTCCTTCTGCCCCTGCCCGGAATACTCATTGACGGGGAAGTCGTCCAACACTGAGAGCTTCTGCTGTACTTGGTTGATGCTGACGACCAGAAGGAGGCACCCCTCAACCCGCAGGGAGGAGTGGCGGAGATCGCGTCGAGGCCCGAAGGGCTACCAGCGGGTCATCGTTCTGCAAGAGAGAGGAGGCAGAGAGGGAAGTCATCGTTACGTGCCAAAGCAAGGGGAGTAACGGAACGGGTTCATACTAGCCACCTGAAGGGGGAGCTGTATAAGAACATAGAAAGGGAGCGCCAGAGAGGGACTCCCAGATCTGTACCCTAGTTCTGCGGGGACCAGGCCGGAGCAAAGCCACCACACGGAACCTGGCAGCGCTGACTGCTCCGCTCAGTCAGATGCCGAAGGGGGGAGGATGGGAGAGCCGCCCGAAGGGGGAGCTCTTAGAAAGGTGTACTTCTCCCGATGACGAGGAGAGTACTGCAAGCTTACACCTGCTCTGTCCCCTAAGGGTGACTGCCACCACTCAGGACCGCAGAGGGAACAGAGCCTACATCAAGGTAGTACAACCTGATGAACGTGTTAGGTGTAGACCAGCCCGCAGCTCTACAAATGTCGGCGAGTGAGGCCCTTCTAGCCAACGCCCACGAGGCAGGGAACCTCACACGCCTCATAAGCTAGGCGGATAGCCGCACTAGCCAGTGGGCAAGCCTTTGCTTGGAGACAGCGGAACCCTTACGTAGCACACTCAGTGGAGGGGGCTAACGCATGGTATAGGTAGTCACCGCGAGGGGTGGTAGAGGCTCGGGGTCCACCGCGGACAGATATGCCATACAAGTAGGGCCCAGAGGTCTGGCCACGGGTGCCTGTATCCCCCCCCCTTGAGTCAGATCTGGACTCAGGGGGAATCGGCCAAGGGGGGGCTGTCACGAGCGCAGAGAGGTCTGGAGACCATACTCTGTTCGGCCAGAAGAGGGCGAAAGAGTAGCCCGCGCTCGTCCCCCCTGACCATGCACAGAGGTTGTGCTAGGAGGCTTCACTGGGGAAAACGCACATAAGCGTTTGTTCCTGGGCCAGCAGTGAGCCGGCGCATCTGTCCCGAGAGGAGCCAGGGACAGGAATAGGAGCCGGCAATGGGTATTCACACGGGAGGCAGCAGGAACCTGGGCCTCGCCGAAGATGTCCCAATCTGCTAAACAGCCCGAGGATGGAGTCACCAATCTCCTGTCGAGGGGTGGAATCTGGACGGCGGAACCGCGATCCTGTTACACTCCGCAGGGATATGAAGGCTCGAGCGACGGAAGTCGCTCTAACTCCAGAGGAGCAGCTGTTGGGCGAGGTAGTGCAGGAAGCGGGAGGGTACACCGCCCTGGTGGTTGATGTACGCTACTACCGCAGTGCTGTCGGTCCTGACCAGCACGTGCCGCCCCCGGAGGAGCGGGCAGAAGCGCCGTAGCGCTAGAATGACTGCAACTAGCTCGAGACGGTTTATGTGTCAGCGAGAGCGTCTTCCGGTCCAGGCACCGGACTCTCGGTGGGAACCGCACACGGCGCCCCAACCAGACCTGGAGGCATCGGTGGTGACCACCACACGGTTGGGGTGGCTCGAAAGAGGCACCCCAGACCTCAGAAGCACTCCGTCTTCCAGACCTTTAGGTAAGGGAGCATGTCTGCCGTAGGCAGACGTAGCGCTCCCTGACGCCATGCCCAACTCGGAACTCGCGAGAGAAGCCATTGCTGCAGTGGTCGCATACGCAGGAGCCCGAGTCGAATGACTGGGGCTGCGGCTGACATATGCCCCAGGAGCCTCTGAATTAACTTCAGTCTGACCACTGGTCAAGAGGACACCGCGAAGAGTGCAGTCAGCAAGGCCCTGGTGCGTTCTTCCGGATTGTCCGGACCTCCCACTGTGAGACCCCGGGAAGCTTCCGCCAGGCTCCCAGGTAAGCTGACAGGGGTCGTGGTCGGGACGTGCCGATGGTCCCCATGGCGGGGCCGCCCGGAGGCGGACTTGTGGGCGGAATCACCAGGGAAGGACCCTGGGAGATGGTCAGATGAGGGCAGGGGTGGTGTGCCCCCGCGCTCTCTGCCATGGCCAGCGGAGCTCGGGCCCATGTTGGGATCTTCTTCGGAGACCGAGGAAGAGGAACCCCAGACCGTCGGGCATGCGAGACCGCTATTCTCGGGAGGAAGTGAGTTCTATCTTTGACACAATGGGTGCGCCGCCCCGGAGGACGGCAGCGAGGAGTGTGTGGTGGACTCCCCCCCCCCCTGGGGGAGCTGGGTCGATGACCAGACCCAAAGAAGAGCTCGTTTCCTCCCGAGTCACCAACCTCAGGGGAGCTTCACTAGAAACCCTCGTCTGCTTTCGAAAACCTCAGAGGTTGGCTCCGTCTTCCGCATGCAGGGGTTTTCCCCGGACCAGAGGTCGAAGGAGTAAACCAAGGCAGGAGACGTACTCTTTGGCAGCGAACAGGCGGAGAGGGTTCCGGTCCAGAAGCAACGCCTGCTGCTTCTGGCGTGGAACTATACCCAGACCCTCCGCCTGCCTCCTGATCGTGGAGACCTTTGACGAAAATCTCCACGGCGACGCCAAAGAGGCCATCCGGGAAGACAGGCGCGTACGGAAGCCGAAAATCGGTCCTCGGGACGCATTGAAGCCTGCTCGAACCACAGATGGCGCTCCTGGACCACAAGCGTGGACATCGCGTGACCGATGTTCAGCACGGCTGATCTTGTAGCACGAGGCGACAATCAGCGGCTGAAAGCGAGTCTCAGAGAGACTGCTGGTCACCACCACCCTGGTGCATGACACGGAGGACCTGTAAGGTCGCCATAGCATGCAATAATGCAGCAGATTTACCTGCAGCTGAATAAGCTCTCATCATCAGGACTGATGAAACCTCCCAGCTTTGGCGGGAACACCCGAACGAGACCGTCAAGCAGCAGCGCTGTCGGGGTAAGCACCGCGACAACCTACCCACTCGGGGAATCGAAGAGTAACCCGTATCTGCTGCATTGACCAGAGTGGTGAAGAGGGAGGAGCTCAATCCCCGGACGGGCAGGGGAGCCTGCCAGAATTAGTGAGCTCCTCGTGCTTCTCGGGGAGAAAAAGGCACTAGCGGTATGCGGGGAACCCGTCCCGGCGCCTGCCTAGCCACCAATTCTCCAGCCGTGACAGCATCGACTCGGGGGGGAGGAGTCACCTCCTGCTGCAATCCCGAAGGAGGCAGGCCGAACTGGAGAACCGAAAGCCGCGCCCCTTCCGATGCTGCGTGGGAGAGCAGATCGCTTACAGGATCATACGAGGTACCGGGCGACACCGAAGCGCCGTCCGATTCACCCGCAGACCAGACGGGAAGCACGCTCCGTGTTTGGGGATGACGCGAGGAATCACCTGACGCCGCTCTACCCAAAACTTCCGCGTGCGACTCAGCAGAGTGCTGCAATGCAAACACTCGCGCTTCACGAGAGCCGCGTCGGTGTGCTGGAAACCAAACACATCGCGCAACTCCCGTGACCGTCTTTTCAACGAGAAGCCCACAACAGCCAGGAATAGTGCACGTTTTGCTCATCGTGTCGTGAAAAATGGACAGGATACTGAGAAAACGGCTGAATCACTGGACAGGCTTGCCTGAGAAGATCTTCGAGGTGCTGGCTTGCTGGTGGCATGCTATCTGAGCTAGCAGAGGTCTACACCAAAAGAGCCAAGAGGTAAGCAACCTGCTGATCTTTCAAGCTAGAAGCGTCAAAGTTCAGGAGAGAGAGTCTCACTCAGTCAGCTCCGAAGGAAAATTGCATACTGAGGCTTAGGCACGCCCGGCTTTATACCCGGCTGATTGCTAATCAATCACCTTCGCCTGCAAATTAATTTGCCCGTTAATATGTTCGTCAGTCGCTCTCACGGTGATTCGCTCCCATTCAGTCGGTCTAATCCCGACTAACGTCTCCGGGACCGACTGAAAGGGAACACTATAAATTATGAAACTCTGTGGCAGTGACGTCGTTAGCCCTAATTTAGGGGGGCTTTATTATTATTATTATCTTGATATTTAAAATATATTTTAAATAAGTGCATACATGTAGCGAACACGAGTCAGCAAGAAAGTGAGTTAAACTGAAGTTCACTTTCAAAATTGTTATCGTTATGATTCCCATCATGCCACATTAGCATGCATCAAGCGTGACGTGGTAGGCGGCCGCATAAGCAGCTGAACCAACACAACAGTGTGGAGGCAGCAGCAGTAAACAGCAGTGAACACACGGTGTACACACGGTCAGCGATTGCACGTTGATAGCAGCGATTGTTGCTTAATCTGAACATTTACCTACGGTAAGAGAAGGAAGGAGAATTTCATCACATGCAATGTACGAGAAGCCCCCCCCCCATCTGTCAACCCTAGTGATGTCCCTGCTCTGTGTCTATAGTAAAATAATTCTTAAAGGGTTTTGGGTCAGCTGTGGGACTCTAAATTAATCTCATCCATTCAATTGCCACATTTGAGGTCACGTTAAATGACAAGTTCTAAAACGTTCACATGTACTAAGAACTGCACCAGTAAACCTGAGCTAGTGTAGATATCAGGAAACTAAATACCCCAAATGGGAAGATGTCATTCCTTGCTCTAATTCATCGCAAAGGAATTCGATGTGGTTGAAGTCAGACCAGTCACTTTAAACCAATAGTAGCCAGCTTGGTTGGGTGGGGTTTAGGGTTAGGGTGGGGTTTAGGATTAGGGTTATGGTTCGGGGTGTAGTTGGGATTATGGTTAGGTTCACACATACCATATGTACCTTGGATCACCACACTACAGTCTGCAGCGATGAGTCTCTGATTGGTTGAGCCCACCCCATTCAATGGTTCACTGCAGAAAGGTGACACGTGCACCATGCGCCATAACATGCATTAACCCAGCTTTGTCTGTTTATGTGTTTATATCACTTTGTGGCTGAGCTTCTGACATTCCCAGTTGTTTTCAATTTGTTATGATCTCAGTGACACCAGTTGTTTGTGAAATTTTCAGTAGTGAGTAAATGTCACAAAGTCACTTGTTGCACAGATGATATCTCAACACAGTACAGCTTTTGTCCATAGAAGCTTATGAAACTTAATGAACAAGGTCAGTTAATCAAAAAAGGGCTCATAGCAAAGGTTCTAGCAGTTTTTTAGAGTTTTTTTCACAGAGCATGCAGGAATTCACGTTAAACTCCTGACCGTGGCCCTTTCATTCGCCTAATTGTTTTAGTTTATTATATAGAGTAGATTTTGTTACTTCACACATTATTGTTTTCAATCAAATTCACAATCATTGCTTTTCACTATAGGTTCGAACATCAAGTGCAACTGTTAATTTACATCGATCTATACTGGGAATGATGAACATCACTCTGTGATACCACATCCTTCTAGGGAGCTTTAGAATTAACTCGTTTCTACCTGGATTTCTCTAAAGTTTTTCCAGATGAAGCCCAATTTATACGTATAGGTCAAGCTTACACACATACCACGCCAGAGCCTCTGTGTAGATGCAATAACTTTGCACAGAGTGGACACGGAACATAACGTCTGTGATTGGTCGCTTTAGTGTTGGAGTGTGTCATACAAATATCTCTGCGATGAGCACAAACACCAAAAATGGTATCGACTGATCCAAGAAGTCCAGAAATAGAACCTGTCTGATGAAACTAATTAATAAGATCTACAACTGGAAATAAAAACACAAGTGAGGAAATCAAAACTCTGCCAAGTCGCATTTGATTCACAGTCAGACTATGTTAGCGGAAGTTACACTGAGGCTGTGTGTAGGGTCGAAACAGAAGTATACATTGGGTTTCAAGGTGTGACCGCACTCTTTGAAAAACTGTCAAATACTTAGAGGTTTGTGTTCTTTTGCACTATCCACATTATGTGACATATGGCCCCTTGATATATGGATGCCATTTGGCATGACTTTAGCCAGAGGATGTTCACAGTCCTGAAAGGTCAACAGTTGCCCACCTCTAAGTAAGTGTCCTCTGACATTTACTACAGTGCTGGCATCAGTAAAACCAGGCATCAGTGTTTGTAACTCTCCCACTGAATCTCTTCCTCGCTTTAGGTGAAGCTGCAGTGTCCAAGGACAACAACTGCCTGAATGCAGCTAAAGCCTGCAACCTGAACGACACGTGTAAGAAGTACCGCTCCGCTTACATCAGCCCCTGCACCAATCGAGTATCCAAAGCTGAGATCTGCAACAAGCGCAAGTGCCACAAGGCCCTAAGGCAGTTCTTCGACAAGGTTCCAGCCAAGCACAGCCATGGCATGCTGTTCTGCTCGTGCCTCTCTGCCGAACTCTCTGCTTGCACTGAGCGCAGACGCCAGACAATCGTGCCAGTTTGTTCCTACGAGGATAAAGAAAAACCCAACTGTCTGTCCTTACAAGCTTCCTGCAAAACCAACTACATCTGCAGGTAGACCGAAAGACAGATGGAGATATCTTTTTTCATGAAAAGACAAAATTACAGTGAGCTCATATTTCGTCCCTAGAGGAAATGCCTTTTTTGAAAAAGATCCTCTCCATTGCCTTTGTGCCAAGTGTGTTTAATGAGGTGTTCTCAGCTAAATCTTTGCTTTTTAGGTCTCGCTTAGCTGATTTCCTCACCAACTGTCAACCTGAGGCACGCTCCATCTCAGGCTGCCTCAAAGAAAACTATGCGGATTGTCTGCTGGCATATTCTGGACTCATTGGTATGTTTGAAAAGTGTCTGTGTGAGAGAACCAAAAAATAAAATCACAGAGTAGGCAATACATTCAGCCCAATTTAGATTCACCAAACCTGACCCTGGAAAGCAACCGGTGAAATATTCTTTCTGGCTAATTAATAACATTCCATTCTTCAAGAAGCGGCAGGATTTGATGCACGTTCAAAATACAACAAATGTAAAATGTAATCCCCATCACGCGCTTTGTGTAAGGTCAAAGTTAACTCTAGCTGAATTCTTTTCCAATTCTCTTAGCCATAAGTTCTCAGGCTAAAATAGTTACCATTCTCACCAGTGGTACACTGAATACAATTTTCCTGGCCAGTACTTAGTGTGAACAGCAAATGATATTTTATTGTGAAAAACCTTTAAGGTGGCAAAATACCAAAAATTCTTCAGCCAATTAGCAGTGAGGGGCATATGAATATGGAATCATACTTGAAAACATACTTGATTCTCAAAAGGGATATAGGCCTTTCTGATGTGTGCTTGTTTTAGGTGCATTCAAATGTAAACATTGCGAAAATTGGAACGTGAAATAAGCCACAACATTTCCTCAAAATTTTGATTTTGATAAAATACAATAAAATAAATTTTTAATGTATCATCTGACCTAAAACTCTTAATATATATATATATATAACACTCGCGACCTGTCCAGGGTGTACCCCTGCCTCTCGCCAAATATATACATACATAATATAAATACTTTTCGGTCAGATGTTACAGTGATATTGTCCTGTCCGCCTTGTCCTGCCGCAATTTATGTAAACTGGTCCGTGGGAAAAACATCTAATAAGTAACTACATACATTCACCGCTTCAATCCAGAGGAGGAAACACCACACCAGGTGTTTTACTCCCCTGGATATATCAAAACTGTCCAACTCAAACGAAACACCCCCATGTGATGGCTTTTGAGCAGGACAGGACACTGTTAAAAAAAATGTTACAGTAAAAATGTATTTACATATACAGTATGTATTTGTTTAAGATGCAAATTTACAAACATATTAGCTAACAAGCATAGAATTAAGTAACATTGCATGTATTTTACTGTTGAAGCGCAGAACAGAGATTAACTCTCTTGCTTTCTCTCAATATTCAAAAAGAGTAGATGAGCATATGAAGCCACATGAGAGCAGCTTACATAGATCGTAATTAACACTTGAGTGGTAACACTGTGTGAGAAACACTGAGACTGAGCATCTGCTGGGGGATTACAATCTGCCTGTCTGTGTAAAGCATGTGCACAACAGAAGCTATCATGGCCGACAAGGCGTGAGAATGACAGTTGATCACGCTGAGTTTCCTGTAGAAAAAATATAATTACTGTCCCTGGTCGATTGATCAGCGCATCTCAGATATCTCAAAGCAAACCGTACAAAATGACTAAACTCAAGACTAGTGAGAAAACATCTACTCCAGTAATCTGCAAGTCCTGTATTTTCTGTACAAAAGCTTTGCCACTTGATTTAGGTTTCTTTCATTAATATCAGATAAAAAAGAGCGGATCTCAGGGCCACCCCCATTATTTATATTAATAACTATTATATTGTTACGTGCGTAACTCTAGATCAGGGGTGTCTGCCGGAGCCCTGCAGAGCTTACTACCAACCCTGCTCAGAGAGACCCTGACCTGAAGCTTACAAACAGCCTGAAGGACCTATTGAGCTGCATCTGGTTCCTCCAGGAACTGAGCTTAACACCCGTGATCTAGACAAAGAGTTGTATTTGTCAGACTGCATCTAAATTGAGACAGGAAAGGGTCTAGCGATCTGAATGTTTTCTGTATTCAACATGTCAATGTACTTTTCACATAGGTACGGTGATGACCCCAAACTACCTCCCCATCACTGGAATCATTGTCTCACCCTGGTGTGACTGTAGCAGCAGTGGGAATGGTAAAGCAGAGTGTGACAAGTTTAAAGAGTTTTACAGCAACAACCGCTGCCTCCGTAAGTGCTCCTTAATCACTGATGCTTCTGTCACTGCTTAGGTTGATTTCTGCACTGTCTGGAGGATTCTAATTGCTAAGATTGACTCCAAAGCTGAATTATGCTCTATTGCTCAGGCTAATACTTCACCATTTGCTGATTTGTGTGCATGAGGTGTGTGATGTCTGAGTCCCTCCGTAGGGAATGATAATTAAACATTATTGTTGAACATTTGTTATTTTGACATTTAAGAACCAAATTTTTAGAGATTGACAGGGAAACGGATGAGAGGGAGGATTGCCTTCAATGATTCTGCTGAGCGGAATTTGTGGAACTCTTGGCTATCTGCGATTGTCAAAGGGGGTCAGTGCTCAAAACCCCACTAAGCTGACCGGCTGGAATGAAATGTTGACTGGACTTAAATTTGTCGGGACTCAGTGACCGCAAACTGGATATCATCAGGGAGAGACTGACAGCTACCCAACGGATGTTGGATAAAATGGAAACCGGTGATGGACAGTAAAAATCTGTGGAAATTTACAGGTTTTGATCCAAATCAACATCTTTTCCATCTGGCTTTCCCTCCACTCCTCTGGCCTTGAAGGTCAACGCTTCGCATTCCTCCCTCTCTCTTCAAGGACAACACTTCCACAAGCTTCTCCCAACCGCTGTAATCTGAATGGGCCATGATTACAGTGCCACTAATGGCAGCAGGAAAATGTCGACTGTTGACTGAAGTGGTCCCACCACCTTCCCTGACCCTACCCCCTCCTGCAATTTTTTTTCCTGAATTATGTCTATATGTGCTTGGTTGCAATGGCTACCTTACCCCATGTATACCCATTTCTCTGTTTCTTAAAATGCTACCTCTCACCATTGGCCTGTCCTCAAACCTTGTCTATGTTTGTTGCCAGAGGGGTCTTATTTCACTGCATGTGAATGTGACGAATAAAGGCTACTTACTTACTTACAATGACCTTAAGTTTGGCAGACAGTCTGTAACTCATATTAGAGCGCCTTCGTCTCAGTGTGCTTTTCCGTCTAAGTGAAAAAAATAAAAAAACTGGAAGACATTATTGAGTTCAAACTGCATCAACAATATGTTCCCTCTGCACTCTCTCATTTGAAACAAATGTTTGCTACCATTTGTAGATGACAGAGGCCCATTACTGATATTATAGACAGCAGCGGGTCTATTAAGATACTTTTACACTAATGCACACATCAGTTGTTTTGATGTATATCTCAGTTTTAGTTTATGTTCAGTAGCTCATTTAGAAGTTGACTTTTTATACACCATCAGTGCACAAACAGTGTTGCTTTTAAACACATTATTTCTATAAAAATAAATTGTGTTCAATGAATCCTCAATGAATGGCTCCACCATTGCTTCCCGCCAAAAACACATTCCATGAAAGTTACACCTTTAATGAGAACAGGAACATTTTTAAACTGGAAATGGAGTCCATATATTCTATAAACGCATTGCACATAGCCTTTATGTATTCAAATGTTGATGATTATGGCATGGCTTGGCTTTCAGGTAACCTGCATGCTTGAATTCGGTGCATTCCAGTGTTATTTTACGTCAACGTATGTTAATTTTAGTCCTATTTTAGTCAGATGTTTTGTTTTAGTTATGGTCTAGTTTAATGCGACGAAAGAGCCATCAAAACTAAAAAGTCAACTATAAATTTATGTAAAATTGTATATTATTTTAGATATACTTTGAAGCAAAATGAAAACTTTGAAAACTGTGAAAAATTAAAGATGATTAAATAATTACGTTTTTGAATATACAGTTTTTGAATCTCCTGTATATTTTAATGGGTTTTGTCTCACAATCCTCTCCAGAGTGCAATTATCCCTATTGCCTGTAAATGTTTTGTTGTTCACATATTTTCCTTCCATTTGCCTCTTTATTTATGCAGCCAGACTGACTTTTTTTGTACCCTCCTTGTGCACAGTGTCAATGGTCATCTTTTGGTAAACTATGAAATTAGCAGTCTTAGTGGTAATACGGCCAACCGAACTAGACCGAAAGACAACAGAAAGGCCTTTGCAGGTGTTTTGACCAGCACTTGTACATGCAAATATACACATTATAGACATTGATCTGATTCGTCAATTAATCGACAATCATTAGTTGCAGGGTTGTCTATTTTTTCCATATTTTGTATTCTGTTGTGGAATATTTATTACATTTAAAGACTTGTTTTGAGCAAAAGGTCGATAGAATTTTTCGATAGAAAAGGTTAATAGAATAAAACGTATAATTGCAAAAACACCAGTGTAAGAATAATGTACTAACCATAGAACACAATTAAACTGAGTGATTAACCGTAAAACCTTTTTCTGCATTATCATTGTCTGATTTAGAGGTGCTAAAACCACCTGATGTTGCACAGCTGGTCTTGGCTGTTAACCAAGATTTGTCCAAGGTCATACGGTAAATATGGCAAACTCTAAATATCTACAAATCAAAGTGATGGATCCATAACACAGCGAATCATACACATTGGTTTTCTGAACACAGCACAACACTAATATTGTAATGGATACCCAGAAAGAAGAATTGTATCCCTTTACAAATATGTTCACTGCTTTGTGTGTTGCACAATCTGTGGAGTGAACCTGACCTCCATTTCACTGCTTGTTTTCTGTCTGGTGTAACTGTAAGTGACAAACAGAAATCTTGAAAAAATGATGAGGTCATTCAGAATGCTAGCAATAGATGGCACACTCATTTTCACCCGAGTGCCCATCAATAATATCTCTCTTGACCTCTTTCAGTAAATAACAATCTTGAAACTATATGCGCTTTTGAGATGAGTCAATATGACCTCCCATGTTTTATTATGTGGTTTGAAAAGGGTGCAATGGCTTGAAAAAGAGCCAGGATTTAGGGGCACTCTGGAGAGGAGAGTGGAAAGAATTTTGGTTAAATGTTCTCATGTGGAGAATACTTCGAGAAAAGTGTCCAGGTTTGGTTTTAATTCCATCGCTGCAATTATTGTCCCTTAAACTAGTAAGCGGTTGATAATAACATACACAGTAAATCAGCAGTGTCAATCCAACACCACTCAGATCATATATGGTCCCAATCTATCATGTGTACAAGGCTGAAGTGTTGAATTTAGAGTGTTAAATTGGCATCTCAAAGTGTTACAAAGTAACACTTAGAGCATTGGGTGTCACACTTCTCCATCTGCAGAAACAATTTTATTGTCTCTCCTTGAGGCATAAGTTGTTGTGGGCGGAGATATGATTTTGGCGAACTTTTATTTAGCAATTTCAGGTGTAAATGTAAAACCATCTAATTTTACACCCATAATCTACACTAGCAAAGAGTTTTTTTTTTACACGTGTATTGTGAATCCACCACTTTGTGAGTTTACACCGCTTTCACACTGGTGATTTTACACCCGATAGATTGGGACCATATACGATCTGAGCGCTGTTGGATTGACACTGCTATATTTACATACCCTGGCAAAATATCAACGATGTGTGGGTGAAACCATTTATTGTCAAACATGTTTACCATCTTTTTTTTAAAACATATTGAAAACAGAAACTTTCCAAATGACCCTGATCAAAAGTTTACTCACCCTGGTAATGATGCACAGAACACCATCTCCACTGTGAAACACGGAGGCGGGTCACTGATGTTTTGGGGATGTTTGAGCTCCAAAGGCTCATGGAATTTGGTCAAAATTGATGGGAAGATGAACGCAGCATGTTCGCAAAGAATACTGGAGGGTCATTTGCACTCATCAGCCCAGAAACTGCTCATGGGACGTTACTGGACATTCCAACACGACAACGATCTAAAACACAGGGCCAAGTCCACTGGTCATTGGTAACACCAGAACAAAGTGAAGGTTCTGCAGTGGCTATCTCAGTCTTCTGACCTCAATATAATTGAACCACTCTGGGGAGAACTCAAACATGCAGTTCATTCAAGAGAGACCATTTTGTCAAGAATGGGCTGCCAACAGAGAAGATAAAGAACCTCCTCAACAACTACCCCAAGAGACCTCAGGCTGTCATTGATGGTAACGAGGGGAAACTTTTGATCAGGGGCATTTGGAAAGTCTCTGTTGTCATTATGATTTAAAAAGAGTAAACACAGTTGTTTCACAATAAACAGCTTCACCCAACCATTATTCATATTTTGTTGGGTATTCTTATTTTGTCTGCAACAATTATTAGAATTAATAAAAACAAAATGGACACTTTATAAAGCAAGTTTGCTTACATTTTACACAAAAGTGCAGTTTCTTTTAAGAGTTCAAATATTCTCAAATATTTCTGCGCTTTTTACATGTGGTTGAGCACAAATGTTTATTCACCTTAATGCTCAGCAGCTTCTCTCTGATTTATTCATCATGCAGGCAATGCCATGCAGGCGTTTGGTAATGGCACAGATGTAGGAGTTTGGCAACCCCAGCCACCCATCATGTCCATGCCACCAGAACCATACACTCCCCCAAGAAAACAAGGCAAGATCTCCAGTGGTCTAGATGAGCCAGAGCTGACCAACGACTTGGACAGCAATGCCGACCATCTCTACAGCTTCTGTGGAAACTTACAGGTAGTAAAATATTTATGTAAAAACAATCCTGAAATCATATTTGCAGTATTAGTATCACAACCTGGACCAAATGAATGGAACTCCCTATTAAAACATCTAACAAAATAATCAATCTGCCTGAAGTAAACCCTAAAGAAAATCAAGAGCAACATTAAAGCAGCATTAAAACAACACAGGCGCCATATTCAATTAAACTCGACTTTTTTGACATTCCCAGCATCTTTTTGTGTTGTTCCCTCATCAAAAACATGCCTCAAGCTTTATTCAGAATCTTTCATGCATGTTTGTGTAGTCCGATATTCCTTTTTTGTGAGCTGAAAACGGCTTGATGTTCTTAGCACCGCCCATAGTTCCTAGCACCGCCCACTGACAAGAAACTTTCGCAACCTCACATTGGTAGTAGTTTGGCTATTTCACACAGTTTTACACCTCCTACACAGCTGTTTCTGTTTCAGTTCCTGACTGTAGTTCAACCTATGTGTGGCATTAATGGTCATTAGCAATTGCTTAGTGTAATTAGATCTAACACCTGACTATAATCCTACAAAATCCCTGACTTTGCAAGTGTACTTATAAGAATTGATGCTGGTAACATGAAAAATATTGATTTAACTTTGTTTGCTCACTAATATTTATATTTCTGAAAGCTTCCTTTTTTAAAACATGCCTCAAATGTTTGTTTATTACTTTATATTTAGAGAATTTATTAATATTATTCTTTGCCGTCAGCCATGAAACAATAGCATTATTACAATTTCTTTCATGCATTTGCATCTAGCAATATAGTTCATAGTTCATAGTCCATAAACGTATGAGATAATAGGAGAAAAATAATCTTAAAGAAACTGTCAGTTTTCTGCAATGCAATAGAGGCATCAGATCTACATAAAAAAACATGTTTATGTGAGTTAGTGTTCATTTTATGTCCATTTTTATCCGTGTATTGCTATATATTCTAATTTCAATGCAAGATCCCTCAAGTTTGTTTATCAGAAGATATGTGAGTTTAAAATATCTCTTGGCCATCCGATCCGATTATATTTAATCCGCCTTATTGTCACTATCTGATGGTGAATAACAGCTGTCACTCAAAACACACGTTGCCACTGGCCCGCAAAGAAAGATAAAGCAGCCCAAACAATGATGATTTTTCAAACAGGCTTTGCTTGGCATCGGATGACTTTCAGTTCTTTAACCTCGGAGTAAGACAAGGCTGACTTTTGATAGTTGTAGTCTGCTGCTGTGATAACACATGCATGCACACACAAAGAAGGCTTCTGGGTAGAAACGAGATGCATCATACTGGGAGCGCTTTCATGTCAGAACTAATTGGTTGGCACATTAACATGAGGAAAGGCCTTAAGCGGGATATACCCACCCATAACAAAGTCCATAGAGTGCATGGGTTGGGTGTTCCTCACTCACTCCTATCTTGTTTTTCGGTTTGTTTTCATCAGCCACATGCTCTTTGTTTAAACACAAGGCTGGTGACATTTGATGTAAATTTGTGGGTTTTGTATGAACATTTGGGCTTTGTCATGAGCACATGGCTTAGTTCTGTTCTCTTGTGCCGTGTGCTCTCCAGCTATTGGTTAATACATCCGACCTAACTTTTCTTGTTCCCTTTTATATTATTTCTGCTACCTGCAGGTTTTAATATTATGCTAGTCTACTTCTTGTCCTAGAGAATATTGTAAAAGCTAGGTCTTTGGAGTTTATAAAGCACATGGCTTAGTTCTGTTCTCTTGTGCCATGTGCTCTCCAGTTATTGGTTAATACATCCGACCTAACTTTCCTTGTTCCCTTTTTGTTTCCCTTTTATATTATTTCTGCTACCTGCAGGTTTTAATATTATGCTAGTCTACTTCTTGTCCTAGAGAATATTGTAAAAGCTAGGTCTTTGGAGTTTATAGAGCACATGGCTTAGTTCTGTTCTCTTGTGCCATGTGATCTTTAGTTTTTGTTAATATATCCCACTAGCCTTTTCTGTTCCCTTTTATATTAGCTCTGCTATGTGCTGGTACTACGTTATGCTATATTATGCTATAAATTGTGCTGTAGTATAGATGTTTATTTATTTAGTTGAGAGTTTTCCTAATCAGACTCTTGATGTGTTTTGATGTAGTTGTGTGTTTTTAGTCTTGTTTTTTTTTCCTTAAGGAGATTTCTTACATCTGAGCTTTGCCCAATCAATTTCACACCTCTTCGAGTAATGTTTTAATAACTGCTACATAAAATGGAACTTTACTTCAACTTTTTCCTGAATCAGCTGCGCACAGTTCAAGTATATTTGGTTTTTAAGTTAATCTTGTTGTGCAGAGCACATGACTTAGTCATGTTCTTTTGTGCCATGTGCTCTTCAGTTCATGGCTAAAACATCCCACCTAGCCTTCCTTGTTGGCTTTATATTAGCCCTGCTATGTTCTAATGCTGGTTCTAATCACACTCTTTGTGTGTTTTTGGTCTTGTTTTTTTCCTTAAGGAGATGTCTTACATTTCACATTTTTCTTTGACAAATGTGTAGTAACTGATATCATAATACAAGCAGTGCTCATGAAATGTAACTTTTCTTTAACTTTTTCCTGAATCAGCAGCGCAAACAAAGTTCAAGTATATAATAATGGCCAGATAGAGCCCACAATTCATCATATGGTAGTAATAACAATATCATGATTTATTAGCAGACACACTTTCTTTTGTCAGATAGACTTCCAGAAAGGCGATTAATCATTGTACGCCACAATACCTTTGGAAAAATTAGCTCTATTCTCTCTCCATTGTGCAGGACTTTTATTATGTTCTACATTCCCACAGGAATCACTTTTTCATTCCAGTAAAACACAGCTCTGTGTATCACTATGTGAGAAACTGGATTGCAGAGCAGATTCTCATGTAATTGGATGTTGGAATTTACTGGTATGTCCCATATTACAGCAAACATACCGCAGCCGTGTGTCCATTTGTGTGTGGACTGAAGGGCTCATTATCATAGAATTACATCTCAGTCAGAGAGCCTCACTCCCAGAGCCACAGACATGACCTCTATTTGCTATGGTGAAATACTGTGGTTTATTGAAGCTGTGCTCAAATTGGACTCAGTTTAAGAGTTCGCTCAATAGAAAAGCTTTAGTCGCAGAAATGGTTTATAAAATCAAGTCCTGGAGAGGTTCTTGCAAGTAATAGAATTCTCAGTTTTGCTTCTTTTTTCTTCTTTCTAGGCTCAGAAACTGAAAAGCAATCTCAGTCTGGATGTTCTTTGTGTGGTAAGAAACCAACAGCCCATCTAAACTTCGTTTTTTACTGACATTTTGTAAATAGGATACCTTTTATTCGATCAAGTAGAAATGACGTGACCCATTTATTGTTTAATTTTGATATCAGATGTAATGTATAGGTCTCCAAAAGGTTTTTGTTAAGATATTTCATGTTTTAAATTCACATTATGAGTAATGACACATAATTTGCATGATCAGTTTCATGTTACAGACCCCAAATCAGTGCCACAAGGTCCATCTAGTAGTAAATTTTGGAATTTACTGTATTTTTTTGGACTACAAATCCCTAAATTAGATTTTTAAAAATCAACAGTGCATCTTTTAGTATGACGTGCTTTATTTTTGTTTGCTCGTGTGGTTTACAGCACTCAAAAATCTGTCAAAATACTTTAGAATGACTTTGGCAAGGTACAAAGCCACACCGAGTGATGGATTGTGGAAGCATTACAGCTATGACCCTGTAACCTGTTAAGGCTTATGGTTAAAAAATATAATATTTTGACACACCTTCTACATTATTGCATGGTGTCTTGTTTAATTAATTCTGATACTTGTCATCCATAATTGTTTTTTTTTTTAAACGAATCTGTCATGATAATGACAAACTGAGAGCATTCAACAACTTTTCGCTATCGATTTTTTTAAAGTGAACATTACATTGAACATTTCTGGTATTTCTTAATGCCATGACGAACTGAGAGAATTCCCATATGCTTTAAAAAATAGTGAAAGTAAAGTTGTGCTCATAAGTTTTGCCAATGAGAATGGGCCACTTTACCAACAGAGAAGATAAAGAACTTCACGACAACTACTCCAAGAGACTCCAGGCTGTTATTGATGTTAAAGACAGGGGGTCAGTGTCATTTGGAAAGTTTCTGTTGTCATTATGATTTAAACAGAATTAACACAGTTGTTTGACAATAAATTGCTACACACAACCACATGAGTGGAAAAAATGCTTTTGTGTTATCTTTCAAACTTTGGTCATTGCAAAATACTATTTTGTCTCGGACTTTATTACATGTCGTAAAGTATTTACTTAATCTACTGTGTGATTTCAAATGTGGTAAAACTGCTGTTTTGATTGGGATCATACTGCCGTACAATATAACAATGTGACCTTTCCCTTCAGGATCCTCAGCTGAATGATCCCAGCAGCTTCAATGCGATCACTCGGGGCTCAACTAGTACAGCCTGCCTGGATTGGACTGTGCTGCTGATCTCTCTTCTAACTCTTCCCCAGCTCGGCCTTCTCACATCCTCACATATGTTATAGCCAATCCCCAATCAGACCTGCTGCAGTAACAAACAAAATGTTGTATTTTGAGTTTTTCCGCAAGTGGTTCTGTACGCTGTGCTGTTTCAGTGTGATGAAACTATTCTCGGTCCACCGGCTTTTCTTTCTCACTTTTTGAAGATAAACATGGATCAGTGGGAGCCCTGCTAGGAATATTCTCGGAGCCATTTCTCACTTTCACACTGAATTCACACTAAAAAAAAGAAAGTTATGATGAACAGGAAGCACCAAATAACAAAAGATCAATCAATCTACTTCTAATTAGTTCCCTGGGGACTGACCTGTTATTTTCTCTGAACTGATTCCAAGGTGAAGCCTTTAAACCTCAACATATAGCATCAAGAAAAAGACTGTTTATCAGCAAAACCCGTCTCTCTCAATCTGTCTATAAAACCCGCCATTCTTCCTCAGTTTTCCAGTGGTCCAGTTTAGGAATAGGAAGCTAGGATTGGTGTCATGTTCTCATCAAGCTCCTGCACTGAAAGGAGTGGCTTTTTTTTGGTTTCTTTGAAACATTTTCCTTTCCTGCTGAAGATTTTGCCTCCTGTAAATACCTACTTGGTTAATTACCATCCTGAACATTTCTATTCTAGCAAACCTTTGCACCTCAGTGGTGTGAAATATGACTGAAGCTTTACAAGTGAAACCCAAGGGTTGAAACACAGTCCACTGTGTAAAATGTGCCGTGTGTGCAGTCACCAAGAATGCTCTCTAGTGCTCATCTGGTGGATCTGCTCTCCAAGAATCATGTCTGCATCTGTGTTGTGCTGGTTAGCTGTAAAAAAAAAATGTTTGTTTAAAAAATGTATATATTGCCCAGGGCTGAATGAAGAGAACAAAGAAAATGCATTAAAATGACTCAAGGAGGACTTCTACCTCTTGTCGTGATCTGTTTTCTTTTAGTTAATGTTATTCATTAAATTATGCAAACCTTCTCGTACCCATTATTCAGGGTCATGGGTGTCTGCTGGGGTCTCCCAGAAGAATGCTGTAAGCAAAGAATGCCTTGGAGATGCTAATCGAAACGAAGCAATCTTTGGCTTGACCACTCTTCAAATCAATTGAAATTTCTTCATAGGTGTTTATGGAACTTTGCGGGTAGGTTATTCCAAATGCACCAGCTAGTTACAGATCTAACCACCCATCTTTCCTGGATGAAGCTTTCTCAAATCCTTCTGTAATCCCAGAAACACTCAATGATGTTCACATGCAGGGCAGCTGCTGGCTAAATGGATCCTCTTTGCAGAAATGTACAAAAATGTGCTTGACATAATTTCACATGCAATTTTTCTTATTCAAAAAAGCCTCAAAAATAACTCAAAAATGCTAGAGTAAAATATTAACAGTCAATAATACTTTTTTTTTTTGGGGGGGGGGGGGGGGGCCCCCCAAAAGTCCAAGTTTAGGATGGGATAACTCAAAACTGCTACAGTAAAATAGTCTTACATTTTAGAGTCTGTCAATAATACTTCAATCCAGACTAGAAAACGACAAATAGAACCAAGACACTTTTTGTGTGTTGCATACCCAACAGTAAATGCAGTTTTCCACCCCAAAAAAATCCAAGATCAGGATGGAATACCTCAAAAATATTCTTAGAATTAAGAGTCCAACGGTCAATAATACTTCACATAATGATATAATGAGTTTACACCCCCCGAAAAGAACACGAGAAAGAGAACCTCAAAGTGTAATCAACACATGTTTTGTTTGTACTCAACTCTAAATGTGTTTTTACCCCCAACAAAGTTCAGGATGGAATAACTCAAAACTGCTACAGTAAACCAGTCTTACATTTTAAAGTCTGTCAATACTTAAATCCAGACTATAAAACCCAAGTGTACCCACAGTAAATGCGGTTTTCGACCCAAAAAATACAAGTTCATGATGGAGTAACTCAACAGTTTTACAGTAAAATATTCCTAGAGTCTAACAGTCAATAGTACTTATTATTATAAGGAAAAGAGTTTTTGAACACATCCATAAGGGAAAACGAGACATGGAACCTCAAAGAAACATGAACCTTTCAGAAAGACTTTAATAATAATTAAATTTTGCATTTCGCTCTGTGTGAGTTTCCATTGCGAATGTGTCTGTACACGAGACAGAGACCACACGCATTCAGCCAATAAAACCAAAGCTCATCTCAGTTCATCTATTGGTTGCTGACAGTATTGCTGACACATGATTGGCTGTCAGCACTTTTTCCTTTATGATTCAAATCCACATTTGAACACAACAAATATGAACAGACGGAGTACAAAACATGAGTAATATAAAACAATATGTTTACATTATACATTAAGATTATGCCGAAACGTGTATTTTTAAGGTGGAACAGAAAGCTTCAATGAAATTCAGCTCGTATTTATAGAACTACCGTATAAAAATATTTGTTAATATAATATACATGCAGTTATATGCATATAACAATTGTAATTTATTGTTAATGCATAACTATTAAAATCTTCTTTATTAGTTGCATTTTTCTTCTTGTGAGCAAATGGGATAGTGATGCTCCCCTCTGGCAGTTGGTTCCTTTCACGGAATGCAAATACTGCATGTAAGGAGCTGCACTACTACTATCACTTTCAGTATTTCCTGTTCCTTTTTTGTTCTGTAGACAATTCAGAACATTTGCTGTAAGTTTGGGGACATTGTCCTGCTGCAGAAAACATTTTGGCCGATTTGGCCACGACTCAGATCACTTCAGGCCAGACTTCTCTGGGAAGTAGATGTTTGTATCACTGGTGTCTGCCAGTTTGGAGTTGTTGCTGCTGGACAGGTTTCATTTTGATGGGTTATTAGTTTTATTTGTTTTATCTGTTGCCCAGTTCTTTATGAGTCTTCAAAAGAGAACTTTTTTTAAACCTGTAAGATTTAACATAGTCAAATCTAAGATATGTATTGTAATAGAAAGAAAAATTTTGAATGCCAGGATTCGGATATTCTGAGAACAGGAAGTTACATCACAAACAGGAAGTCACCTCACAGCTAGGCTCTGTAATTCACAGTGTTTGAATTTTTTTTTGAACCTTGAAAGAGCTGGTTGACTCATTCAGACCCCTTTTCCCCCTCCCCCTTGCTTCCTTCTTTGTTCCCAATGCAGCTCTTTTGCATTCTAAGTGTTTTAAAACTAATAAAGCTCTATTTTCTAATATATCTTCTTAAACCTTGTTTTCAGCCTCTACATAATAATGGATTATCACAAAATTCCAATTACGATATAGTGTTCCTCTCTAACAAAACCACAACCACCAAGACCCACAGATCGGATCACCAGCGCTGGGGACCACTGTAAACCAAAGACTCTCAACAATGACAAAAGAACACATTTGATGAAAGAGTAAAGTGGAAGCCTGCAAATGGATTGCTATTCAATCCGGATATTGAATAAAGCATCTTCATGGAGATCTTTTCACCAAATTCAGTCATTTCTCCAAAACCATAGACTGCTAGAAAATCTTTATCTGGGAGAGACCTTGGCAGTTTAACTGGGAGAGTCTGAGGCAGTATAACTACCTTGTGTCCTGTTGCTCTGCTCGAATCTTTCGCACCCTCATATTGGTAGCAGAACACAGCTGTTTCTGTTAATGACTAGGTTTCAACCTATGTGTGACATGGTGATCATTAGCACCCGTTTGAACTGGCTGATTGTAGATCTGACTGTAGGCAAAAGGACCCGGGCATTTTTTGTCTACAGCATTTTTTCCACACCAGCCTAAAACATCTGCTCAGTGCGATCAGAGTAGCTCGGTTAAGGAAATTTCCAAATATTTCCACTATCACTTGTACTTTTAAACAAGTAAACATTGTGAATACTCCACCTGCCTCTGTTGCTGCCCTCGAGTAAATGAGTTTGACACCTGTGGGTTAAACTATTTGATTGAACACACCTCCCGTCCCTTGGATTTCATTAAAACAGTATTAAATCTGTCTTTGGAAAGTCGTGAAATCCAGACAGGACAAAGGGAATGCTGTATATTCCAGCATGTAACCTGGCTGTCATCACACATGCCACCTAGGTCTGGCTGCTTTGGTGTGTCCTATCAGAGTGGCTTAACTTTCAATGCTAGGAGGCAGGATTAAGTGATAATGGGGGCACGATTGTCAGTCGAATCACATCACTCCACTCTCCCCAGCACAATAACACACAAGGACAGAACCCAGAGTCAGCAAGCAGGGCGAGAACGTGGTGCGTCTTTAAACCTGCAAAGGACGCAATGATTGAACATGTTTCTTAAAGACTGGACAAGGATTTATTAGTACCGTCACATTGAGAAAAGTACATTTATGAGAATAAATAGGAAACATGGAAAACCTGAATTTAATAACCAATCAGGCAAAGCATCAGCAACTGAAAGAAAGGCATCGCTGTGAGCTTTTGTAATTTTGAAGCACCACAGATTTGTATCAAGCACAATATGAGCTGCAGAGCAGGGATGAAAGGCAAATGACACAGTTGAAATAAATGAAAAGAGTGTCTGGTATGTTACAGATAAATTTGGAATAAGAAAGCCAGACTGATTAGAAATACCTTCCAATGAGCTCTTTGTACACAGTGAACACAGGCTCATGCGGAGCACAGTGAAAGAGGGAAATAATTGTGTTGCTCAAATAAAAGAGAGGCAGAGAAGATAGCGAACAATGTAATCAGTGTGCACTGTCTGCTACCCGAGAGGAACTGCTATCTAATTACTTCACCTCTGACCCGAGCCCCAGCTTCAGACTGCTTTTCTCCCTCGAGAACATCAACCAAAAATTCTTTAAAACTCATGAAGGACATTTTTTATTTTCATGTTATTTCTGGTAAATGTCAACATTTCAAAAGCTGTTTGCTATTGATTTCTTTCATACCGTCAGAAGGCCTCTGCTATACCGCGAGGTAGAGATTTGACTCACTGGTGTAAGACGTGCTATAAAGCCTTCCAGACAACAGCAGGAAATATTAGGAATTTGAGGAGAGCACTTCAGTGTGTTCAGTAACTACGTGTTCATCTTTTAATAACTGGTATCTAAACAAATTCAATCACAAAATATTTTTTAACAGGTGATCAGGCGAATATTGTGTTTAGATTACAACCTTAAGAATGAACTACAGGTCTGGCTCTGATGGTTAGACGCTTAATGTGAAGAGTCGGTACTTTTGCTTACAATAACCCATCCTTAAAATGTGTTTTTTTTAAAGCCACTAAGGCGGAGTTCCCTTTCTCTTGCTTATCCCTACCTCTATCCCTCAGACCTTGAAACGTAGGAGCAAAAGAATTGGGACACCCGCTTCTGAAGCTGTTTCTGTCCACTGAATGTTTTTGGGAGTAAATGCATCACTTCTAAGGGTTTATGATTTTTAAAAATGTATAATCACACACAAATTTTAGTCCATTGTGTTCATGTTTTAGGTAAATGTTATTCCTCTATAACCTACTTTTATTGATCGATATATAAACATTTGATATAAAATCTAACAAAGTAAATTTTTTTAATGATTTAAGTTTTATAAATGAAATAAAGTAAAACATTTGCCTGTCTTTCTGGCTATGCTAGCTGCCATCTATCTTTGTTGTTTTGAAGTGTGCCCTCTGTCATAGCCCTTCAACTCTTTTCAAAAAAGATTTGGGATACCCCTTCACTCCTTCAAGCAGTGGGGTTGAAATGGAACAAAGCCTAGATGTGTTAGGGGCAACCCTTTCGTTTTAGAGAAATCACTGCGCAAAACTGAGTAGAAAGAAAACTTTGAAGCCATTTTTCTCAGCTTTAGTGTTGCCGGGGTTACCGCACTTTGCGTTTGTAGGTCAGTACCTTCGCTAGTTCTTACAAATCCACTTCCCACCCAAAAGACTGTGCTCAATGAACGCATTGTTTTTTACAGGATGTTTTTCTGATTTATAGGCACTTTCAGTCGATCAGAAATGTAGCCAATGATTTAAATAAATACAAGGATTTCATTCTAATTTAAATAGCCTATATGCAAATCCCAATGGACCTCTAAACTTTGAGCTCTGACCAACATTCTGCGGTTACAGTTGCCCACTCTGCATGAGGCATTAGAAAGGGAAGACAGCGTGATGTAACTAGCTAACATTCATGGGTGATTTTATTGCTTGAAATTGGAAATGGGAGCGAGCAGAGGGACATTGAGAGGGGTCCAGGACATGAGTCATTAAACAGCTGAGAGGAAGTTGAAGATAGGAACCTCTTTGTTATTACCAAAAGCGATTAGCCATAATGTCTGATTTCCGTGCAGGCTTCATCGTTGTGTGGCCTGCATTCTTTTAAGAAATAAAGACAAGCGCCAGCTTTGTGACTCGTTTGCAATCAAGTGAAAAAAAAAACACATCAGAAGAGGAAAAATGCCATGAGGGTGACTATCCGTGGCTTCTGCAGGGTCGGCAGGATTCAATGATTTCCAGAGTTCAAATAAAAATGCCTTGACGCTTGAGGCCACAGGAAGATAATGTAACAAAAGACCTTAAAGAATCATGCACACATCATAGCAGACGTCCATAAATTATCAGCAGGTTTTTGCATTTGACAAACATTATCAGAATTCTGAGGGAAGCTAGGCTGGAGGACTACAACACTCACAACATCACAGAGAAATATGACTTCAGGTGGAAACTCTTCAACAAGAGAAATTAACATCATTCATGATGAAAACCATGCTTTGTTGCCAAAACCCCATTTTTCGCTCATGTTACATCTATCACAGCTTCAACTCTTCTGGGAAGGCTTTTAGCAAGGTTTAAGGTCCTCACAGACCCGATTTTTTGTTTTGAAGTGTCATGTGACGACGCAACTGAATCTAAAACCATGCGTCTGATGAGTGATGTCCCGTTGGCAATCATTGTTTTAGATCGAGGTGCGTTGTTACACTAAACTTTGCAACGAAAATGCGGGTAGGTGTGTATTGACATTTAGGAGTGTGAAACCTTGACCCTTCTTCCAAGAAAACAGTCCAGTCATATTCTTCCACACCAGTCACTCATTTATGTGTTTTGGATGCTTCTTTGAGGAATTGAGCTCAGTTATGTTGCCCCAACCACCAACAAACTTCAGAATTGACGCAATGTGGTAGACAAGTCTCGACAACGACCTGATAAACAGATGGAAAATAATTTTTCATTATCTTAAAGCAGGGGTGTCAAACTTATTTTCACAGAGGGCCACATTAGCATAATGGCTGTCCTCAAAGGGCCAGACGTAACTTATAAATGTAAAACAATGTAATCGAATGTAATATAAAATAAATGTAACTACTCCTTAATGTTACGTACCGTTAATTCATTATTTATAACTTATTCAAGTGACAATTCAGTTGCATAGAAACAATTGTATGCTTGTTGTTCTAATATAAATCCTTTTGTTTTTTGTCAGCTTTTGAAAACCCACATAACTATATTATTGAAGCCATTTGTTGGAATCAAGAGCCGTTTTAAAGCAATATTATATAATGTCAAAAATTATACTATACATATATTGAAAAATAAACCCTGTGTATAAACTTTTATTACATATGACTGTGATTGAGACTGTGACACGTTTTGGCTAAGACCAAAGGCATTGTGGGGAATAAAGTTTTTTTTTTCCGTTTTTTTATTTTTAGACACTCAGAACTTTTAAGCTCTCGTGGGCCACATTAGATTACACGGCGGGCAACATCTGGCCTGTGGGCCTTGAGTTTGACACGTGTCTTAGAGAATGAGTGAAGACTTGTTTTACACTTTTCCATTTAAAACATTGTATTACGCTGGGTGATGATATCTGGTTGGGATTCAGCTGCTCTGTAATGGAAACACCTTTTGGTTGAAGCTATGTACACACATGGGGTTTGGAGGTCCGCAGAAAGTTGGCGACCTGTGCATCGGCTATCTCTTTACGACTGTGTTACCCCTCATTACCACTGAGTGCAAATGCAGCAATATTCACAGAGATAGACACAATATTACATTTTGCAATCTGGACAACCAATCTCTTGTATAAGGGTTAGGGGCTCTTCCCAAAGATGGTGAGAGGAAAGGGAATAAGCTCAAGTGAACACACAATATGGGATCAACTCTTTTATGAATGGATAAGAAAACAAACACTAAAACCTGTGGCAGGGCAAAACCTCAACTAAACTAAAACTGGGGAAAAAGCTAAAGATAATCTACCAGAACAGACAGAGAAATACTTGAACATCACAGGCAAACAGAGGAACTTTACTAGCAATGACTGGGAGAACAAACAATGCAGATCAGGGTGAAAACTAAAACAAGGGCAAAATATAGATAATGAGTGGAACTACAACCAGACAAAAAGATCAGGTGGAGCACATGAGGGCTACTTAACAAGGGCATAGAAGGAAGACACACACCCCCAGAAGAGGGTGTCTTACAAGAAAACGATTAACGTGGGATGGGGCTATTTTTATGCATTAAAGGGGGTCTTGACATTCTTTTATTTTTAATATTATGTTGTTCATATTCGTCTAATTGTATGGCAAATGTGATGCTTTTACTCAAAAAGTCTCTATTTTTAATTAAAATAATTTTCAATCTTTTCATTTTGCAGCCAATGGCTGATTCCAGAAATGGACAGAATTTCATTCGGAAAACTTCAGAACAACTCCCCAATTGGTTATTGATTTGCCTATTCCTGACGTATGTGCAAAGTTACTGTCTGACGGTTGACGTAGATGTCAGAGAGATTAGAGAGATTCATTACAAACAACTGAGCGATTAACGTTTAGTCAAAACAACATCGATGGTTGCTGTTTTAGACGCAAGATTCCAATGGCAACCTGAAAATTTTTGTCCAGTAGCGTTTTTTGCCCATTTTAGACATTTCTCTTTTGTTTTCAGTGATTTAGATATCGATGGTTGTTTTTGAGGATTGATTTTCAATTACTAGAAGCTGGCGCACAGTGAGGCAGGGCGGAAGACTGCCATCTACCCAGTGGAGGAAGGTTGCTTTTTGGGCCTGTCAACGTCACGCCTCTAAAGGGATGCAGCGGTGACTGGAGGCAAGAAGAATAAGGCACTTGTGAGAGATCCAGAAATGCAGACTTTCCAAAATGAATACTTTATCAAATGATGCAAAATTTGACAAAAAAAACAAACAAAACAAAGATTAAACTTGAAAATCAAGAGAGACCAACAAAGCGCAACTCAAATCAAACTTCAACTCAGAACAACCCCAATAAACTAGACAAGGTGACTTAAATAAAGAAAAACAAAAATGAAATAATAAAAAAATTAAATAAAAAGGACTAGTCCATTAACAAAACACTGATCTCAACTAGTAACCATTTAAAAAAAAATTTATATGACTATAAACACAAAAAATGTTATACAACATTGAAATTAATCTTGCTTTAATAACTACATATATTTAAAGAAATAACCGACAAAACCCCCAAAATAATTAACGAAATGGAATGGTCAACCGGAACATAAATGAAGCAGAAGTTCCTGGGGGACCCTTTTTCCAGAAGGACACTTTCCACTTTCCTAGTTCTCTGCTCCCAGTTTGTAAGTAACTTAAACAGAAAATAAACAAAAAATAATTTGCAACATAACAAATTATTCGAAGTACTAACTAAATAAAAAATAAATTATGTTTATGAGCATAAATATGTCACCTGGCTGCCCTGCTGCTTTGCGTGGCTGTCTCCTAAGCCATCACAGCACTGAAGGCAGACAAGGGCAGCTTCTGGTTCTGGCTAAGAAGGAAAGACAGGAGCTGGGGAAACAACACCTAACCCCAAAGCAGCTGATGAGAAACGGTCGGCTGCAGGGGGTGACCGAGACGTCCTGGTCACTGCTCCGCCATCAGGAGATGTTCCAGGACAAAAGAGGCTAAACGTTGATGAATGGTGGTTCCTTGCTGAAGACCCTATAGCAATCGCGACGGCTGTCTCATGAGCACCGGAGGAGTTAATGCAGAAATGCTAAAACTAAAAATTAAATCCTAGAAATTAAACAACTAGCATTACGCGTACATCTAAAAAATAATGTAAATGCCACCCAAATTATTAAATTAGCATGTCATATGTATAGGATTGACAGCACCTTAGGTTTCAGTGTAGCAGGCTTCACGAGGATGAATGATTTTGGCATCTTCATTAATATCTCTTAATGTTTTTTGCCAGACACTTTGATTTACACTGGGAATTTCCTGCCAACTAAAAGCAATAAAGGCATGAGGCATCTCTCACAGCGCTCATCCACTGACACACACAACAAGATCTATAGCTGCAGTGGATACACGCTTCACAACTTCGCATCATTGACTTATATGACTCGTATTGACAGATTCAGACTTACGGTAAAAGCACGAAGGATTCTGGAAAAATGTACAAGGGACAAACTGAAGGATGAGGAGAGCAATGGATGATTCATTTTTTGTCATCAGATTTGATACGGCCAGATCAAAACAGAAATGTTATCACAAGCTCAAACAATGCTGGAAGTTTGGTATTAAATTGGTATCTTGAAGACAGTGAGGAACTCTGTGACTTGGGAAAAGGCACTTTCAATCACTGACTGGCAAAGCTGTCTCCCATCGCATCAACAACCTGAAAAAATGCACAAACACAAACGGAGATGTGCAAAGTGTTATCCATACCTTTCCCCCGAGTGTCTTTACAGGCATTAGTCAGCAGTGACAGCTCATTCTGTCAGTGTCATCCTGGGCTCTGGATGCACCTGAGAAGACTGTGCAAAAAGCTGAATCCGGTCACTGTCATGCACGATGAGAAATGGTACAACCTTCAAGCATCTACAAAACACACAGCATATCAATGTGTAACCCTAAACTTGAGTTTATAATAAAAAGATAACAAATGTTATTATTAAGTTGGATTCGTTAAAATACTAGTTATGTTAAAACCTAATTGATTTGATATAAAAAAAGTTTACACTATAAAACTAAAATACTATTATTCACTTTGTCTTAGAAAATACCTCTAAAGGACTGGGCATAAGAGAGAAAGTTATCTTCACAATCTCCAATGGGGAAAGGAAATTTACACATTTAAAACATCAACATTCTGTGCATCTGTACGACATTCATTCATTCATTCATTCATTTTCATACCCGCTTCTTCCCTTTCGGGGTCATGGGGGTCTGCTGGTGCCTATCTCCAGCACACATTGGGCGAGAGGCAGAGGAGAACATGCAAACTCGTGAGTCACCGGTGAGCCTCGAACCGATAACCTTCTAACTGGAAGGCCACAGTGCTACCCACTGCGCCACCATGCTGCTATCTGTATGACAAAGAATGCAAAATAAGATTTGGTGTCCAAATGCATAAATGATACCAAAAGAATCCCAATGGTCCCCCGGCTAGATTAAGATGGAAGTTGAAATGGCTTATACTACCCACAATCCTCTGTGGGATGAATGTGAATTCAAATTTAAGTTGAATAAGTTGCAAGCAGCAATCAAATTAGCCTTTCAGTGGGCAATGTTTTGCACCATGCACTATGACCAGTCATTATTTGTATCCAAGGGCACACTGTTAACATTTAGGGTAAAAATAGGCAAATTAAACAATAAATAGTAAGTGTCAGATCACCAGGATGCACTATGAATTATTGAATAATACAATATTCTTATCACTAATGTCAACATTTGTGAAAGTATCTTATCAATGTTGAATGCTGTATTTCCTGTGTCCACCTGGTGGCGCTTATAACTGATGCTGTAGGTTAATCTTGTAGGGTATCTTAATGTACGCACCAAGTTTGAACCAAATTGGACATTGTATGGAGGAGTTGTAACTACTTCCTTATCCTTAATAATGTCATATTTCGATGGTCGCCGTGTGAACCAAATCGATCGCACATACCTTAAGATAGGACTGATTGAGTTTGGAGGTGAACAGATTTCAACATTTCAATTATCTCTAAATATATATTAACACATATGGACTATATTTCACAAATCATCAATATTAAAATTAACAAAGGTTAATGTAACCTAAAATATAATTTTTAGAGTGAATGAACAAAGTGGGATAGTAACAAATCATCCAGAAAATAAATGTAAAGAAATAACTAGAATAACAAGAATAAAACTTATTGCTACTTTTAGGAACATGATCAAACCCAAACAGGACGTCTTTCAAAGCATCTGAACCCCATTGAGCTGCCATGGAAACAACCACAAAGACAATCTAATGGAACATGGGTCTCAGGTCTTGGGAACAGGCATTTTGAATGTAAGTAAGGTGATTTGGTGGATCAACATTTACTTGATGTCAAAAGTTAATATAAACTTTTAACTGGTAGAATACATATTGTTTGTGAGCATATGTCGTACAGAATGTATTGTAGACAGTATTGCACAAGTTGTAGGCAGGTCTGAAAAATGTAAATAATTAAAATATATAAATCAATTTTTGGTGTTTTTTACCATTTCACTCTGAACCAGAATCAACAATTATAGGGGAAATTTGTGCAATTTGATTATCAAATGTATAGTTAAAAAAAATATACTAAACAGGTGCTATTATCTATGTCACACGTACGTTAAACCCATTTATGGACTGAAACAGAAACAGCTGAATAGGATGTTTAAAAGTAGGTAAGGAACTAAGGTGAAGTTGAGACATTTTTTTATCCTGGCAGGACTGAGCACAAGACACTAACAGTCCAGATGCAGTATAACAAGAAGTTAGCTTTGCTGTATCAACAAGTTCTATCCCAGAGAATGATTTTGAGGCAGACAGGGGTTTTGAGATGGGCTGTTCAACTGCATTTCTGCGAATGGATATTTGGTTGGGATTAATGTCTCAATGCAGGCAGATACTCATCTATCATGCAGTGCCATCAGGGAGGAGTATGATTGGTGAAGCCTACATCCACAGAAGATCTCAAATCCAGCAGAGATTCTTCTGAAACTGAAAGTAGTAAAAGTGATGTGTTGCTCATGAACGATTCGTTCAAAAAGAATTAATCTTTATGGCGACTCGTGAATCTTTGTATCGCCCTTCGTGAGGAACTTCCTAGAGGACGATTCATTCTAATCAAGCAACTTCTCCCCCACCCAGAGTTGGACATGGAAAAGAGCAGTTCTTTCAAGTCACTCTTTATCTTGTTCATATGATTCACAATGCTTGTCAGTGGACACAGAAGTAGCATGTTTAACCATTTGAAGTCCAGGATCTTTTACTACTTGCTTTAATAAATGACATTTAAAACTGGATTGTGGGGGAAACCGGAGTACCCGGAGGAAACCCACGCAAGCCTCGAACAGACAACCTTCTACCTGGAAGGCCACAGTGCTATCCACTGCCCCACTGTGCCGCCCTATATATATACCAATATAGACCAAATACAAATTCATAAATTCTAAATTGTTTTTTTTCTTCTCCTGAAGCTTATACACATTGTGTTTTTTGTGCCATAACTTTGAAAAACACTAGCCATATCACAGGTCTTGTACTTCTAAGAGTTACCCCCTTTTTTCTCCACTAGGTGGTACAGTTGGTGAAAGACAGTTGTGAATTTTCTCACACTTAATTTGAATTGTCTTAAAACTAATAACCTTTTTGAAACCTACACATTATATTTAAGATTAAACTTAAACAAAAGGTGGGTCACATCAATTCTACTTAATTCAAAACAGCACCTTTGATTGGCACACTCACCGGTGAGTGCAGAGACTTCTAGGAGTTAAAATAGTTCACATGGGATCGTATTTCATGCAGTACTGTTATAACATTTGTTGTGTTTTGCCGAAATTAAAGGAGGAAACCCACGTAAGCAGGGGGAGAATGTGAATTAAGGAAATAATCATTTACAAATAAAGGACAATTGTTTAGAGTCTTTCTGTTTAGTGAACGAGAGTAAAAAGAACAGTCACCAAAATGAACGAAACTAAAGTGTACCTAAAAGCATTACTCCTGTTTTTAAATTAAATATTTACATGATTTAGATTTCACTTTTGTTAATTCATGCAAATAAATGATTATCACTTCCATTTTTTGAAAGAATTGTGTGAAAAAAAGGTGATAATTGTACAAGAAACTCAAAATCAGAAACTCAACGCTCAAGTTTCAGCATTTAACATCCACCCCATGCATGTCCACACTTGATCTAAAACTTCTTAAGATGTACTGTATCAAATATTAATTCACTATGTTCAATGAGAAACAAGATGTAAAAGGACAGCGCTGTTCATATCATACATATTGGAATGATTCATTGACTTGTGAATATTCAAGTGTTTTATTTTTCCATTCATCTGTAAGATACAATGAAGATTAATGATATGCACTGAGGGATGAATGAATCAGTTTTCTCAGTTACTTCCGTGTAATCTGTCTGTACAATCGCTCACTCATTCCAAGATAAACTAAACACATCATGACCTGAAAAAGTAAATAAAATGCCCAAAAAAATAAACCAATTGTAGACAAGCAGCATTAGTCGACATCAAGCCCTAAAAACTACTGCCGACATGGAGTTTTGTGAGTGACCATAGAATCAATCCACAAAAGTATTACGCAGGAATCGGTTAGTTACGAAAACAACACATTTTGTCTTTTTCCACAAACATTGTAAAACACAAAAGTATTGTACAGAGGGCGGCCCTAAATACATACAGTCCATTTAATAAACCAGCGAAAAACGATGGCGTGACTTCCTGGAGAGAAACGGGGGCTTTAACATTAGATTCACACGCTCAATAAAAATGCAAATGGTTGAATACGATGCTGTACACTTTCATACCCACATAGACTCCTGCTTCACGTACGGCGGGCGCCAGCTCTCCAGACCAGAACTTCCAGTTGTGGCTTGGAAACTTGCATCGGGAAACCCACTGTTGGAGAACAGTTCTTGGGTGCATAAATTTTAAAAACACTCAACTGCCGCTTTCCTCAAAACCTTCTCACTCTGGTGAGTGAAACGCAATGATATAAAAGTACACTATAAAGAGGTGAAGCTGTAAAGTCATTAGTCGGAGCTCATTTTGCACCCGTACCATTAAAGAATGACAATAAAAATAACAACTTAATGCTTTTCTAGGGGATTTCCGTAACACTAATATACACCCATTGCAAGGCAGCATTCTGGGTGAGGTTCTCCTCATAAGGTGAAGGAAGTGAAATGTCATCTTCAACTGGAGAGCGACAACGCCTCGGCAGCTGGATCCTCATTTTGGTGCAGCATTGGTGTGTGAAGCTTCAAGAGAAGAAGGTGATGACAAATGACCCACAAACTGGTGAATGCTTTCAAGCATAGCGACGGTGGTTCATGCAAAGTCTTCAGCATGAAATGTGTTTAGCTAAAGATGGTTCTGACCCATTCTTAACATGGCTTCCTAAGCAGCAGAACTTACAGAAACGATAGCATACACGCGATAGCAATCATCACTACAGTCCATCTCTTAAATAAAACATCTAAAAGATTAAGCAGTATGGCAGAATTTACCGAGCGACTGTCCGCAGACACTAGAACCAAGCCACTAATCTGGCTTTGCAAGACACTTGGGTCTATAAGAAAATCATGCTAGAGGCACGTCTGTGCTTGGTGTGAAGCTGATGAAGTGATGACTGGGGAGGGCCTTAAAACGAGTACGAAGAAGGAAGCTGGATCCATTTGGTCAACCTTGGTTGTTAATTCTCGACCCATAGTAGGTTTTGGAGACGACAGAGACATGAAGTGATAAAGTTAATGTTGACTGGGAAATAGAGGGTATTCTGTCACCCAAATAAACCCCTCACTCTGGACCGTACTAGGCCACTGACTGCCTGAAGCAGTAGTAGAGAGGTCGCTCTGGAGAAAGGAAAGCCCACTGTGACCATTCAAACACAGGTGCCCTGGTGAGCAGGAGGCAGAGCTTTGCGGTTCTTCAATCCTTGGCATTTCTCTTTGAAGTCCATGGGCTTCTGCTGGGATGTGTCGATAAGAGCGCTGGCGATGGCAATACCTGCAGACAACACAACAAAGCATGCCGTGGGTGAGAGAAGGAGAGCAAAACGGAAAAATGGATCATTTACATGTCATAGAAAGTTATTAAAAAAGCGACATTGGTAACTTAAGGCTATCGTTTTCAAAAGAACAGCCAATCAGCTCATTCCTTTTTCAAAGACAGCCTGCGTGCACAAAGAAGAGTTTCCTTAGAAGACTCCTTGTTACATATCAAAGGCATCTGTTTTGAGGTGTGTCCCTATTCTTCAGTTGTATGAGGGTTTGAGGTGAATTTGGCTTACAGGACCCCACACCAGGATTTTGTCATGGACTGCTGCGGCCAACACCACGGCCATAACTCCAAAGGTTTTTTTCAAAGCAGCATCTCACAAATTGTCCAAGAAACAAACGAAGCACTGCTGTGTGAGTCTGGCACTGCTCCCTCGCTGTTATTGAAGCAATGTAATTATCTGTGGGAAACAATTCTTTACCAAGAATACCATGCGTCTCAGACAGTTGCTCACTTCCACGTATCAATTTAGTGCCATTCGAGTCAAAGCTAACGGGAACCACTGATGAACTAAACAAGCATCGAGTTTTATTGCTCACGAGACTGTACCATCTTCAGGGCATAAGAGAATCAACATGGCACAGCAATAACTGGTCACATGTTTTTAACCCGTTGACGTACAGATCCTTTTTGAGCATTTATCTACTACTTTACAATTTGCTATAGTAAATTACTTTTGATGCCAGGCTTAATTTCATTGTTTTAGTACAATGCCAAAAAGCTCATTTTTTTTACTAATTTTTTTTCAATACATTACATAATAATTCCACAACAAAACAGAAATCATACAATACAATACAACGCAGCGAATGAAATTATCATGTTTTTACTGCAAAAATCTCAGAAACTGAGAACGAACAGTTTTTATAAAAAAATCTATAATTCATAAATACTGTAAAAAGCTAAATATTATTTATTAGCACCCTGCATTTTTTTATACAGAGCAGGGGTATGTCTTGCCTTTATCTCAGAGAATAACTGCAAAACACTAGTGAATGACAATAAAAATATGATTCTGAGTATTAAATTGTAATTTTTTTACTGCAGAAATCTCAAAAGTTGAGAACAAGCATTTTTTTTATGTTTTATTACAAAAATCAAAAGAATTGACACAAAACAAAAATTCATAAAACCCCATGAAAAAGCAAAAATATTGTGCACAATATAAAGCTCCCATTTGAATTATTAGCCCCCTGAATTTTCTTATATTTCCCAATTGATTTTTACACAGCAAGGGTATGTTTGCCTTTATCTTCAAGAATGTTTTATTTCTATGGAAAGTTGATTCTATGATTCGTTAATCAAAGCAGTTTCAAGGGTCAAGAACAGCAGTGAGAAGGATCATCAAGAAGCTTCAAGAGACTGACACCGTGGAAAACAAGACGAGCAAAGGCAGGAAGTGAAAAAAAAAAGGAATAGAGAGAAAATTAGTGAGAGGTTTCTAAAGACCAACTGGCCTACTTCTCAAGACCATGTAAAAGAATAGTTTTGTAAGTTTTATAACAGACAAGATAAAAATGCATACCCCCCACCCCCCAAGGTCGAAACAATGTAAAGTATAAAAAACCAAGTTAACCTCTTCTAAACCAGACACACCAGTTCATCCAGGCCACAGGCGTTTCATTGTACGAAACCAGCAGCGAGCGGGTCTCGCTCTCTCCAATGAGAGGGTCTAGTTGAAGTGTAAATCAGACAGCATATTTTAAGGACCACGTGACCATATATGGTGTTTTTCAGAGAGGCAGACACCATTGTTGATCACATCTGTTAACCGTGATCCTTTTAGCACCTTTGCAACAGCACTTTTTGTGCTATTGTGCTTTTTTGTGGTAGAACTTTGAAAAACACAGGCCATATCACAGGTATTGTGCTTCCAAGACCACAGACAGTCTTCAGGAAAGCTTTGTTAGGGTTAATAACAACCCACATCACACATCACTTCTGGTGAAAATAACCTGCAAATGGACAAAGTAGGTTGTTTAATGGCCTGAATGAAGCCTTAGATACAATCCAAAGTCTGTAGGACTCACCAAAAGCCAGAGCTTGTGCCAGAAACCAACAACTCTGGAGGAGCTTGAAATATCTGCTCAGGAAGAATTTAGATTTTTTTTTCTCAGAAGACATACTTATGACTTAAGAACTAAAGCAAATGACTAAAGACTTATCACACAAAAGTGATTCACTATCGATATCAGAGAGATATTTATTTTGACGAGAACTATGCTACGCTATTCCTGAAAAAACTATATATTTGGTGCTAAATTATTGCTAAAAGGGGTCCAAAAACCAAAAGTGCTTAAATCTTGTCACTGACTAAAAAACACTGAATGTTAAAGAGCTTAAAATGTTTTATAAAAAATAATTTGTACTGGTGTGAGCAGTGTACACGATTTTGAAGATGATAAGAAAATATATAAATATAATTAAAGCATTTTCACAATTGTAAATTAATACAGACATTGGTTATTTTAACAATTTCACAACAAAGGTTAAGAAACAAATTTGTGTATATTGTTAGCAGATATAAGGTCCTTCAGCTCTAGGGAAATCTGGCAAGTTCTTAGAATAACCAATGATGTTAGTGTTGCTGAGTTCATTACCGTGGGTTTCTGCTGGTTTAGTTGTTTCAGCACACAAACGCCACACATTCAGTATCATACGCGTATCACAGAGATACATACAGAGCAGGCTGAGAGCGGAAAAACTGGCAAGCTCTGATATAAGCTCCTACGTCGGTCAAATACCAATTGGTTGATCCTGTGAAGCTGATGCATCACTTTATCCAAGCAGACAAACTCCTGCTGTGGAACTTCCGAAAAGACAAACTTAAAAAAGCGTTTTGATGATAAAGAGACATCCACGCATCAAGCTCCAGTGCTTCTTTCAGAATAAAGACTTTGTTGAACCAGAACAGAATTTCCCAGTGATTTCTCTCTCTCTCTTGTGCTTTTTCTTTCTCTGTCATGTGCATCAACAAATTTCAGCAGGTGTTTTCAGTGCCTTTAAAACACAACAATGCACTCTCCCGATAGAAGCATTTTTTTGTTTTTGTCCTTTTGGAAACGTCAGCTGGTATTGTTACTGCTGCTGTTCTCTCTGCTTTGAACTTGTAAAGCAAGAGTGAAGCTATTAGTAATCTATTTTCCAGATCAGTCACAAAGTCACAACGGTTCAGTGCTAGTTAAGAGGGCTCAAATATTTATTACAAATGCTTCAAAAAGGGCATAATATGGCACCATTAAGTTAAGGTTGAACTGTAGTTTTCTTTGGCACCCCTACTCTAAGGATAACCACTACGCTCAGTGCCAGTGTGTACAAGGAACTTTGGCTAACACCTGTAGAGTTTTAGCTCTTCCTGATTTGACAAAACTGTAGATAAACACCAATTCTATTGATCTTTGGGTCTGGGAGAACACATACACTTGTCTTTTCCTTTAACTATACAATTCATTTCTATTTCATTACAATTTATACTATATCATTTCACAAACATCACTCAAAAAAAGGTCTTTGAGGAAATGGCTTTTCTGTGAGTAATGTTTATATTAGTTCAATAAACTAGTTTATCACATATGTAACACAGAAGACACTATTCTGGACACTATACCTTTGATTGTAATTTCTAATTACCAAAATGATAATCACAGGCATGTTTGCTTCCACCTAGAATGGAAAAAAGGAGGCTATGCTTATCTGTGTATTTATCAATGCTTTATTTTGAAAAGGCATATTATAGTGTCTGGAATGCAATTAATTTATTTTATACGCTTATATTTTTTAATCATTCAAGAAGCTTTGTTTCTCTTCCCCTCTTTCACCAGAAAGGCTGTGTATCTTGGAAATGTTTATCTTGGCTAATAAAGATAAGTTATCATGCTCTCAAAGGAAAAATAACAGCCGTTTTCGTTTACATTATTTTTCCTGATATAAAAACTACGCTATTCATAGGATCTGATTTCCTTGAATAGCAGGAAATCAGAGAGTTGATAATAAATAAAAAATAGTTGATAAAAACTACTTCTGATTCATCCAGTCACAGACAATGAAAACAGCTGAAATTGACAGTGTTTTGGTAAATTTATGACATAGTGATTATTAAATCAAGGTTTTATTGAGTTTCCATACTCTATTTAAAATATTGGGCATTCTGTCAACTAATTTTGTAAAGCCAAGAGTTGACTGAAAGGCCTACTATGGAAAAACGTTCAAACACTTTTAGAATTCACCTGCTCTGCATTCAAACAAAAGTCAATGAAAATCATCTTATGTGGATGAGGCTTTAACCTAAAATATTCCAGTGAAATGTCAGGACAGGAGATTTGCTGGAAAAGATAGGAGATAAAGGATTGGACATGGATTATTGCATTTATTGTGTACTCACAGAGGTCTAAGAGTGCTTTTTGTCTTGAAATATATATATTTTTAATTTTCCTTTAGGAAATAAACAGGAGACATTTAGACTAGGGTTGTCCATACTGATGTAAGAGGATATCAGTGGAAGTCACAGACAAACTTACATAACAGTAACAGGGGAATGCAAGAGAATTGACTTTCTGCATGAAATTAATTCCCACATGGGCAAATGAGCCAGGCTGAAACCCGATAAGTGTGCAGCAGCCTTGTAAATTCAGTGTAAACCAATAACTAGCGTGTTCGGGTTTCAAATTTCAGAGTAATTTTATGCTTGGGTAAACTTACCATATACACAATAAGATCAATTCCTATGCCAAACAGAGAAGACTGATATATCTGTCCATTATCATTTTAGCAGATATTAAAGAATCTTCAACCACTTTCACAATAACATATAAATATCATTGCTAGCGCTTGGAGTCAGACTTTGGTTTGCTCTGCACCGTACAAACTGCCCTACTTTGGTCACTGCTACTAAGCACCAGGATGGTCATTGGTTTATGGGAATTTTTCCAGAACTTCCCCAAAAAATTTTGTATTTTTATTTTTTTTAAAGTCAGACTCTGACATTGGAGGAGAAGGCCTTGCCCAGTCTTTTTTTCTGATTCGTCTCAAAAGCTTTCTATTGGGATGAGTTCAAGAAAGTAAAGTTGCACACCCTTGTATTAATAGACCTTGCTTTGTGCACTGGTCTGGAGCCAGAAAAAGACCACTCACAAAAACTTGCAGTGTGAAACTGTTGAAAACCTCTTGGTTTATTTAACTGGCTTAGCCCAATGTCGCTCCAAAGAATGAACCTTAAGCGACGAGTTAGACCTAGCAATCCTTACACTCTCTATGGATTGTACTTGGCGCCATATAGCATAGGGGCAAAGGATTGGCCATGGAAACCAATCATATTCAATAAATTTAATATGAAATCAAAATGATTTTCTCCACAAACTTTATTCCGAGCTTCTCCCCTTTTTCTCACTGGGGGGTTTAATGCGGATACTTTCCAAAATCAGAAAGTTAGCCTTATATGTTCATACTCGCCATGCGATGCTTACTTTAAGGCAGGCACAGGTGGTGAACTCATGAAATAAATGTAAGACTTTTTAAGGTCTTTAGACATTTTAAGCCCCGGCAGAAACCCTATTGACATAGATTGATCAAAATAGAATGCCATCACAGTAGGGCTGGGTATCGAGTTCGGTACTTTTTTAAGCACCGACCGAATCGTCTCGATACATCCGACTATCGAAAAAATCATTTAGTTCGATACCAAATTTCGATACCTAAGGGTATAATCTTGTTAACGTCAGTGAGCTAGAAACGTGTGGCATCCTTAACGTGCCCGGATCAAATGCTGATGAGTGGCTGCGGCGAAGCTGCCTTGAAAATCACGTTTACGGTGGCACCCCCCCCACCACCCCACTCGCCCTGTCACACACGCACAGAGCTTGTCAAATGTGAAGTGAGGCTGTAATGTACATTACACTGTAAAGCATAGCATAAATTTAACGCAGACTATGTTTAAGCAAACAAAAGTATGGCTAACTTATGCTAAGATTGACGGCAACAGCGTACGATGCAAGGTTATCGCGTCCAAGTCTGACAACACGTCAAATATGATAAAACACCTGACAGTACACAGAATTAATTTACTGCAAGAAGATCACGCTGGTGCCGTCATCATCATAATCATCCTCTCAGTGTTTTCCTGACTCAAAGCCTCCAACAACATGCCCAGCACAAGCGTCGTCCTCCGTGACTGATGAGGACACCGGCGCGATGGCTGCTCTGGCAGGTAAACAGCTAACAAAATCAGCTAACTTTTAATTCTTCCTGCTTGTGTACCGTTAAAGTTAAGTTTAAGTTTGTGCAGGGTCAATTTATTAATAGTGTTTCGGACTAACGTACGCTGTGTAACGTTATGTACGGTTTGATGGCTTTAGATACCTAGCTAAGTTGATACTAAAATGCTTTAAGGCACATGTGTCAAACTCAAGGCCAAAATAAGTTTGGCACCCCTGCTTTAAGGTTAACAGCAAATGTTAACCCTGCACTTTGTTCATTTTGTGCTTTTGTTCCTTTGCTTATTGGTCAGCTGTGAAATAGATAAGCCAGCTGTGAAAAGTGTCACAAAGTTTCTCTGCGATTATGTGTTATGTAATCTTGTTAAAATCTATATCTTAAAATAAAAGTATCGTTTGGAACTGGTATCGAAATCAGGGTATCGGTATCGAACATTTTTGAACGATACCCAGCCCTACATCACAGAACCAATCTAGAATTCACTGAGCTTCTGGGAGTGGCACTATCTTTCACAATCACTTGGCATTGTAAGATTGTGAGTAATTATGTAAATATTTATATACAATGACATTTGTGAATGTGTATATAACTGTGAAAAAGAAGAAATTTGTTGCAGGGATTTTAAGCTATAAGGGGGGGGGGGGGGTGAGATCCTCAACCACTGCTTGAAATTACTTTGCGTTGCAAAGGTGCTAAAAGGATCACGGTTAACATATGTGCTTGCTTTAATCAACAATGGTATCTGCCTATGAAAGAGAAAAAAAACCTACTAACCGAGTATGCAATTCAAGGTTAGTTTTAATCAAACAAAACTTAGTCAGCGAATTAATGTAATTAATCATCGAGAAGATGGCTGACTCTATAGTTATGCAGAAGACTATCATTGACACCCTCCACGAGAGGACAATTAACATGAACATGCAGAACGTGAACTTTAGATAAACTTTAAATAGACAAAATGTAAACTTTAGGATTCATTTAAAAATACTGACCTGACTGGCCGGGTGGAGGAACGCCGGATGCCCCCTGCGGGAGGCACATTAGCACTGTTAGCACCGCCGCTTTACCCCCTGAGCAAGGTTCCACAGCAACTGGCTTGGGTGGCCTCTATGGAGAGATCACAAGAGCGGAAATGTGTCATCCATAACAAGCCTCCTCCTGAACACATCACCATCAGTCACAAATGTCACAGTCCTCGAGGCGAGCTGTCATTCGCACATTGACAGACAAACAAACTTCATACTGTATCACATCTATGAAACTAAAAGACTCACACAAAGTTCACATCATTCACAAAAAGGCAGTAACAATCTAACATTTGCGCTTGTTTGCCAGCTCAGATCCTGTTTTACTCCTCATTTTCAGATACTACAAAGGCTTGTCTGGTTCGAGGGGGCAGGATGCCACAAGCGATAACAAGGATCTTCAAATGTCATCAGATCTGCATTTCACTTTATAGGATTATTCAGCTAAATAACCTCAAAAGTTCCTTTTTTATGACAAAAGACTTAACCAAAAGGACACTGAATATAAAATGTGACTTGAGTGATCTATAGTCTTTAAAGATCTCATTACTACACATCCTTTCAAACAGGCTCCCCTATAGCTGCTTTATTTACCATTTAAAGAGAGTGCCTTTTCCAAAGCTCTTCCAAGGCAATACCGCCAAATCAGTGTTTGGCAGTCAATGGCAGTCTCTACAAAACGAAGCTTTAATATCGTACCTCAGCTGCCAAAATATGTTAAAATCTGAAAATCACAAAAAAGGGAACAGAAGCCAACAAATATTTCCTGCCAGGAATGCTCTTCATCAAGCCTACAATCTGAATTAAACACCACACATCAAACTAACAAAGTTGCCCTGAGGTACGTCACTAAATGAGAATATTTCATAAAAAACCTGGACCTTTACCACCTTGATATAATTATGACAATTAGTGGTGTACGCTGTAGAAATTCAAATGAGCTCTCTTTGGCTTTGGACCGATCAATCTCTGTATGTGCATCAGTTTTTACTGTAATGGTTAAACTTATTTTAAACATTTTTGTTCAAAAGTCTAACTGTGTCGAATTTACAGTATCGGTGTGAACCAGTCTGGCACCAATGCAGTACATTTGCCCACTACTTGCTTCATACTTGCTTCAGAAAAAAAGGTAAAAAGCAAGAAAGGATGTGAAAGCTTTTGCACATTAAAAGGGGAAGGGAGAATGAAAACCATTTACTCAATTAAAATTGTTACAGGGTATGTAAAAGGCCAATTATCTAACAGACAAGGTAAAATAAAGACAACAGCAACAGAGACGCATGAGGAACATCTTCATAAACTGATGCTACATTTCAAAAACTGGGTGTCTAGTGGTTCCAATTGCTTCCCACTTGGGAAACCACCAAGTATAGCTATAACATAGGTATAACTCTCAAATTGTTGTATTCAAAATGATTCACCCTTTACCAAATAAGCTGAGACATCAGGCACTGCTTCTTGGTTCTGGCACTCCATTCACCCATTGACGCACATTGGTAAGAAGTGCCACACTTTGCTCATTATTACATAAAAAATGCTTTAAATCAGTTTTAATTCAAGCCAAACATTATATGTAGTCTACCAGTAATGTCCTATAACAAAAGTTAGAGTCAAGCTGTCCTACAAAATAGTTTTTAAAGTGGAATGTGCTGTTCTGTAAGTTTGAGGAGAAACTGAGAAAGTGAAATAACGGTGTCTTACTTTGAACTTTAATTTCCAAAAAGCAGTGTCCACTTTATAAATGTCTTTTTTTGGACACCATGACTCTAACTTGAATTTACACAATGTTTCCCTTGATTTAAAACTGATAAAAAGCGTTTTTGGTGTATTGATGATAAAAGTTTCAGCTTCTTTTGTTGCATGTACAACACATATACATGCAGCATAGTATCTGTCGGAAATCAATCACAGCCCTTCGTTTGAAGTGTGGGTCCAGACCTTGTTTTGCAGGGCAAAATACCCGTTCCCCTTCATTCTAAAGAGAACTGGGACACCCCTTCACCTCACATGAAGGCTCAAAACAGAGAAAAGGGTGAAAGGGCTAGGGCTAAGGGGCAGAAATGGAACTTCTGAAACCTACTCCGAGTTATTGCCCAGTTTTGGAATTTTCCTTCACCAACACCCTTGAAATAATAAAACTCCCATTCTTGAAATATTTCTACTTTCGTATTTCCACTTACGTTTCGATACTGAACTTTACGTTTTCATTACAATACACACTTTTTCCTAAAAAAAATAAAAAAAAAGAAGACTCAATTCTGAGAATTAAACGGTCATCTTTTTACTGCAAAAACCTCAAAAATTGAGAACCAACAGGCAAGTGTTAGAGACAAAATAAAAATTCATAAATCCCCCAAAAAGTAAAGACATGGTTAAAAAAGCCAAAACTTTCTTAAACCTTATACACTGTTTCAAGCACTTTTTGAGCCTTTGTGCTTTTTTGTGCCAGAACATTGAAAAACACAAGCTTTATCCCAGGTCTTGTACTTCCATTGGTTTTTTCATCACTAGATGGCACCAATTTGTGGTCTGTAAAACTAAACTGAAAGACAGTTGGGCATATTCTCACATGTTAATATGAGTCATATCTAGTGTAATGTTCATAAAAAAAATATATATACATATATTTTATTTAAAAAAAATGTTTAGTGAACCAAAAAACAAACGTTTATATATTCTCTGCCATAAAAGTCCCCATATGAGGAACTTTTGTAACAACCTCACTTAATATTCTGCAAAAAAATCTGGATGTTCTTCACCTTTAGTGAGAAGATTCCCAACTGGCAAGGTGGCAAAAACATAAGCTTTTATCATATGTTTAGGCTGAAATAGCTTAAATAGTGCATAGATATCACTTCAACAAAGAAATAAAAGCAGCTCAGGCATCTGCACAGAAAAAAGCAGCACTAACTATGTGTCTTTGAGATACACCTTCTCCATCGGAGTCTCTTGTACGTGTGAGAACAACCCTTCATTTCTGATATGACTTTCTCTATAACAAATGAAATCACACCAAACATAGTCAGCTCTTACAAGAACGACTACACAAACCCATTGCTCGTATTCTAGTTTTCTGAGAGAACGTGACAGCAAAGGCACGAAGGGGTTTGCGAAAGGTCAAATTAAGCCTGCACTGACAGTGATGTCCATCAAGCCCAGTGGACAGAGGCTGTTATCAGTGCAATATCTGTCTCTTTGAGAGGAAAAGAGGCCACTTGTGCTGCACTTAAAAAGTTCAAAGCCATTGTTTTTGAGTGACGGGGTGGCAGGGGGCGTCTAGTTTCTTTTCTCAGTCAGTCACTGCTCCGTGTGCAGAATATCACTGATATTTTCTCACTCACAGATCCTAAATGTAACGCATACACTTGATGAAACAGTGGTTTGTAGAAACATTTTACAGACCAAACCGAGTTAAAATGGCCATCAATAACATTATTTGGTCGCAAACATTTTAGGTTTAGTCTGTTAATCTGTGACAAGCTCCATTTGTCAAAAGTGATAATGCAAACAGTGACTGCTGATGGTTTTATAAGCCTTTTCAATCTCCCCATGATGCACAAAAAGCATCCTCTTGTTTTAAAATGACATAGCAATTGTCATTTCGTCAAGCCCAACACACCAATCATGCAAAATACCACATTTAATTACACATCTCATTTTCAACCCTACACTTATGCATCCATTTCTGGCAACTGTTATTGTCAGCAACTGTGTATTTATCCATAAAGTAAGGATCCATTTTCAATTTCACCTTCAAACTTCTTTTTAGAATAGACTCAGGGGTTGACACTTCCTCATTTTCAACCTAAATGAAAGAGAAAACCATGACGTTTAGGACTTCACAAGATTGTTAATTAAATTTTTTCTTTCTGTGCACTCACGCAAATGAGGTTTTAATTTGGCGATTTTGTCTGCTACTGAATTTCAAAAGGGGCTTTTATAAGACCAATTTTAAAAAAACTTTCAATAATCATGCAGATTTAAAAGTTGTGCGAAGGATCTTTTTACCCAAAGTCAATCTGTCTGATCACTTACATTTTTAATGATATCCTCTCTTAATATGGTATCAAATTTAACTTAATGCTTCTAGTTCTTTATCTATGTGATCAGTGCAATCTTCTAACCCAAGGAACACACACACACACACGCACACTTGCATTTTGATTCACATCCAAGTCAAAATTAATACAAACTCGCATATATATATACACACACACGCACACTTGAATTATCATAACAAACCTTTTATGCAAAACAAATCTTTTTAGACTTTGTTAGGATATCAAACAAGATCCTCTATTTTCCCAATAACAACCTATTTTCATGCTTTTGCACTAATAGTGTTTTGAACTCATTCACATAAAGCTTATAGTATTTCCAGTTGCGATATATTTGGAGAGCTTTGCTATGACATAATCAATGAAAAATACGAATCAGAGTAGAACTAGAAATCTCTAGTTTTAACACAAACATCACATAGAGTTACCATTCCAGCAGAGATTGTCTGGAGAAGCTGCTTCAAGAGGCTTTCAGAATTTTTTTATTTTTTATAAATGGACAAGAGATAGTGGGGGAGGGAGATGTTCAAACAGGAGAGCTGTCAGAACAGCTCCTGACTAATGGCAGAGTGTTTCATACAGGTAATCATATTTTCTTCAGTGCAATCTTAAATCTTTCAGACTTCACCGTAGACCACCCACATAAGTAGCCCATAAATAAACTCTGCAGCGGAGCAGTGCGACGACACTGAATACTGTATGAATGTACAGGTGCATCTAAAAGTATCAGAATATGATTAAAGTTTCAGAAAGTGAAAGCATATATTAAATACCTTCATTTCAAAGGTGAAAAATAACAATTTCTTGAATTGTTAATATGTATGGCTGACAGACATAGAAAACCGTCATATTGTAGATTTAAACTTGGGTAAGTAGACTTTTGTCTGTAATGCTGCATCAGTATGGTTTGTCATGGGGGCAATAAGCTTGTGGAACAGCTCAAGTGATTTTATAGTGGCCTTTACTTAATCAACACTCCAACTCTTATCTTCCACTTCACAATACCCTTAGAATGTCTATGCAGCATTAACCCCCAAAAGTTCACAGTACTGCAAGCCTTGGTGTAAACTTAATACCTAATAACACTTAAGTTGAACAACCTTAATTACCTTGAGCAAACAGTACTCTAAATTAGAAAATCCTTTATTACAGTATGAAAAAAGTTTACTTTAAAACTTTGAGATTCTTCAACTCAAATGTTTTGAGGCAACATGCAAAGATTTGCTTTTAGTCATTTTTGGGGAATACAGTGTGGGATTCATTGTGCCAATCAACAACATGATCACTAAAGCAGCACGTTATGGCAGCACAAATACTTGCCAAGTCCCAAGCCTCCATCGAGCTTGACCTCAGAAGAACTCAGAGTGCATGTCCCCCTGATTGTGTAGCCAACTTATTCAGAGACTATTTATAAGCTCAGGAAAACAATTTAATTATTTGCCAATTAAAAAAAAACAAAAAAAAAAACAGGCTTTAAATATTTTACTCTGTAATCAAGCTCTGTAAACATTTAGTGATAAGTGACAAAAATATACTTTATCACGATGTTCACTTTTAAGGTAAGGGAAAATACCGTCAACTGAACAACCATGAGCACGCTTCTTAAAAGAAAAAAAAAATTAAATGGCTTGAGAATCTCTCCTGCCATCGTCTCTCAGTGGCCAGTTTGTTGACAGCGCTTCTCACATGTCAAAATTGGTAAAAACTAAGTACAATATTAATGTTAAATGTTGTATTTCCGGAAGCCACCTGGTAGCTATAAACAAGAGTACATTGTAGATGTGTTCACACATGGATTGTTAACATAGGTTGGTAAATTAGGTATCAATCAGACATTTTTTTCACATCCACTTAAATGTGTGAAATTCTTTGACATTTCGAGCACGTTTAGGCCCTCAAAATGCACTGAAAGCTGTAACACAATGAGAAATTACAATAGGGTCCTAAGGGTTTGAGTCCTAAAATAAGAGGAACATGTCAGCTTCAGATTCAAGTAAATGAGAGCCAAGTCCATATCACTCTTCAACAGTTAATGAGACATTTCTAGATGGGGGAAACTTCCTGAGTCATCTCCTCACACTTTCTAATCATTGGATTTATAATATTTTGTTTAAAAGGCCACATTTATTGTTCAGTTACATTTAATTGTGGATAAAACACTTTAATTTCTATCTTTTGATCTCGATTTCTGACTCAGCTTCTCAGGAAGTGATGCATATTTGTCCAATAAGACGCCTACGACTAATCAATATTTTATTTATCAATGAGCCTGACCTCTATTATCTTATGAGAAGATGCGGCATATTAATTATTAATGACCAAGCAGTAGTTTGGAGTTCAGAATGGGTCGCCAGTGTTATTTCCGTGGTGCAAAGGGCACTTACATAAAAACCATATATAACAACCCCTATATACAAGTCCCTATATACAACAGTCCCTATATACAAGTCTCTTATTCTAACAATAAGTACCCTTGAATCATATCCACTATGGTTTGGAAACACTGTCTTTATCAGAGGTTTTCAATCTTCAATCAAGGTTTTAATTGTAAAAAAAAAAAAAAAAAGGTTGAATCTGAGCACATCAAAATCAAGGGTGGAATGAAAATTATTTTTTACAAAAGGCACTTATAGGCACTTTAAAATGCACTTATCTTTGATATTTGTTATCACCCAGACCTCAAGCTGTCCACATTTTTTGAAAATGATCTCGGGCAGATGAGACCCAAAAAGGCGCCACACACGGCCCTTTAAATGGTTCATCCTCATAAATGAGTGAGGAAGAGTGGGGTCTGTTTGAAACATGAAATATTATTTTAAAAGTTTTTCATCTGATAATATATGGTGCTTGTTTAAAACTATTATGATGTCCCGAATTAATTTTGTTGTCACAATGTAGGAACATATCTGGGTAAATGGTTTTTATATTATTACATTCTTTGTGTCTCTCGTCTCGCTACTCATTTAAAAATACGAATGGCAATAAAGCTGTAGCAAAAGATAAAGCTGATAAACTGCAACTATGGTTTTAAGTATTAGGCAGTAGTGAAATGAAAATGGAAAAGGAAAGAAAGTCATAAAGCAACAGGATCCTATTATTCATCTATAGGTTTTCTCAAGCTTTTAACGGCTTTCTGCGCATCTCATTTGCATGGCTAATGGGAGCATTTGCAGCGTTGGTCTGTAGATAAGAGCTCACTATACAGCGCTATAGAGCACTCTCCAACATGGGAACTGCTATATACACAGTGTCATTTAAATGGCTCTCTCTTTGTTGCCTTGTGACAGCCTCCATCCATCATATTCTGCAACTGTTAAGAGACCCATATGTTGAGGACTGGCTGTGGTGGAGAAGCAGCATCTGTGTCATCTGCACCAGTTTAAAATGGGCCAGCTTCACACTGGCTTTAAAATGCATCTCTGCTGACCTTAATTGAAAATGTTTTCTCGAGTCTGGTCAAACTCAATACAGCCCAGAGGAGACTCACCAGTGTGACTCCAGCATGACCTGTGGCTGACACCAATTAAACACAAAGAGCTTTAGCAACAACAGCGTCTGTTTTGAATTAAGCAATCCAGCAATTGTTTACTGTTTATTTTAAATTTATTGCGCATATTTCAAAAAGGTTATTAGTTTTGATATTTCGTTTTTTAAACGAACATTACAAGAGTTATTCCAAATGAAATTTGAGAATAATGTATAATTGTCTTTCGGTTTAGTTTTACAGACTTCAAATCGGTGCCATCTAGAGGTGAAAAGAAGGAATAAACATTGGAAGTACAAGACCTGTGAAATGGGCTCGATTTTTTTTATTCTTGCATAAAACAAAGCACAATGGAACAAAAAGGTATCAATTTTAAATTTAACTAAAATAGAAATAAAATTATATTGAATTAATAATAATAAGCAGCAATGTAAAAAAGACCAAAACCCAAAATAGTTGTTTGGCCTAGAATAATGTATTGCTAAACACCTACATTTACTGTATATATAAAAAAAAAAAAAAAAAAAAAAAAAAACATTTTAAACAATTATTTCTCATGGAGCTATTTTTTTTAAAACAAAGCATGTATTATTTAATTTACGAATTTGAAAATTTGATTACAATAATGTACCAAATACCAAACATCTCGAACCCGAAGACACCAAAAATGTTCCAAAATATACCCTTCCATAAAATAAAAAAAACACAAATCTGCAATATTTACCGTGAGAAGCTGAGATTCACAAACACATCACTACACTGAAGCGTCTGGATTGTCCTCTTTGTTTATTAGGAGGTTATGCTAAACAATTCAAAAGTAGCAGATGCTGTCTCATTAACCTTTATAGAACCGAATTGCTCTCATTTCACTGCTTTCACCTTCAGCTGTTGCCAGATCCCAGCAAAGCGGGGCCAACATCTGGATCTGCCTCTGCAGACCAGAAGTAGTGTCAATGTTGATCACTGAGCACATGATGAAGACTAAAGAAGAGACCCATATGTTCAAAACGAAACAATCTGCTTTATACAAAGATGTACCCAAGAGCTATAAACCAATAAAGAAGCATTTGCACCATTCAGTTTCAAAAAGGTATTTGGATAGTAGCTGTGGATAACACCACATACACTTTGTCCACACGTGAGCATAGAGTTTTTATATGTAATATACCTAGGCCATCTATTAAAAACCTTAAAGGAATCTTAACGCTACAAGAACATGTTGTTTCTACTGAAACCATATCTACCATATCATTTTGATGGATGGACAAAGTCTAAGACTGTGTGTGGGAAAGGGGACTTGAGTGACAAAACAGTGGTCACCCTACTCCACATGTTTGATTCCCGTGCATATTTAGAGAATATAATATTAACAAATGGTTCGTATAATTATTTGCATTCCAGTTATATTTGAAACACAGACACTCAACATTTTACGCAAACACTGGACATTATGAAATATTAAATACTTGGTTACACATACGTAACACATGTGCTATTGTCTGGTGATAGTTTTTTCTGAAACAAAAACAAAGATGGATGGCCAACAATTAAATATGTGGTCTCCACAAAAACTGTATTTGTTATTTAATTCGTTTATTTACCAGGAAACTGTATCTTCTTCAAGAATGTGATTTCTATATCTGATAACAGTGTGTTGACATGCACATTAGTAACCAGTTTACTACCAATAACCGTATTGCATAAAAAAAAAGTGTTGTTTTTTTTTTGTTCAGTTACAAAGTAGTTTTGATTTCTTGTTTTCTAATGGGAGATGAAGCTAGAAGCACGACATTAGTATCAGAACTGAAATAAGAAGTTGTTCTGTTCTGTTGATTGAAGCGAATGAATTCAGGGTACAATATAGTGAGTTTTTAAGTCAACAAAAATGTAATAATTACTACTGCTGCCTCCATCTACAAAGTGCTGCAGTAAAGACTTGTGCAAGCAGGTAATAACGATTATGGCTTCTCAGCAGGGTGCTCTAAAACAGGGATTTGTGGTGTGCTATTTCTTTTCCCTTTCCTTTGAGAAATCTTTACAAATTTTTGGGATGTGCGCCACCAAGCTTTTATTGGATGTTCTCATTGTGAAAAAAATTAATCTCTTTAAACTCTTTTTTTTGGCACCACTTGTTCGGTCAGATGAGTGAGGTCCCTCGTTGGCGCCCATAGTTTTTAAACTTCTGACTAAAAAACTCAGATCTGTGCTTTATTCATGTAAATGTAGACACAGTCAATAAACATCAATAAGTGACAGTCCAGACACTTAATACAACATTAAAATTAGAACATGGATGGAATGATCACAATACTATATTTACATTTTCAATGTCATGGTTTCATGTGTAAAAATGTGAAATCAGAGATTCCCCCACTTCTTGAGTACTGCTGCAAAACATGTTATACTTTGCAAATATTCCTCAGAAAACCATAACTGGTTTAAGTTTTATCTACTTTAAAATATTTCTGTTTTAATCTGTTTTAAAAAAAGATTGAATCTGACCACATCAAAATCAAAGGTGGAATGAAAATTATTTTTTAAGGATTTACTGGGATCACTATTGAAATGTTAAAGTTGAGTAACCAAACTACTTCCTTGATACAAAAAGTCAGTTTTGATTATATATTTCAATACTGTCAAATATTTTGGAACAGAAAGTGGTCCGATATTGAAAATGTACACAATATGTTTCCTTTAGAGTGAAATTATATTTTACCATTTGTATTTGAAAATAATTTGCCTTTCACTATGGATGTAGAATGCGTCACATGAAAATTAATTGTTCTGTTCTTTTTTTGTGCATATATAAAAGTATATAGATATATTCTTAGAACTAAATATATTTTTATAAATAATTGATAAAAAATGTATATATTTGAGAACCTTAATGATGTTGATTTCCTTATGTTCTATTAAAATGTACATTAATTACCACTTAACAAAGCTGTTTGTCACAATTGAGAATGTCACACCAGACAACATAAGTGTTTTTTTGTAGAAATCTTAATACACACACACACACACACACACGCACACACACCCACACACACACACACAACGCATTTTGTTGTCAGTAAAACATGTAAATATATATATATTTTTTTAAATATTACTTTCTTTTGATACACAGAGGATCAGATTTGTGTTTTAGTCACTTCACCTTCTGAAACATTTCAAATAACTTCTCTTAGCCTTATGAAGAGTCTCAATTAACTTTTACAGTGATATAATTACAAATGAGAGCCATGCACCGATAAAACCTTGGAGGTGAAGTTTGTTTAAAAATGAAAAGTATGTTGTTTTCAGCTCTCTTCATTTACGTTATGTTCCCCTGCAGCCCATAATGCTCACTGAATGCCACTCCACTCTCCACTAATGGATTCTGGAGAGGTTGAACATTCTCTGCAGTTCGACAGGTAAATAGGTGCGCACTAGTATATGCACACGCTTGTGTGAAACAGCCTTGACTTTCCATTAGGCATGGGCCGGTATAAGATTCTGAAGGTATGATAACCTTGGCTAAAAATATCACGGTTTCACGGTGTTGTAATTACTGCTCCACAATGTTACATTTACCTGAAGAGGCGCGGCAGCCACAGAACAGATTTTTATACCAAAGTACCGCAGAGCGATTATAACAAGCATATGGAACCATGAGCTATCAAAAGCGTTCGATGTACTTTCGCAATTGATTTTCGAGGACTACTTTGATGTCATGAAATGATCACTTATTGCTGTTTTTTTATTGGCGTCATTTTGAAACGATGTTGATGTGGCAGAAGGCTTAAAAGCAAATATGTGATTTCAGCTGAACTAAATAGTATAACTAATGTTCAAACACAGAAATGTAACATTAGTACAAATGTCTCCCACTCTGTAAAGAAACATGCAAGAGGAAATTAGTTGATGTTAGCTAATGTTTATTAATTTGCAGTGTTCTCTGAATCGATAACTTAGATGTTTGCAAAAGCTCATTTCAAGACAGCTTTAATCTTGACAACTCTCTTTGAATTTAGCGAATAGTGCTGGATGGTGCTTCCACGGATGTGACAGCAGCGACTCTTTTAAACATGATTTGCATGTCGGTTGAACCTTCCACTTCCAAGCCGTGGCCGTCCAAAAATTTGAAGATGACTTGGTCTTTTTTGACGGAGAGGAAAAGTTGTGGGGGTTTACGTCTTCAGCCATCCTAAACTTGAATTATTGCTAAGTCTCGCTGAGTGCGGATCACTTGCACAAACCTCGTAGAGAGAGTCCTGCGCTTTCACTTTGACAACAAAAAAAATGCACATATCATAGGAACGGTATCATTTTTTCTGTTTGCGGTTTTAAAACTTTTTCAAACCGCGGTAAACCTTGAAACTGGTGATCATCCCATGCTTACTTTACATACACTTAAATTAAAGCCAAATAGCATCTACTTGCTTCTGGGCAGTATTTAGACAGTTTTAGTAAGTTACACATTTCCACAAATTTCCACACTGTAAAAATGGTTTAATTTATTTGCACTCACGTTATTATGTTTCAGGTTTGATCTTTATTATTATGGTGATTGGGAAAGGCCAAAGGTCTGGAATTGAACCCGAGATGCTCTGTGCAACCGTGTTATTTATACCAGTCGACATCACCAACACAGTTATATTAATTAATATATGACCAACCTCAACTCCGCCCTGAAGTAGTTCTACTTGATTGCCGCTCAAATCCAATGCTACTGCGACTGAAGCAAAAGGGCGGCTAGCCATCTGTTGCCTTTCCCTCATCAGTTGCTGTAACACAGAAACAGACAGAAATATAACATCATTTAAACCATGCAAATCCAAGGGGTCAGATTTCCAAGAAAATAGCTCATAATCTCTTTAAACTGAGAAACCAAAAAGCTGCTGATCTTTTGATAAGAGCTGAAAAGGCGGAATGAAAGAAAGCTAAAGCAAATTTTTCAGGAGATAATATTTTTTAACAGCTTTTAGTAGTCAGCAATGAATTGATCCGAGTTACAGATGCACACTTCAAGCAGTAGTGACGTACTTCAGCTCCGCCTTCACTCACTGTGTTTGCTAATCAGCCAAACACAACTGGCTAAATATGATCTGAAATGTAGTTTCTTCAGGTGACCATGACGATTAAAAGGAGATGCTCTGTTTTCAAATGTTAGAGCGAATCATCTGATTACCAGTACAACTGCTAGAAAAAAGGAAAGGGTTTTGTAAGTTCTGCTTTAACGCTGCTAGAACTTACTCTAAACCTCTTCCAAATGCATTTAGTGATTAGTTGTTTTTCTACAATTACTTTCATTAGTGCAATTGCAAAAAATTATAAATTTAAAGATTGTTACACAAATCCAGTTATAACAAATATACAGTTCACAGCCTCTTGCAAGGTAGACGGGGAAAGTGACATGATGAACACAGTCTCAGAGAACTAACATCACCATGAAACATTCAAATCAGATGTTCAAGTAAGAAAGATCTCAAATATAACAATGAACACGGAAAACATAGAAAATATGCAGAGAAAAGGGGGAGCTCTCATTGGTTTCCAGCACAGGCAGAAACAGGTGGGTGAATAATTAATTTGTTCCATATAAAAATGGTGAAGAACCTGTCTAATCAAATGTCTGCGAACACTTCAAGGAAATTTCTCATGCCACAACACGCATGACAAGCAATTATTTTGCCATTGATTGCTTGAACATCAGCATTCTAGTGGTGGAGTTTAATTAATGATGCATTCTTACTCATTTCTCCATTCCAGTGAGTGAGTGGCCGGCTATCCTAAAAGCACGATTCCTAACCTACATACAAAATCTCATCCATCCGACTCCTTCCCTGTCTGTGACGGACACCGGTTTATCTAGCATGTGCATATGCTGCTCTATTTTCCTGGCTTGCACATGGCACAATACAGGTGAGGTGTATGACCCAAGGTGACATCAATACATTTATCAATACCAACTGCTGATTTAATGAGATTTTGTATGTCAGTGTGTTAAAACTGTTCATTTATGAGGTTTTGGAGTGCCGACACAGGTACAAAAGATCAATATGATACAAAACACAGAATTTGGTCGAAAAGAAAATGTCCATTACCTCCATAGTGGCAAATCCACAAGGAACAAAAAACACATTTTCCAGTTAAATACTCAGTAGGTTTTTATAACAAGACCTTTACTAGTTGATCAAACATCCAAAAAAAAATAATAATCACAAAACCTGGAGTGGGCTTTATTGACAGAGGATCAATATCTAAATGTAAGCTGATTTCAGTACCAAGGACGAAGTTGATTACTATTGGATTTGTGGTGAAGGAAAGTATGCTGCTTCAAGTTTTGACTGTTCATCAGCTATCAAAAAATCTGCACAATAATCACACTGTGGAAAAATACTGAAAACACAATCACAACAGAACAAAATGTATGATGAAGTTGACTTAATAAATCATAAGACCATCCTTAAACCCAAACCTAACCTGAATTAAGAGCTTGAAGAGCACATCTTGAACATCTTGAAACTCTGCTTTGAAATATTTGTATGGGAGAGACCTTGTTGATGCAGTATAACTTTGCCATGACAAGTAACTGTTTCTCAACTTCACCTTGGTAGAGGTTTGGCTGTTCCTTAGGCAATTTTAAGCCTTAACTTCAAGAATTGATGCTGGTTTGAAGGAAAAAAGTGGTAACAGAAAAAAAAGGAATTGCACGCTGCAAAGAGTATTTTCCCACAAGAAAAGTGCATTATTCCAGTCGTTGGATGACATTGTAGATTCCACCATGTTTGTGGCCTGCATCACAGTGCAAATGATGTGAGTGTCCAGCAGAGCAATAGAAATTGGCCATTGTGTTGCAGGAATAGGAATAGCTATAGGAATAGGCCATTCTAAAGTAAACTGGCAACTGTTTGGCACTTTGTGGCCTATAGCCCCTCATTTTTGAGGTCAGTTCTGTAAAGGCCTCTACACCCCTGTCTGAATTGAGATTTGCACGTATCTTCAGATGGCTTCCCAGTATTGATGCAATGACACTCCCTGCCTGAAGATGGCATTTGCTGCACAACAGAGGCAATCCACACCACAAGGGAAACAGGAAAGAAGAAAATGACAACAGCAATAAAATTAAAGAACACATAAAAAAATAATGGATGTTGAGCAGTTAATCTGTTGGTTGCTGATCACAGTGAGCTGTGTGGAAAAAATATGGAGAAAATAGAGGATTTGTGGTGCGCTGTTTCCTTTGGGAAGTCGCTAGGAAAATATCCTACTCATGTCATAAAAAGAGCTAGCTTTCATTTTTCATTGGCACCACTTGTTCGGTCAGATATGTGATGTTCCGTTGGTGCAAATAGTTTTCAATCGAGGTGCATTGTCGCATAAAACTTTGGACCAAAAATCCGAATCAGTGTGGAGAGGCACTGAATAGAACCCTATTGAATGCACAATTGTCTTTTATCATCACTTGGTTTTAGTATAAAACTGCAATATTTGTCTTTTTACTGAATGGGTTAAACGGTCAGGTTGATAATATTGGCTGAGATGGCCATAATCCAAAGGCATTTTATTTGTTATAAATAAAAGTTTTCTTTTTTTTTTTTTACAGAAGCTATCAATTTATGTACGTATATATTTATTTTGCAGTAATAGTTAACCCTGTTGAACCCTTGTTTTCATTGCATGATTCTTTCAATTGCTAGAAAAAAAAAAAGAAACGCTGGTTTGAAGCTTCAACATTCTATTGACTATAGCTCTCAAAAGTACATTTTGAACCAAATTAAGATGTTTTATAACTGAAGTGCAAGCAGTCTGCAACCACAGCAAGAGAGACTAAAAATGACCTTACCCCAATTTATGGAAAGTCATGCTTTAAATAAACTGGTAAACTTCTTAAATTCTTGAAATTGAGACTTCTTTTAAATGTATAAATGTCATGAATCTGTCACATGGTAAACCTAGAAAATCTTAGGATACACTGTGTTCATAACAGATATAAAATGGAGGAAGGTGGCAGTGTCCTTGGCAATGCATGCATCAGGCCGACATTGCTGTCTCTGCGGGGGTGTCTCGTCAGCTCTGACACAAAGAGCTTTCTTCAATGACTTCCGCTCAAATGGGTCCTGATGGCACCACAGTAATTAATCACCCATTATCTTTTCTATTAATCAAAACTTGAGAACCGTTATAGCTGATCCCAGGACGAGTACAATTATAATGAAATAATCAAAGCTTAAAACAGTCCTCAACCAGGGCTTCTCTTGAAAAAACAATCGGATCATCTCTGTAAAACGTGAGTGCCACCAACCCACATAATTTTCATGAAAGAACGACAGTAGAAAGGTAAGCAAGCCTGAAAAGCTAGATATTTTACTCCAGATTAAATATTGAATGTTGATTTGCTCACCCCAGGAACCCCTTAACTGAACTGAGAAACCAACAACTAAATGATCTATTCACATACAGTGCTCAGACTAAATGAATACATTCCACTACATTGTCAGACAACCTTTAGTATCCTTTCAGAATTAACATTTCCTATGAGATACTATACAACAAACTACTCCCACAAATGTGGGTCAATGATTGCAAACTACATTTGTTACTTTGAAAACACAAAACATTTATTCAAAACCCATGTTGCAAAAATGAGTCCTGAGAAAGGGCACACTTAAGGCCAAAAAAATAGAGCAGAAAGGGGACAATAAAAGGGCATTACATGACAAAGAAAAGCCCTTTCCATCATACTGTCAGCAATGGCTCCCCATGGAAGACAAATGTCACAAACTCACATAATTTTCTTACACAAAAAATTTGAGGGTCACAAAAAGATCTGTAAAGCTTTACATATCATTTAAAATACTATGTACAAAATAATTGCTGTACGTGTGTGTGTGTGTGTGTGTGCGCGCACACTTTAGATGTGCTAAATAAAGCGCACACATTCTTAACATGGGTCACACCACAACTGGCCACAATGTCACTTTAATGAAAGAAGTCTGCATTTTGCCACAAACCCTGAGACAAAAGCTACCATAGTGGAAGTAATAGATGCTCAGTGCTAACCATGTCATCCCTATGTGATGAAAGATTCGATACGGTTTTATTTTTAATGCTGTGGAAAAAATAAATGCAATTAAATATCTTCAGTTTACATTTGATTACTTTACAAAAAAAACTCTAGTCGAGAGTTCTCTGTTTATGATTCTGTAAGAAATAATTCAGCATGCATTTACTCAACTTTTGTTGCTGTGCATTCACTAAAGCATCTAATGAATACTCACTGTACTTTGAACATTTGACTATTTATTTTAATTTATTCCATTCGGTTTTCTAGGTCATGAATAAAATCTGCTTATTTTTTATCCTTCATCTCTTCTTTCAGCAAAATGAGCATCATAGAGACATCTACTCCCTCCATTCAAGAACGACAAAAGAATGTGATCAAGCTTATCTGTGCACTTATCATTGTTATAGCTTCAATAAACTTGATTCTGGAAATAAAATTTGCTTAAGAGAGTCATTTACACCTTGAAGGTTTAGCGAGATTGTGTCAGTCAGCACTGCCACATTCTGATTCACTGACAAAACAGTGAATAAACAGTGCGACACAGAAGCCTGCATCAATGCACTGGAAACTCCGGTCAATCATAGAAAAAAAAAAAAACACAACTAATGATGAATCTAAAGTTACACACCCTCATATTCAGAAAAAAAAGAATGTCAGAAATACAATGAAAGAATTAACAAAAATGGATTTATCTTCATGTGAAAAAAAATTATGCAGGATTAGACCTGCATAAACAATAAAAAAGTTTAGTTCATAATGCCAATATTTCGGAAAATCTCTGATAAGAACTATCTTTGCCAAACTACTTCTCATCGAGACGGCTTCTAAAGACAGACAGAAAAAATCAAATAAACTTTAAGAACATTTTCACAAATGCAGAAAGACACTGCATCCACCCTTATTCCACAGTGGAGAAACTGACCTCGGATCTGTACCCGCCATAGACTGTATAAATAATTTGTTAGCCAATCGCTTGACAGATTTCAGCTATTGTGCATTCTTCTGTTGACATTTACAGCTAAATTGTGCCTGTTTTTGTTGTTTTTGGTACCAAACCTGACCTGGGCAAATCTTTCAACGGTATTCCAAGCTCTGAAAATCCCAAACGAGCAGCAAGATTTTTAAGAAGAAAGACAACATTTACATACCTTTATGAAACTATGAAATAATTAAATATATTTTTTTATTCAAATCTGTGCCGTTTTTAATCAAATAAACATATTCCAGGTATATTTCACTTATAATGTGCCTAATGCACCCTAAAGCCAAACCAGACACATATGATGTAAATATTCAGTGCAGAGATAACTGGTACAAATTAAAATGTCTATTTAGTGACTTGGTCCAATGCTATCGCTTTTATAAAATCCGTTTCAATGTCCATTAAAACATTCAAGCAATCAGGCACGCAATTGAAAAATCCATAACATTCTCGTAGTTTATTGGTTTTCTTAGTTAGGCTAAATTTATGAGCTATTATTTTCTAATTCTCACAATTCGACAGCAGTTCATTATGAATGGCATCTTATTGACTGAAACCAGTGACTGAAACTTGATGTCACGCACTCAAGTACGTTCTTGAGTGTTCATGTTATTCTAAAAAAACAGAATCAATAAAAGTACAAACAAGAAGCGTGCTAGTTATTACCCAAATTAACAAAATGAGACAAAAATGCTTGAAATAAAGGTTTTGTGAGGAAGTTGGTAATTTTTATTAATTGTGGCGCTTCTTTATGTTCCGGTCAACTCCGGCCATGATCTTTTTTCACCAGAAAATTGAATCATCAAGACAAAACAGGTCAAGGAAACAGTAAAAGTGAGATGGTATTAGAGAACACGGCAGGAAGGGAGACAGAGTCGCGGTATGCTCTCATTGGTGCTAATAGATCTTCTATCAGAAAACAGCCCGGCTTTGATGACAGCCAAAAAACACCATCTGCAATTTATCCATCTCTGCTATTACTCATCAGGCCCAGTGCCTTCACTAGATCACTGGCATCTTCATAACAATTATCCAAGACAAAGCCGTTCCATCACTGACAACCAGTGTAAAAGCATCAGTTTGAGGATGCAGATGCCCTTTGACGCCTCTCTTATGTTGGGGAAGTTTGGTTTTAACACTTTATCCCTGCACTTAATATCTTGGACTTGTACACCAAGTACAGCATTTAAAAAAACTGTGAGGGGGTTAAAGCTAAGGTTGCATTTGTTTTATAATTCATCGAAATGCCAGCCCTAGGGTATTTCAGAGTAAACTCACTGATGTGAAATTGAGATTGACTGGCTATTGATTTTTCTGTAGGCGTCATGTTGAACCCTGCTCAAATCCCTGCTTTACAGCATTAGCACTTTCCTGTTAGACAGTAAACAAGGGCTAAACCTCTCAAAAGCAATGGAATAGTTTCTGAAAAAACTGTTTCTGAATCACAAACACTGAAGAAATGCTTGAGAAATACCAAAGGATCACTGAGTTTGCAAACACCAGATTAATAAAGTAATATTAGGGTACAACATCAAAGAAGTAGTTATATTTCCCCTTATGGACTAATTGTCAATGTGCGCACATTTTATAAGACAGGATACAAATAAATGATTATCGCCAAATAATAAGAAACTATTGCTAAATATTCTGTCGTGCAGACAATAACTAATTCAAATGTAGTTAAATGCAGGTTCCCTTGGTTACCAAAAGTAAAGAGAAGCCACCCATGATCTGACTCTGGGTCTGGTAATTACAAATGGCACAAATGAGCTGTGCAATAATGATGATAAATATTCATAAGGATGGATGCAAAGTATTCAAATCATGGACCCTCACCTCTAAGAATTATAGGCTAAGTTCAAATCTTTCCTCCTATCTGCTCTTTGATTAGACAAAACAAACGTTGTTGAGTCTTGTTAGCATGTTGATATTATAATCATCAATGGGCTGATGAAAGAGAACACTCTGTTAAAGAGGAGGAAACAAAAATCTGCATTAAAACAATGTTCGTTTACCAAGAGTTTTGGCCTTTGGTGTGTCCTATCTTGAACGAATACATTTCAAATAAAAAAAACTTTTCAGTGCATAAACACAATTATGTAAACAATTAATTGTAATTATGTACTCTGTCAGCATTGTGCAGGTGAAAGTTTTAGAGCTAGAACAAGGGTTAACTCATTCCAGCAAACAAAGACACGTCGGTGCCTAATTTACAAATAACATCTAAAATGATCTCAAATTATTGAGTTTGCAAATTTAATTGCAGCTGATCATGATTGAAAAAAAGGTCTTCAACAAAACGTGAGCTTGTTTAGACAAGTGAAAATGGAATAGCTTGACAGCGTTTAGAGAAAGTTGACGAAGGCATACTTTAAATAAATCGAACCAAAATTAAAAAAAACTAAAAGGTACACAGATGTTCTTTCTCATTAATAGTGCGCTCCGAAAAAAAATAATAATGTCATTGTTTGATGAGGAATAAAGTGCAGATACATACTTTTTGAAAAATGCCCGGAAAAGTAACGTTAGCAACGATTTCTTTGGCTAAGGCACAAAGAAAACATAACCTGCAAGTGCCGAGTCTCTATCGACCCCTGGCATTTTACAACCTCCATATCAAAAACACTATATTTATCCAGAATAAATATAGGTGTGTCATCAAACCTGTTTATTTTAGGACTAACTGGGGTTGCCAAGAAATACCCGGGATCTTTTGTTGATAAATTGCAGGTATGAAATTATATTCTACACGGAAAACCATGATCGATGACATTTGAGATGAAGGCAAATAAAATGTAGTTAAAAATAATTGAACAAAGAGGCCTAGAGTCAGTAGCTGCATTTTAGAATATCGCATTAAAAAAACCATGGATGGAAATGGATAGATGTGTAAAATTTTTTTAAATTGGCGGCAAGTGGTATATTAGTTCTGTAGGTCGTCCTAGAACCAGAAGGTTGGCAGTTTGATCCCCACCAGGTCCATTCTGCCGTTGTGGCCTTGGGCATGCAATTTCACCAGCATTGCCCTGTATGGATGTGTGTGACTGGTGAGATGTGTTTGGTGGTAGGCAGGAGGCCGTAAGCGCAGACACGTTCTGTCACCACCGGTGTGCGATTGTGGAGTGAATGACTGCTTTAAAAATTTTAAGTGTCTGGAAAAGCACTGCAGAAATTGATAACAATATTTATTTTTATTATCAGAAAAAAAACTGATAAACCTTACCCAATATAAAAACATGCACATGAATTAAGATTTACCAAATACAGAATAAATCCCAGCAAGCACATCAAAAAAAGTCATTCGATCTGACTACAACGGAACATGTGACGGAACTGCGGCACGGCAATGAACTAACCAACAGACCAATTTTATTACACAACATCACAACCTTTGTTTTGATCATTCTAAAATTTCATTCTTTGCCAAAGTCTGTCATCAAAGTGGTTCGGGACTATCACCTTCGAGAACTGTCTTGATCGGCTGCGTCCCCAAAAAGCTGTCTCCCACCTACAAAAGCAAGACTTCATGAGTGTGCATACTTTGCTTTTGTGTTCTAAGATGGAAGTGATTATATATGAACAAAAGGCCAGCAACTTCTTTTTTTCTTTTCATATTTGGCCCCAGTTTATCAAGAGGTGATGATTTTGTTACTCTCATTGGATGAAAATGGTGCTTTATTCACAAATATTCTACATTTGGATGGAAACATGGCTACGGTCTTATTTTTAGCTCTGAGTTTGGAAGAATTTTATTATAATGGTACCCCAATATAGAAATGCTTCACGTTACGAAATATTCAAGATACGAAAGGTCTCGCAGGAAATTTTCAAGATACGAACAACCACAAACAGTTCTGCTCTTTTATCCGCTTGTTAAGTCTGATGTCGCTCTGTGCTTCCGGGTCCTGGCGCTCCATTCTCCCATTGCAAAAAGTGCAAAAAAGGGCTTATACGTTTTAAAACACTTTAAATCAGTTTTAAATCGAGCAAAACATTATAAATAGATTAACAAAAATGTACTATAACAAATGTTAAGAGTCAAGTGTCATAAAAAAACAACACATGGAAAGTGCTGTTCTGTAGTAAAACGTAGAGAAACCCAGTGACGCACTTCTTTCCAGTATGCTCGGTACTGTCTGCGCTTGTTCTTGTAAACGTGTTGGTGTTCGTACTTCGCCTCTGTCAAGGTAAGGTTTCACATTTGTGTGTGTATTACGTATTTTGCATGTGTTTTATTCTGTTTTATTATCATTTATTACATTAACAATGTGTAGATTGAAGGACTGAAGTGACGTTACTTGATTTTTCTCTGGTTTTTCATTTTTTATCTACTTATACTGTTGTTTCTGAGAGCCGTTGCACGGATTAGGCGTTTTACGTGTGAAACTTGCTTCGAAATACGAAAGCCACCCTGGAACGGATTAATTTCATATCCCAGGATACCACTGTATTAGCAAAGATAACAGAATCACTTCCGTATTTTGAGGCATCTACTGTACAGTAGACAGTTCATCCAATGAAAGATCAATGACCTGATTAGCTCTTTAGAGCATGGATTATGAAATTGGCTGGTTATCCCACAAACAATTCCAACCCTACAAAGGAATTTATTTTCACTGGCTCTGAATCAAATGGGGCATTGATCTGTTGGTGTTCCAGCACATGATTATCTGGGCTGCTCAGTTACATTCAGCTGGTGGCTGATTCTTTGTCCTGCTGCTAACACAGCTTAAAACGGCAGATTGAGTAGAAATCTGATATTTACCGTCAGATGTAATGTAATTAAATAGTTTCTCCACCAAAAGGATAAAAAGACTGCAAAAATCTCTGACATGATCCTCTCTAAAATGAGCAATGAATCCTTGGATAATTCAACAATTGATCTATCCTGCAATAACAAAAACAAGTAATACGCATATTTAAAATCAAGCTTTGCTTTGCAACAATTTGAAGACCCTGCACTTTGAGCACCTTGTGCATTACTTAGTTCATGTATTAACAAGTCTAAGACCTGATTTTGGTAATGCACTACTGGCTGGATGCCTGATGGTTTCCATAACATAAATAAACAAAGATTTGTTTCAAACCCCGAAGCCATTCCAGCAGCATTTCATTAATTCCTGGAAAATAAAACCATCTTTCAATTTCAGCAGATTGCAATGTACTTGGAAACCCCCACAAAACAAACATTTAATAGGTAGACTTTGAAAAGCTTTCTGCACAGACAATGTTTGTGGATTTATATAGATCTTTGGAAATTATTTTACAGTAAAATCAATGACAATTCTAAATAAAACATTTTGATATACTATTTAATCCTTTATGACCTGCCATAGAACCAAGTCCGCCAGAGCATATTTTATATTTTTTTACCTGCTTTGGTGACATTTTTTGGAGTATTTTAATTTGCCATACGTCAATACACCCCCTTTATCCTAGCTTTTAATAATATTAATAGAATTTGTTCAATATCAACTGAAGAAAGGGTCAAAACTACAAAAAAAGCACCCCCCCACACACACACAAAAACATTTCTTCACAATACGCCAAGGAAAAAAAAAGATGCCCCTCACAGATGGCAAAAGGGATGTTATGGGATGTTTAGCAGAGATATTGATATCGAATGAGGTTTTTGAAATCGACACATTAAATTTGAACTCAAAATTAAACAATGCAGTGGTTGCGTCACTTATATTTCATTTAAACCATCCGCTGTGATTGGCACACGCACCGATGCATGCAGAGACTTCTAAGGGTTAACAGTTCAACTGTAGTCACTGACCTGATGCATAACCACAAGCAAGACAAACTTGTTGCATCCCTCTGAGTGGTGCACTTAACACTTGCACAATCTGGTGTGGGTGAACCTGTGATTTAGCCAACTCTGATGAGTTGGCTAAATTGACTAAACGAACAGCCATTTCCAAGACTTGAATTAGAGACAAAAACTTTTTTTTATTAAATTAGCTGTATTTATGCAAGATTGGCCAAAGATTGTGAGCAGCCGTCTGATTCTATCCAGCTCCCTTCATAATAATGTATAATGCGTAGTAATGTGTCCTTTCCAATCTGTCTCACATTGGATTGTAGCTCATTCATTAAACTAAATAATCAGGCTTGGTTTAATTATAGCTAGCTGTAGACATATAGCTTTTAAAACATCAATATTTCAAAGGCAATTGTTTTATAATTGACATGCTTAATAACTATTAGCCAGCAAACTATTTTTTAATGAACGATCATCACTCAAAGCCATGGAACACTCAAAATTAGGGCTAGCATAGCAATTACTGGAGGATAGCTAAGCTAAGGATAGCGCCTTACTGCAGAGCAATAGCTCAGTTTCCACAAACATTAATCCACATTTGGGCTGTGGGCCAGGCAGACTCTATTTGTTTTGTGGATAAAACACTGACCTTTAATTAATATTAAAAAGGATGAAACTCTCAGCTGCCTTTACCTTAAGTTTGCTGATGCCCTTGAAAGAGAACACTACTTCATAACACTTGGGGTTTGTGTAGAGATAAAAAGTTTTATAATAACTTCTTCATTTTTCATTATAATGGAAACCAAAGCATGTCTATACGTGTGGAATACTACACAGACTATAAAAATTCCTCTTGTGTTCAGCAGTCTCAAATGGATGCTGTCATCAATGATCAAGTCCACACCACACTCCACACAAAGGTGGACTCTCTCTCTCTCTCTCTCTCTCTCTCTCTCCCTCCCTCTCTTATTCAGATGCAAGTAGCAACATGTAGCAGTTACATATTACATGGAATGACTCGAAAGGTCCGTTCACAGCAGAAATGTTCTCCCTTTTTACAGCCAATGTGACTGAACAAATGTAACACTTTCTACGATTTCTAAATCAAATGTAAGATTTACATCATACTTATGTTTATCTAACAAACTGCCCCAATTTAACTGTAAAATCCAGAAAATATAAATCACTGTAAAAAATAAAATAAAATCACAGACATAAACAATCGTAAACAATCCCTGCAGCTTGAAAAAAATAGTGAACAAATAAAACAAAATAAAATACAAATTATTATTATTTTTATAAATAATAGACAGTCCCAGAGTCCTAAAGTAACAGAATAAAGTATCAACATAAAATATCACTTGTTATAAACACTTAAAAAAACCTTCAGATTAGCATCCAAACAGTTCAGAAGGATCATCAAATTCTGGTCAATTGTAATTAGTTCTTTGTGTGTGCATGTTTTTTTTTTTCTCATTTTGAACAGACACAATAGTATTTAGAAAGGAAGACTAGCGGGTATAGAGAGAGGAGTACTTCAGTACTCGAACCCACGTCAGCCTGTGTAACTGTGCATATTTGTCCAGGGCATATATGAGGCCGGACCTTTTATTACATTTTTAAACATGTGCCAAACACGGAGCTATATTAAGAATCATTAATGCTTTTAGTCTAAAGGTTTCATTTAAAACTAGCTTTTCTTTGTGATTTACAATCAATTATCCAGACCTATATTGCACTTGACATGGAATCTAACACGGAGCAATGGATTTCTTAACTTTACAATTTTTAAAAATGCTGTGTTTTATAGAGGTTCGTCTCATGAGCAAATCTATTGTGAAACTTTACTGTTATAGCTCATTTTTCATGTTAAAACTAGTGATTGTTTTTCTTTTGATTTCAATTAAATTTGAGACATATGTGTATTTGTTACTCAAAAACTAACATAAAACAATTGTGCATGTGCAAATGATAATTTTAATAAAATAAAAAAATTAGGCTTGTTTCCTTGCTTTGATGGGCTGATTTATAAATGCATCACCCAATGTGGCTGGCACTTTAGTTCATGTGCCTGCAGCTGTAGAAGTAACAATCCTCACATGTTCCAATTGATGAAGCGGATAGAAACGCTGAAAGTTTTGCAGCGCCACCTGGTGTAATGTCAGTTTTTTTTTTTTAAGTGCCATATACTGTCAAGGAAGGACAAGATTTGCCTTCTCCCAGCTCATCCCCAGTATAAACTATTTTGTTTGAATGGTGTTTCATGAAAATCTTGAAAAACACCACCAATTACCTGCAGTGAAGCCCCAGTGTACCCCCAGGATAATCCTGGTGTTAACTGGTTACGGGCTACGCCACTAGCAGTAGTACCTCTATGTTTATCGAACAAACAGCCATAATGAAAATGAATATAAAAATGTAAACAGTAAACACCTTGAAAAAAGATATGGAAAAAAAAGAGAAAAAAATTCACTGCACCAACATCTCTGAAAGATTTAAAAAAAAATTCAGTGTCCTGGATATAAGAACAGTACAATTTAAACAAATTTGACAAGATTTCACGTTTTGTTTCGTGAAATACCATTGGTTAAAAACACTTGAAAAGAACTTTGGGTTATTGTGGAACATTACTGATTTTTGGTAACAATGGCAAACTTTTAATTTAAAACTAGCAATTTTTTACATGAAAACAACATTTTTTGTAATTTTAAAACCTTTGGAAAGGACAGTGCATGCTGGGAAATTTGTCTCAAGCACACTCGATCTGAAGTGTGTTGAAAATGAAGACCTAAAAAAGCGAATATAAATAAATTGAAGATTTTTTTTTTTAAATTTGAGACTATTTAGGACCTCGGGGAAACCCTGTGTATTACACATGAAATATTGCACCTTAAAACGTCACTGGCCATTGGCCCTCAACTTTATTAGTATTAGTGGCAGTACCATTGTAGCCAAAAGTCCCAATCAAAAAAGCAGGTCAGGCTGTTTCGTTTCGGTGCAGACATCAAGAAACAATCATTTTACAGTTTCATCATCTGATTCGATTAAAACATCCCATTGCCTAAATGATTTTGATGGAGCACAGAATAGAAATGCAACCTCCACCTAATAGTTTGCTCATCTTCAGGCATTCAGAACTGAACTAGAAGAGACAGCATGTTAGATGCAATTCAATAACTCATGACATTTCATTACTGTTAATCACCCCTGTTCATTTCATTGACTTTCAGCACAGGGGTTTGTGATTATTACTGGTCCGAACCGGGAAGCATTTTCCCCCGATACAACATCAGGGTGGACAAAGTGAATTGTTCACTAAATGAATTTAAAAGTTAAAACAACAACAATGTTCCACTTCTCAGTTCCAAGATTGACAAGGAAAGGTACAGAGACATATTTGCAGTTGCAGAGTTATGACTCCAAACAGTGAGCTGCTGCAACCTCATGAAAGAATACAAAGGTCTAAAAGTCAAACATAAGTGACAGTATTACTGCAGTAAATGAATGCAGCCATTATCAGGCCTTTTAGCATCAGACTGCACTCCTCTAATGCACCTGCACAGCATCATCACTTAACATCAGCGCTTAGCAGACATAAACAAACCAACTGACGCCATAACATTAACATAATGAACCAAATCAGGCACTGCACCGAAAAGAAATATTCCTCCATTAAACAACAAAAAAATGGGCTTATCATTAAATATTACTATGTGGAATAATATAATGTAGTATAATATAATATTATGAATATGAATAACTTCTTTAACCTCTTAAGCCCTGAGGCCTTTTTTCCGAAAATCCTATACTTTTACTTTTTAAGGCGTAATCCATGTTGGCACAGCTTGGCACAATTTGGCACAATAATTGAAATATGGAAAAAATCTTGTCCAAAGCTTCCACTACGTTAATGGTCTTCTTTTCTTGCTTACGGGACATGATTTCAGCAAAAAACTCCTAAAGAAACACTGTAAAAGGAGGGTGGAAGCCCATTTACACAATCTGTGCGCACTTTGCGTAACCTCCCATTCACAGGCGCTTTCAACATTCGAGCTTCCACGTGTCCCTACCCCCCGACCATCTGTCCAATCCGGGAGCTCTATATATCGCTGAAAAGCTCTGAATCTGAGGCAGCCAATGATGACAACCGCGACAAATCACAGGACGCGCTGCGTGGAGAGACGTGCTCTTATGCACGGCGAGTGTTTCCATATTTGGTGATGTTAAGCTATGAGCGAAAATGTAACGCACAAGGGGGCAAGTCCCCAGTACCGGGGACTCTCGGGTTTAAGAGGTTAAAAAAACCTCTTTAAAACCAAAACAGTTCTTTTAAGAAATTAACTCTAATGTTTAGGTATAAAAACTTATTGTTAATCAAATTTGGTATGTGGAACTCAATTTGAGCAAAATTTTTCTGTGATTCTGCACCAATCCAATTTTATCAAACATCATTTTATGAGGGAAAACAAAATCCGCTACCCCACACGAGATATGGGAGGAGTGCATGTATGACGGCATGTCTCTCTCTCTCTCTCTCTAGACCATGACACTCCCACCACACTGCTTAGATACATCAACCCTGTTTTTAGCTGCATTTCCATTCAGCTTTTTTAACTCTGGATGGAATGAGTAATAATATTAAAAATGCACTTAAAAAAAATATGTGCACAACTGCATAAGAGAATTTTTTTTTATTCAATAAGAAAATTGTGCAAAAACTATGATGGAAATGCATTTATAGAATAAACACGCATGTAGCGAGTTTATACAGTGCAAATGTGGTTTTCGGTCGGAAATGAGGCACAATTTCATTGCACAACATCTGAAATGTTGTTTTGGTCCTTCTAAACTTCCTTAGCTAAAGTCTGTCAAAGTGGGAGCAGTCTCCTGCCTCCAAAAGCAAGATGACATGACTGCGAATGTTGCATTTTCGTGTTCTACGATGCAAGTACATTATTTTACACGTAAGCATATAAGTTTGCCTTAACCTCTATTTGATTTTCCATCTTCTTTTGCTTTTGTTGCCAGTTTATCAAGAAGTGGCGATTTCGTTCTCTTGGGAGTGGTTGAATGGAAACAGTGCTTTATTTGCAAATAATTTGTAAGTTATTTTCAAGTTTTGCACATAAATTAAATTCACATCTTTAAATGGAAACATGGCCTGTTTGTATTAAATTATTATTTCTGTCTACTTTACAGTCTTGCTATTACTGTCAATCATTTCAGTTTTAAACATCGTATTGTCTGTTATTTTAAAATTGTATGTTTTTAAATATTCTAAACAGAATTGCAGAGATATATTTTTATAGTTATATTTTATGTAAAGAGTGCAGTGCTTTAAAAACATTGACAAGAGCTAGAACTAAACTCACCAAAAGTTGAAAAGAACAGTGCATATATCAAAACAGACGACAACGACGTGTTCTCTAGAAAACTGAGGGAAACCAAAATACACCATTTGTGTTGAGCAGAAATGCTTTTTCGACATTCCTTTGCTTGACCTCTAAGCTGTGTAGAGCATTTGCATAATGGAAGTTATAATTGTGTCCTCTGCTTTCAACAATGTCTTTCCGGACAAAAGTCACTCACAGCTTCTTCTGTTGCATCCAACAAACATAAAGCTGTAGAAACAAACAAATGAGAACCTAAGCTCCATTTCCACCTCGTGTCGCCAAGGCAAAAAAATGACCTTGGCATCGCCAGAGTGAGCTGGTCATCATCCAATATGATTTCTGACCAAGACAAACAGGAAGGTGAAGTTACACACACAGAAGCAGTTCTTTTTTAGAGTGCCACCTGAAACTTTTCAATCATTCCAAATTAACAGCAAAAAGCATTTTAGAGAGTACTTGAGGCAAGAAACAAACAGATAATCCAAACCTGTGGAGTGCAGGGCTCTGCAGTGAGCTGAATGCTAATGGTGAAGCCCATCTGCCCCATCAAACATTATTGGATTTAATTCTTTAGATGAATACTGCGTTGGATCACTGCAGCCATAACTCTTGATTATTGCCATACATCAATTAGGACAGAAGCAAAAGAGATCAGCAACCATGATTATCAATGTCAGCTCTGTCCACTTAAATTGAACTAATGCATTAGGAACAGTAAAACGTTGCAGAATCATTGCCGTGAATGTATCTTTTGGGTGTTGTTACAAGGCAAATTGGCTCATTACTGCAAACCTAGATGCTAAACCTCATTTGTTCACATACTGGGAAAATCAAGGCATGTCTCTCAACGATGAGAAAGCATCTACTTTCATATTCATACTCCTCTAAACTTCATTAGGTTCGTTTAAGGTAATCTTCTCACAGAGACCCCTTTTAGGCAAGTACTGGATGCTTACTATGGAATTTATGATTAAAACATTAAACAATAAGACAAATCCAACATGAGAAAAATGTAAATATTATTGGAAGACATTTGGACCAATCAGATGTAGATGCACACATTGGTTTTGAGTCATACCTCTCGCCTTCTGGAGGCCCAACAGGTTTGCTTGATCTTCCACACCACTGCAGCAACCAGCAACAAAGACAGAAAACAGCTGTTGGATAAACAAATGAAGGGATGAAATGATTATTTTTCTCATTGACCAACTATAAATGAAATAGTTGAACTCTGGTCGTAAAAATTCAGAAGGAGCTCTAAGAGTTGGAACACCACATTTTAGATCAGGGTTTGGATGAAGGATGAGCAACGGCTAGTCAACGACCATCAATAATTTTGAGCATTTAATGTTTTATCCAGCTGTTTATTTTGTTAACTGCGTGATTTAATGAACTATTTTTAAAAATTCTTCAGTTGACTTTTATTTTAGTATTTTCGTAACATTCAGAAGGTCTTTCAGCAGGTTCAATATAAATAAAAATAACAAAAAACATGTGCCTCATACCACACCACTTCTACTCATTACTATAAGACATACGTAGATGATTTGTTTGTTTCCTCAGTCTGTAAAGATGCCAGATTTCTGCCCCTTCATGTCTTATTTACACTTCAGGCCTGAACACACCGACCTGAATTTTCAAAGCAAAGTTACTGCAACAACAGGCCTCGGTCAAAAGCCATGGGCGCCAATGGGAGCTCACACATCTGACAGAACGAGTAATGCCTTTATGAAAGAGGTAGGATTACCATATTGGTTTGCTTTGACCTGCTGTGGAATTCTGGCATTGTAATACTGGAATCTCCTCCATGTTTGAGGCAGAGTCCTGTGAGTGTAATTTTACACGTACCCTGATGAACTAGCCAATTGTTTGCCTATATTATTGATTTTCTTTTTGATAGGACAGTGGGGGTGGGAGAGAAAGAGCGAGGAGGGATGGGGAAGACATTAGGATCAGAAATCGAACCCACACCATCCAGCACAACTGTCTGTACACCAGAGAGATAGACTTGTGTTTTTGCCACTGAATACTAAAAAATTATTTTTGTCTGGTTTAGATTTACATTGTGTATAGTTTTGGTTAGAGATGCTCTTATCAGGAATTTCCGCCAAAGGGGCCATCTGAAGCCTTCTAAACTGCCTTTTTATTAGAGCATTATAAATTATAATTACTTATTGTAATATTTATTGTAAAGCACCATTTTAATAAAAGACACACACAGACACACAGCATTAGCTTTGTTTGAAATTTCTTTCACCTAAAATGACTTCAGGCTGCTAAACAATAAGTTAAATTGCCCAGTTTGGGTAATTCAAGGACAACAGGTAAAGTGCACAACAATTTAAAATATAAACCAAATGTTTGTATAACTCCAACTGTTAACATTTTTCCTAACAAAACAGATAAATTTCAGCGGCAGAGCTGATAAATAAAACCGAAAACCTTTTTAGCGCTCAGCTGACTTAAGCATCAATAGCACTTTTTTCTCTATAAAAAAATAAGCATTTTTGCTGACAACTTATTCCTCTTCTCATCTATTTCAATTCCTGCAGAGCTAAAAAGTCCCTTGCTGCACTGGTTGGAGAGTGGGTACAGATGTTTACAACAAGCAGAGAAAGTTTCACAGTCACAGATGTGTGACTTTTGGAAAAAAAGTCGTGAAGCACCCCCTGGCTTTCTCCATGTTTTACATTACCCTTTAGAAAAACATGGACCTTTTCTCTCTAGGGATTAATCAAAAAAATATCAGAAGCTTAGAATTCCCCCGCTGTGCGTGACCTCAAACACTCCTGTGAATGCAAAAATACTTTTTAAAATCTCAGGTTTTCATTAATAAACCGCACTGAGAGAATCATCATGGACACGGGACAGAAACTGGCGCCCCACTGGTTAAAGCTAATGCCCTTGATGAGCCTCAGTATAAGTGAAAACCGCTTCATTTATTTCTGAAAGCTCAAAGCTAGAAGTTATACAAAGAACCTGGACAAGGCACACCTCAGATATGTAAACCATTTCAGCTGACAATTTCATGGGACACATTGAGAAGTTTTTTCAGCATTGATTTTTTTGGTTACTACATTGGTAGCACAATTTATTTCCAAAGACACACCACATTCAACCAATGGGTGTAGCACAACAGCTCAAGAAGGAGGTCTCAAGATCAAGCAGTGTGCCAACCTGACTTCTGCACAACTCAATTGATGGTCGTAAAGCAAGAAATTACCCAAAGAACCACAGCAAGGCACACCTCTGATACAAAAAAAAAAAAACATTTCAGTGGACTTTTTCCTGAAGCTCACAGAGAGAAGGGTTTGCAGACTGTCACAGATGTTTAAAGATTCCACAGGCAATCTCTACTTAATGTTATGAAAGATTTTCCCACTTAAAAAAGAAAACAAAAACGTAAATTACACAGAAAGCCTGTGCACTAATAAGTGTTGCTATATTTTCAAACCTACAGGTCTTCCAGTGTCAAGCTGGGAAATCAAGTCGTCTTGAGTGTTTGGTTTGTCCATAAGCATCAAAAGAGAAATTTACAAAACTGCACCAAAAAAAGAAAGTGAATTGCTGGAAAACGACTTTAGCCAACTGTATTTATTGTGATGTGTGACCATTTGTAAACATCTTAGTGTGAAATTAATCCATAGCTCACACAGATGAAAAGAAGGATGAAATCATTTAAAGCTTTCAAACCCACAGTATCTTGGGTTTGTTTGAAGATAAGAGAAAAATTTGAGATGAATGCAGAGGAGAGAAACTTGAATGGCTCGATTAAGTAGCAGTGCAGGAGAAATCCCCTTCAGATCGAACTCTTTCATCCGGTGCATTACTGGGAGTAAACAGGACTTAATCCTCTCCAGTTCCACCTGGATTCAAAATTAATATAGCAACGTTCTTGAAATGTTCTGCGGTGTTACATGAGGCTGGCTTAATAAATAAATGCGACAAGAAAAACGAATTCTGAACCCACTCAAACGAGAGAGCAGAAGGAAAGGTCAAAAAAGAGCTAGAGGAAAAAAATGTGTAAGTTACCCACTGCCACAAATTTAAAGTAGGCAGAGTATATTATATGGAGAAATCTTTTAATAATCCACTACATCAACTGCCTTGCAATCCAAAAAAAAAAAAATGGTTAGCAATAGAAACAAGAAAACCAAAGTCAGATAACGCAGGAGACACCCGCCAGAAGAATCAGAGACCAGAACATAATGTAATGAAGGTGGACCACACACCTCTGGGGGCGAGGAACTCTGCCTCATAGAAGACAAATGACATTAAGGCATTACACGGTAAAAGTGATCCTCATTTTGTGCTGTTAAAGGCCCAGTATGAACAAGTTACACAAGATGGCGTAAACCTGTTTATTTACAGGTGAAAAAAGTGACCCAACAAATGATAAAATGAGTGTGTGTTAGTGAGCAAAACAAAAGCAATCACCCTTCTAATGTTTGAAAAAGTGCACATCACAATGCTGTGGGGTCAAAGTGCCCCAATTCATTTTGATTTAATCCTGAAGATGCCGAAGCAAGAACTAAATGGTTCACGTCTGCAAGAATACACCCTGGTCAAGCACTCTAAAGGATAGCTTTTAGATAAAAGATGCCTTTATCACTGGAACAACTGCTCTGCCGACAGCACTGGCAAATGTTTCTGAGTGTAAGCCCAGAGCAAAGTGTTGACTCAGAACAAGAGATGGAAATAATGCAACCGTAATGTTGCAGGATAGAGGATGATTGTAACTAACATTATACATTACAAACAGCTCATATGGTTTCCATGAAAGCTTGGTTTATATGCAGTACTTTATTCTGCATTATGTCATATGAATATATCGGCCATTAAAAGGTAACAATTCATTGTGATGTTAATAACTTTTGAAATAAGTTTACAAGCTGTCGTCAGGGTTGATTTTTACGTCACGTTGTCAGAGAACAGCATGACACAAATAACGGCTTGCACCTGAACAAAAATGTTACTCAACATTTACATCTATTAATCTGTAGTAGAGGCCTATGCACATCGCTAATTGTAATTTTGAGTAAATATCAAGTAAAAGAGAGCCATGTCTCTCGACGCTAGGGATACAACGGTGCACAAACTTCAAGGTTTGGTACAAAGTGGATGGTTGTCAGATAACACAAATTAGATTTTCTGTGCGTCACATCAAAAATGACACCAAAGTTGTTGTGTGTATATTAAGATTAAGATAAAAAAAATGTTATCTGGCGGTTATCTTCACATTTGTGACCAAAAATAGCTTTAGTGGTGGTAATCCATGTAAATATCAATAGAACAAAAGGAAATTACTATCAAAAAGGTTCACAAGTAATTTTACTGTTTAAGAGAATTTATAGAAAATATTTTTGGAATATTGAAGACGCGATGACCTACTCTGCATGATGATTTAGAAAATTAAACCAAATTTTTCCACAGAAATGTTAAATATAAAAGCAGGTATGATTAAATGATTGAGGAAGTGAGTTGAGGAAAATACGTACTCCCTTTTCGCTCTAAATGAAAATATAAAGCTACACTTTCATGTCCAAACCATATGACAATTTAAGATATTGGTGCAGCAAATGGATAGAAAAATGCTTATTTCCAACACATCTGATAGCAATTGCAGTACATGAATATAATTCAATATTATTCAACGTATAATTTTCCGTCAGACCCCTGCAGAGCTTTTTTTATAGAGAGATGGAAGGAAGAAAGGGGGAAGAGAGAAAGAGAGACTTTTACAAATTGTAATGCCTAATTAAGTTGCACAGTCAAGTGCTTCTGCACTTAGACTATCTATCTTTCCATCCATCCATCCATCCATTCATCCATCCATCCATCCATCCATCCATACACACTTTTGGTTACAAATTCTCTTTTCATGTTCTGAGATGATCAAATGTATTAGCCCTCTGAATCCAATAATACCTCATTGTTCTTAAACAGATCTCAAGCTCATCCAGATCTTTTGGTCTTCTGGCACAAACTCTGGACTTTAGCATGTCCCAGAGAGTTACTACTGGATTTAATTGTATGCTTTGTGCTGGTCAATCAGGCACGGCCACTTTGTGCTTCCTCAGCAGTAGTGAAATAAGCTTTAGTTCATTATCCTGCTTGAAGACAAAATGTTTTTCTAAGGCCTAATAGTTTTTTTTTTTTTTTTTTCCCCAGAATGTCCTTTGCAAACTTCATTGTGACTTGGAGATGTCTCTTCTTTAGAAATGGAGTCTTCTGTGCGTGGCTCTACTGACGGTCTTCATTGAGACATCAATTCTAGACCATTCCAATTCAAACCAGGTTATATTTTTATCTAAACTTTGAATTCTAGTCACTTTCAAGCTGGCTTCACAAAATAATATAAGGAACCTGTCTCCTTCCACTTTTAATTTGTTGTTTTTTCATTGATGCAGTAAATAATTGAGGGGCAGATGTGCGGCCAGATATATCTTTTCAATCTCTCAATGAAACGGTAATGGAACAGAATCTGCCTCAGGCAACTCTTGATTCCAGCTGTCAAGAGTTTGGCGATCACACTCAGTGGGTAAAAAAAAAGTCACACTGATTGAACCCATGAAATGGTAATTAGAAGAAAACGCTTCATTGACAAAATAAAACACTGCTCCTTGATGTTTAACAAAAAAAAACGCATCAAACGAAAAATGCATCAGGCTTGGTAACCTTGAACATCATAAATTCTAGAAACAATTAAATTTAATATTTACATTTAAGATGTACGCCCTTTACCCATGAATCTGATCGGGTTTGTTTTTTTGTTTCTCCATGTTTCACATAATTCCACCATTCACTATAAAGCCTGCTATTCATAAGCTCCAAACTAACACCACACTAACCATCTCAGTTAAATGGCAGTATTATTTAATGCTTTAAAAAATAATTTAAAAAGAGCAAATATTGACTAATGGCATCCTTATCAAGAAATGTCAGGATGACAAAAATTTGAAAGCACCTTTGCAGCATCCTCTTCAATAATCCCAAAGCAGCCATCAAATGGCTCACTCAGGTGTTAATGCTGATGATTGAGTGATATTTCATTCAGTTATACTTTATTGTAGAGGTTAATGGTTATTTGTTGGTTTGTTTTTCGTTAAATTGTAGTGGGATTGAGTTATAAGTTATATGATGCACCTTCGTTTGTGTGATATTCAAACCCATCCTTTAGCATTTAATAAAAAAAAAATGGCACATATAACTGATTAGCTCTCTGGATGTTACATTAGTTTTCTCAGATCTTCCTGAAACTGAACAACTATCATCCTGAAGATGTCCATCTAGTTTCAGTTTAAATCACTAATTGTGAAAAAAAAAACTTTTAAAAACTAGAACAGTTGTTTCCAAAAACGCCATAACACCATTTTGATGAATTTGAGTTTTCTTTAGCACAAAAGTTGTTTTGAGGAAAATTTAAATGTTCTGTTCAAAACTTTCATAAAGCACCTCAAGGCATACAATTACAAATCCAGATATTTATATTTAAAATGTGGGTAAAACTGTCAGAATCCACACGCAGATATTGGACTCACTGCCTGCTCAAGTGAGCCATTGCCCACAGTCTCTCCTTTCGCCTACTGGTGACTTTGGGTGTTTTCGCTGGACTTTATTGACTTTGATCAGCTGGAAAATGGCCTGATTCTGTTTCTGATTCAGATGACAGCCAGCATTTTCCCACCTCTCAGCACTTCATCTTTTTTTCGCTCTAATTGGTATATGAAGTTATGGCATTTTGTGAAAAAAACTTGACTAGCATTTGAAAAAAAAAAAGCAGGACTGCAATACACATCAAGTATTGTGCTTTTTGGAAAATTTATTATGGGCTTTTCAAATGTGAGGACAATACACTTCAGATGTACCACTAATTTTGTAAACAAACTCATCTAGAATTTATTAAGGACAATTAGCTCAATTACCGTTATCTCTTTGGACCCTGCAATTATAGCAAACACAGCTTTAATATTTCTTCCGTAATATGATTGATTACCTAGGGTTGACAGCAATGCTAAAAAACATCGATAACTGAGATTCAGCAAAGTGTGACAAGGGCTAAAGTTCATAATGGTGTGTTTATTGTATAGCTGATGCACAGAAAATCGATGAACCAGCGATCATAGTAGGTCTGTGTCTATTGTGTTTTAAATGCACTCACATTTGTGTAATATTTTTGAAAAGAAATTAATTCCATTACCGATCCCAACGGATTAGTACTATCTCGCCAGGTATCCTGACATTAAACTCATGAAAATTGTCCATGTCAGTGATTTGGAAAGAACATTTCCCCTTTAAATTACTAACATCATTACTGAGGTAATACTAATAGACGGATCAGCAATTTCCTCTGAATTTGGCTGATTTGAGTATTTTGTGTGAAGTTTGTGTCACTCTTTGTGGCTGTGTTGGACTATTTGGATATTGTTTATACTTCAACTAGAAACCACTAGATAAATAAATAAAAATGATGTATTTAACAGTACATTTTAGTACACATTTGGTCTATAGTGCACACGAAACAGTAGGTTTAAGTTACTTTAAGTTAACTTACTAAACAGGATTTGTTTCCATCACAGATGTCAGTTATTTTGAATGAAATCTCCAGCTTTGCTTATCCCAAATGGATGCACAAAATAAACCTGGGGGGGACAAGAGGTAATATCTTACCTGAGGTCCCTAGATAATACTAATCCTGTCTGAAAAGGATTGAAAATTGAATTTGGGAGCATTTAGAATCAAAATATGTACTATTTTGAATTTTGTGCATTTAAACACTTTAAAGGATGAACAGCTCATCCCATTTGGCAGTTGCGCATGGCCCATGGTACATTTTCCAGAGCAATTTACAGGTTTAAAATGAATAATCTACTGGCTACACATCCACTGAGCTGTTGGAAAGTTAACTATAAGCTTTTTCTCACCTGTTGTTACAAAACATCAAGGCAAGGCTCTGCAAAGCACCCCTCTGATTCCTGAATGATGCATGAGCAGCACGATCACAACAAGACCAAATTCCCAAGCGGCTGAATGGTTTTTTACAACTAATGGTCCCTCTTTCATCGAAAATCTGAATTACTCCATCACTTTAATGGATGAAGGTCTTTTGAAAGAAACCATGTCAGTGAACGATTGAGCATTTGAGCAGTGCCTTAAAGGATTAGTCTGAATTTAACTGAAGTGAACTTCCAAAAGGAAATGTCAAACCCCTGTTCCTTGTGTGTTTTGATTTCCTAAAAGTAACGATGTTGTTGATAACCCAGGCAGAAGCAATGGCCAAAGCGTCATATTTTCGGCTCAGAGGTTTAGAACCCAGTCGAAGAGCATCTGATGGACTTTACAAACAGGAATGAACTCAGACAACCCTTAACGTGTCACAAACTGTCCTCAAATGACCATAAAGTAAAGAGTAGATGAAACTTGATGAAGGAACAAGAAACAGGACATAGAAAAATAAAAAAATTAAATAAACATCAACAGTGGAAACATATTCAAGAAATAGGGTTACTGTACTGTACAATGATCCAGCCAAGACTAACTGAATTAAAGTAAAGAAAATAAACAGGAAACGTGAAAAGACTTCATAGATGACCAGGGAGGGAGGGACGTCACATAGAAACACATGGCAAATCAGACAGTGAGAAAGAAAGTTGCTTCAGGGAGAAAATTAGAAGAGTACGGAGACGAAAAAGCCTCCTGAGTATGATAAGAGGCATTTTCTTGGCCACGAAAAACACTGGCCATGTAGAGAAAATACTTGACCAAAACGGTCAGAGATCCAAGATGTATAGCGCAACATTATGTAGTTTGACTTTTAATTTTTTTACTATTTATTGAATTTACTGACTAATACATTTGAAAAGCAGCCCTCATTTTAATTAATAACAATGCCTTATTCCACTGCATTTCTGCTTGATTTTGCTATATTTTAAGTTCTAATGGTCATTTCCAGTAACTTTGATTACCAGTTATAGCTGCCTACAGTGGTATGCAAAGGTCTGGGTACCCCTGTACATTCTCCTGACTTTCCTTTGTAAACCATTGGACATTTCAGGAAAATATATCATATAGGAGACAAACAGAGCGATTTGAAAAGCCGGGTCACTTCAGACTGCAGGACTGTCTGGAGTAGCATCAGGTCATGCTGTATTCACTCGGGATGAGAGATCATCAACAGTAGATTTCACACAGCGGGATTTGACAAAATCACAGAGAACTGCGTTTCGCAACCAAGCACTTGCAGGAAAGATTTGAAAACAGCCGTCACATGTGCTAGAGTGAAAAGCAACAATTGAACTGAAACCACTGTTTATATTGCTGCCTATGCCTTTGTATCTCTGCAACATCTCATTGCCCTCTGGATGTGGCTCTCTCATTGGCTGCAGATAATCACAGACATTATTTTAGTCACAACACACTGCACGCTTGTGACTTGCCGACAGACACAGATATTTGAGAAGCATCTTACTAGTCTGTGACTCTCGCAGAGCGTATCATTGGTACTTTAATCGGTTCGATTGTCACACACTTACACGAATCCCGATTTGCATGTGATTCTGGCTCATAAACTGAAAAATGGGGCGAAAATCATGCGTCTGAAACCAACATTAAAGAGAAATGCTTTGTTTAACAGAAAACTTATAGTGGCTTTATATTGACAGATAAGTGTTCGCTCATCCCCTTATCTTTGTCCATAAATGCGCCTCACACAATGTGAATTGCTGTGTGGCATGGAGTGAATTAAAGTTCACTGAAGGGCCACCTAGTGTTCAGTAGAGGGTCTGTGCACTCATTTTTAAGCACAAGAGAAAGATGCAGAGAGCTGATGACGCAGCTGCAAATGTGACACATAGGTAAAGGCCTTTAGAGTCTGAATTCTGAGTGAAAAATTTAAAGTCTGTTATAAAACCTCTCCAGTTCAGTCAGCTTTAATGGTTTCCGAGTATGGACAGCCCACTTTAAAAATCGCACCACAAATTTTCAATAATATTCAGATCTGGGGATACTCATTCCAGAACATTGAACTTGTTCCTCTGGATAAATTCCTTAGTAGATTTTAAAAAATTGTTACAGGTAACAACCTTTAAAGGACCTGTTTAAAGAACCAGCCCCGACGCAACTATAACTTTGTCACTATTCTATTTAGTGGAATCCACGTGACCCTCAACTTCAACAAGATTACCAGTCCCTGCACTGGCCACACAGCCCCACGGGATGATGGAACCACCACCAAATTGTACTGTAGGTAGTGTTTTTCTTGGAATTATGCGTTGTTCATGTGATGTGATGCTTTTCCGCCATGCATAATGCCCCTTGTTTATCCCAAATGATTCTATTTTAGTTTCATCAGTTCACAGCATTATTCTAATATAAAGCTGGCTTGTCCAAATGTGCTTTAGCATTCCTCAGGTGACTTGGATTGTGGTGTGTGCAAAAAAAGGACTTTTTTCACATTACTCGTCCGTACAGCACCTCCATGTGTAAAATGAGCTGAATTGAGTGATGCACAGTGACCCCATCTGTGGCGAGATTATGTTGTAGGTCTTTGGAGCTGGTCTGTGGGTTGTCTGTGACTGTTCTCATCCTCCTGCACCTCTGCTTCTCTGAGATTTGTCTTGGTCTGCCACTTCGGACCTTAACCAGAACTGTGCCTCTGGTCTTTCAATTCCTCACAGTGTTCCTGACAGTTGAAACTGAGAGCTTAAATCTCTGAGACAGCTTTCTGTATCCTCCCCCTAAACCATTGATGTTCCACAATCACTGTTTTCACCTCATCTGAGAGTTATTTTGAGCCTCCATGTTTCCACTCTTTGGAGAGGATGCAAAGAGGAAAAACATGTACTATTGGCTTCCTTTAAATACTTTCTCATGATTGGATTAACCCACGTATGGAGGTCATGGGTCACTGAGGTTACCAAACCAATTTTAGTTCTAATAATTAGTGCTAAAGGTTTTGAAGTCAAAAAAATTACAATGGGGCCCTAGATGTATGAATTTGTAAAAGAAAAAAAAAACTCTCTCACATGTTCTAAGTAATCATATAAACTTTATTTCACTCCTGATACATCACTGTGGTAGTCTCATATATGATGTGTTAAACTGAGACGTCGTATGCAAACAACCAATGATTTAAAAAGGAAAATCATGAAAATTTACAGGGGTACCCAAACTTTAGCAAACCCCTGGATATTCCATCATGCCATATCCTATTGAATTGGCCAGTAATTCCAAACAAAAGTACTCAAAAGCAGCATTGTTGTCTAAATCCTCTTGTTGGACTCTCGTGATGGAATTCTTGTTACATCATCGCTCAGAAATGTGGAATGAACAATAAAGTACTCACCTGAAGAACGTCACAAAGAACTGAACCAGGTCCATTATGCTGTTGTGCTGAGAGAAGGCGATCTGTGAGGGGACAAAAGCAAAAGAGAGATAAATGATTGGGTGACAGGTTACCAGAGAACAGCTCTTTACATCAAACGATAATAAAGACCTTTGCTTGCAGCTAAGGTGCCCAACAAGAGATATTGTCATAACAGAGATTTCGGCTTGAGGGGCCATCGCATACTTTTTCCTCATCCCTTCTAATTGTTAAATGGAGGCAGTAATGGCTTTGTGTGGTTACCTGAGCTGACATCCCTCAGGCATTACATAGTGCCTTTTGGGATTATGGTGAATATCGAACTCAATGCAGAGGTTGAGCTCTGAAATGCATAATAATGTATAGAATGTCATTGTGATTTTTCACTCCAGGCTTAAGAGGGTACAAAATCATTCAGAGAAAAGAGTCGCAATTCAATTTCAGTTGATCCCCAAAGGACATTAATGGTCAAATGTTTGGGTCTTTTTGCAAGACTTGATGACAATGGAGGCATTTAAAAAATTAAACCTTGAAAATCAATTTTAACAAATATTTCATAGGTTTGTAGAACAGAAACAATTTATTGATGTGCATTTTTATTCAAAGCTGGATTTACTTAAGACATTTAGTAACATAATAACTGGCCTTAGCACATTATATCCAATCCTTTGTGATAAGTTGATATCTTATGCAAACCTAATTAGAGTCACAATAGTTTTCTTAACTGTTGTAAATTTCAATAGTTGTAAAATTATTTACATTTCTGTAAATCGACAGATAATCCAAATCCTATTCCATTTGGAAGAAAAACAACATAAAACTTGGTCAGTGAATCACTAGAAGTGATCATAAAAGACATTTCAGCAAATACCAGAACAAAACAGTTCCATGAAGTTAGAAAAGTCTTTTGATGCATAAAAGTATTTATGAAAATAAGTTTTTAGTTCTCCAAGTCATTGAAGGAACTTTGGCTTTTCAGATTTCAAAATATTTACCAGGCAGGGAAGGTAAATGAAAATGTTTTGCCCTTCCGAGAAGGTAATATTTCTGATATTATGACTGTTCTGCAAGACAGCATTAGTGTTTTATACTTGACACAGACTGCAATGGGGAGCCAGCGAAAAGAGAAGAGGATTAAAAAGGGCTCTTATCGGTACTGCATTTGTTAAGTTCTGATTGCCAAGCAGAAAGTCAACCAAAAGGGCCATTGCAGGAATCCAGTGTAGATATGAGAATTTAAGTTGAATCCTCTGTGATGAAGACTGTGATTTTTTAGATTTTGAGCAAAGCAAACCTGCTTGAGCAGTATTAAGGCTTCTACACATCAATCCAAATGTTTGGTCTGAAGTTTTTTTGCGACAACGCGCTTAATTCTAAAACCATGGACACCAACGAGACAGCACACATCTGACCAAACAAGTGGAGTCAATGATAAAGAGATTCATTTTCGGCTTGGAGAACAATCAATGAAAGCGGACTCTTCTGATGATGAGAGTAAGACGTAAAAGAGTCCCTCGTTGACCCCATCCCACATTTTCAAAGCAACTTCACACAGGAAACGGGAAAGAAATAATGCGCCACAAATTCTTTCTTTTCTCCACAATTTTGTCAAACAGCTCCCTGTGATCAGCCACCAACAGAAAAACTGCTCGACATCCATGATTTTGTAACATTTTTTTTTTTTGCTGTTGTCTTCTTTTTTCCTGTTCCCCCGTATGGCGTGGAGTGCATCTCTTGTACCGCAAATGCCATCTTCAGGCAGGGAGCATCATTGCATCGAAATTTGCCTTCCCAGACAAAGCGCACCCAGCTGAGAAGTCATCCAGAGATTTGTGTAGAGGCCTTTAGCAATGTGCTCTCTGAATGTGAATTAGTCATCGAAAACCACTCCAAACTGAAGCCAAAGACAATGATGGGAGAGGGGCTGCAGCGGAATGATGCTGAACAGTGGGATTAACAGGAACAAACTCTGTATTTGCCGAAATGTTCAGCTGTGAATGATGAGTATTTACCCATGTCCAGACAGTTTGTAATGTGGGTTAGTAACTGACGAATCATCAGGGTACATAGACAGATGGAGTTGAGCAGAAAAGGAACAGGCAAAGATGAGAACTGAGATTTTATAATTTTTCTGAGCAGCAATAACCAACCTGTAATTAATCACAATTTTTCAAATGTGTTCCAAGGAATTTTTCACATTTACTTTCACTCAAGATGCTAAATAGTTCAAATGTGACTGATGTCGAACATTCAGAGTTCCAGATTAGAGGACAAACACTGGATCAGTGAAAGATATTTTATTCAGAGACCTCACATCGATGTGATCCATGGCTCATTGAACAAGCTACTTCTCAGCTAGGTTCCACCTAAAGGAGACGTCTTTTAGCAGTAGATACAACATTACAAGATAAACATGAACACTCTTAAAGTTGCTCACAATATCAAACAGCACCACCAGCATCCCTTTGGACTGTGGAAAAAGGCTAAGCCATACAAGCATAGATTGAAATTCTAAATGCATGAATATATTTATGTCACCTGGACTCAAAAGGTGAATAATGTGACTATGGCAAAGTAAGGTAGGTAATTTAAGGAAGGCAATAATTTCATTTAGCTATTAGAGAAGCACAGCTTTTGTATTAAGAGAGCTCTATTAGGGTTGAACCATTTTTGTCCCCAAAGACGAACCAGCAGAATGCAGAGATTGACTAGAGCAATATTGCAGGACACACATCTGCTCGGTTCACTGATTGCATTGATGGTCACAAAGAAGGGTTTAGAAGTCCCCAGCAGATGTCAATTTGAACAAAAACACTTAAGTAAATAAATAAAATCCAGTACTTCATACAATGTCCTGGAAATTATTGAACGTTTACACATTGTCTGGGGATTCAATCGAATTCAGTATCTATAAAACGACTCCCCCAACTTTTTGTTCCTCACCACTGCTTTTCACTTTGCCAATTTGCTGAGGTTAAGTTGGGTGACCATATTCTGATTTCCAAAAAAAAACGCATCCACATGGACACTGGCTCTACCAAACCAACAGGTGGCAGTAGATTTGTTAACATTATGTGAGGAACAACACAAGCACCTCTGTTCGGTGATCAAATAAGAAACATGCACATGTAATCCTGCATAGTCCTCCCTTCAGCCAGAATTACTCTGACTGTTGTCAACACAGCGTGACGATGACAAACTCCGCCCCCCCCTAGATACAAACTACTGCGGCTATCCTGTACACATGGACCCGGAGTGCCGTGCTATTCAAATAAGATTCCCCTTGGCCAGTGTTTTCAAAATGCACGTTGTGGACGGACAGCGTAACCGCGCAGAAAAATACTCGTTTTCAAAATTATGGTATGTGTGGACAGGGCCTTAGTCTTCTACTGTAATAAAGATGGTCTGTGGACCCTCAGCCATTTGTTTTCAAACTTCACTTCCAAATGTGTATTAAAAGGCTTTTCGTTGCACCCTTTTAACACTTTGCACAGATAGCACTTGTCATTCTAAAAATTCCTAGATCAAGTAAACCCAAAGTTCCAACTCTGATTCTGTACACATCACTGTATCTTCAAACAAGTCAAGAAGAGCATTAGTAGTGTGATCAGATGTGGCTTGTTAAGGTTGAAGCTCATTCCTGCAAGGTTGGTGCCGTTCAGGACCAACTACGTCCAAACTCTGCCTAGGAAGTATACCATGGAAAATTATGTAACTTCCTTTGCAAAAAAGTGTGAAAACACTAAAATTTTATTTATTTTATACTGATATTTGCCTGCCTGCAAAGTGTATTACAGGCCAAATCCCACCATCATATATTGATCAGAATGCTGGTATATTTACCATTGACTTAACATGGGGGCAAATTTTGTAGAACTGTAACTGGGAACCTTATCGAACGTCATGGTTTGCAAGAGCACACCAATTAATGTGCAAAAGCATTCAACATCCACACACTAGAAGCGATTAACCACTAAAGCGATTTACCACTGACTTATTACAGCCACTGAGAATATATGAGAAAAGGCAGTACAAATATAATCAAGATGAAACATCATAGAGAAATGACTGTCACTATCTCGGTCACTGTCCCCTCCATTACAACAAGACTGTTTAGAAAACTTGAGATACGTGGGTTGGTTTAAGTCATCCATTGTGGCATTGGCTTAAACTGCACTTTTACTTTCACAAGCCAACATCAAAGTTTGTGTGCCATCTAGTCATCATTAGAATGTTTTCAAAAACTGACATTGGTTCAATCACTGAGTAAAGAGCTAGAATATTAATCAAGCTTCACAGATATCGCTCATCTTGTTGGAGAATTAACAACCACTAAAAATATATGGTATCTGCTCAACGAGATTTCCTTGAAAATATGCTGGAACGATATCAAGAAAATGAAGAAATGTGATGCCTTCCTAATAGGTATTATACTTTTGTCATATGAAGTCCTGGGGAGGTTAAAGCTCAACACAGAGGCTGATCTCACATAGACTCATGAGAGTGTGAGACAGTACAGCAGCAGTAATATCTGACCAGATTGTGTTTCATGCCCAGCAAGAGCACTTCAGTTGTCCATATCTAATATCTGATGCTTTCACTGGGGTTGTGGGTCCTCATATGCTCGTACTTTCACAGACTCAATTTCCTCTGTAAGCTAATAATGCTGATCACACTTTCAGATCATAAACATCAGAGCATAGCGAGCACGCCGTGTCACGAGGGTCTATTTGATTTAATGATTTATCGCATGGTAAATAAGTGAGTGCTTTTGGGAAATCTAATAGAAAATGATTACTGCTTGAACACAGCTCATCGGAGATGAAGGTCCACGAGAGCACATAAATAAATGAACCTTATCAGAGCAACTCATCTCATATGTGATGGAGGAACAGAAGGATGAATGCAGATCAATATTAGGTGTATTCTCGCCGCTGGAGATGGTCCCAACAACAAATGATGTGCCGTATCAGAGCGTCTCCGTGCACAGCTGGCAAATGGTAATGAACGGCAGAAAGGTTGAGAGGATTTGTGGTGGTTATCTTTATAAACCATATGGACATCGAACAGATAAAATCTCCCTTTATTGCGCTGGATCTTTTCATAAACAGCTCCACCCGGCACGGTATACCTGGTCTTCATTGAAAGCCTTGAAGAGCTGCTGTATGTAACATTTAACATTTTTTGTTTCTAATCTTAAAGGTTACTATTTTTCCTCCAAACACTTTACGATTATAAAAAGACATCATTAGATGAGGAGCATAAGCAATCCAATGTGAAGAAATTACAAGTGACGAAATATAGTGAACAGAACTTCTGCATTTTAGCAAACCAAAAGCCCTTGATCTATTGGCATAAGATCTTTTAAACATTAAAGCTACAGCAAAAGTCATTGTAAATCTAAGGAAAATAAACCAATCCCTATGTCTTTATGAATTTCCTAAGCTGAGATAGAGATATTTCAAGTTGGTTGCTAGGGTAAACAGCCTGGTTGCTATGGAGGGGTCAGTGACAATATAATGTTGCCTTTGTCACTATAAGTTATATAAACCAACCCCCATAGCCCTCATTTACCAAAGCAGAGACAGAGTACACAAAATCTGGTGGCTAGGGTAAACAGTTTGATTGCTAGGGAGCTCGTAGTGAAATTTATTTTGTTACTATAATTAACAATCAAATCCACATTTCTCTGTGATGTTTTTCCCATTTATTTTCAAAGGGCATTATAAGAAAACTGTAAATATTTAAGCCTTTTTATGTTGTAGGGTTCAAACACTTCAAATACATATGTTCCTGTACAGGCGCATAAGTGTAAAACAAGATTCTTAGTTTGAGCTACAGTTTTACGAAATGTCCCAGTGATTTCCCAGAATCCTTTTAGTGGTACCAGTCTGAAATGATAGATCAACCTGAGTCAGACCAGTTTGAATGTCTTTGCAAAGTTTGGTGGCAGTAGTTCGAACAGGAGGTTTCGATTTTTTTTGTCTGAAGCAAAAGACAAATAACAATATGTTTTTTTTTACTGCAAACAGTATTTTTTTTAAGTACGGATGATACAACAGCAAATCTAATTACTGAGTGAAGCATTGCTTAACGACAAGAGCTCTAAATTTAAATGGTTAGGTTACATATGTTCTGCGATGGTGTGGTGTCAACTTGTTATAACAAGTTAAAGTGATGGCCTTTCACCCTTGTCAATTATGTCATTAAGCCAGAATCACAGCAGGGGTGCGAGTTTCTTGTGTCAGATCACATCTAAGTCTCATGAAAAAAATATTAAAGGGTTAAAATTGTATTGCGTGTGTTAAAATGAAGAGAATACTTGACATATTTAAACGAAGACTGGGTTTTAAAGTCATGCATGTATATTATCAGGCAAATTTATGTTAGACACATATTATTCAATGGAAACAAAACATTTTGTCTTTACAAAAAAACAAACAGAGAAACAGCAAGGATTTCATCCTCTACTCATAAAAAGAACTCTCATTTCTTTGATTCCAGGCAGTAAACCCTGCAACGATTCTTCACCAACAGACTGATGCCCCACCTTGGAGATTTAACAGAAATGTTTTTCCTGATGTATGGCGCATGGGTCTGCACATTACTCCTAGGACATCATTTTATATTTTATGTTAGAGATGCGATGTCATTTTATGGACCATAACATGCACATTTGTCGCGGTGCATACCTGAATCACTGGTCATCACTATTTCTTTAAAGAAATATTCATATTTTAAGAATCTCCATTTCAAAAATGGTTTCTTAAAAGGGCCTGAAAAAACTGTTTGCTAAACAAATCAAGGTTCACCCTCACCTGTATTTTGATTGGCCATGAGAAGTTGCTGACGTAGACATAGAACGTGATATTGGGATTGCTGTGAAAACTGAACTTCTCACAAGAGAAACTGTCTCTGTAGTCCTTGATGTTGGTTTTGGACACAATAGGGATCTCTTCCCCAGAGATGGTGCCAGCTGTTTGGAGAAAAGAATGCAAAAGTTACATTCTGATGTAGAGAGGATGGTTAGAATCATCACCATATAGGTTTTTAATGTTCAATTTATTTTAGTGCTGTCCAAAGTAGGGTGTTAACACATTCAATTATTTGAAATATTTAATAGTTACAAAAATGAACGCAATTAACACGGTTGCAGTTTTTTTTTTATTTCCATGTGTTCAATGTGCAAAGAACTATGGATAAGATCAAGGGAGGACTTTATGTCGCAATCGGTTTTATTTATACCTTTATTTTCTGCCTTTTGGCCAATTGCCAAAGGGCCTTTTATATTACAATTAACAAGTTAACAATATAAAATAAATAATTGATTAATCAATAAAATAGTTGATCACAATAAACTCTGATCCTAAAACTATAATAAATATAGCTTTCAAGCCAACAGTTAATTTGGAGAATATTGATATTTTATTGGTATGTTGTTTACATGAGAAAATCTGTGTTACAAGATAAACAAAAATTTAATTTGTTTCTTTGTCTTGAGTTCAAATTAATTATTTACATTTTTTTTATTTGTATATATCCAAAAAGGTTCAGTGTTTTAATTTTGAATAATTGCAAAAAATTGGTTAATTCTTTTTTTTTTCTAAATCACCTTTTCTTTTCAAAATGTACTATGCAAAAGTTTAGGGAGGTACGAAAAGATGCTTTAAACAAAGAATGTAAATCATGATCGTGCATGAATTATTTCAAAATGTGTATAGAACTTTACACACTTCTCATGCTGCAGAGAGAAAGAGAACTGCAGAAAACAGTTTGCAGTCACTTTATTGGGGCATATTAATCTAGTATATTCCCAATACGGAATATTAAATGATGCTTTAATATTGTATCAATGCAAAATGCAAAGGAAGAGAACAAAAGAAAAATCTACTGGTGTGTTACAGCCTTCTGCCTCGCACAAAGTCAGAGATTTTGTAGGATTAAAGTCAGGTGAATCATCAACTAAATAAAACTGAGCTGAAGATCATCCATAGGTTGAAACCCAGTAATAAACTGAAACAGAAACAGCTGAGCAAGAGGCTTAAAACTGGATGAGGAACAACCAAACTATGCTACAAAAGTGATGTTGACAAAGCAACAAAACAAAAGGTAGTTATATTGAAACAACAAGGTCACAAAAGATTTCGAACTAAATCAATAGCCCTTTTGAAGACGATTGTAGATGCAGGAGAGCCAATGAAAAGATGGCCAGCAGTGACAACAGCTCAAAACAAGGTCTCAGGTACATCCATCTATTTTCCACAAAAGTCTGACCAGAAGTGGATTCATGGAGAAGTTGCAAGCCCAAAATCCATACATCTGTTAAGGGGAAAAGTCAATCAATAAACTCAAGTATGCATGAAAACAGAGGAACTGTGGTGCAGAAAAATGACAGCAGGTGCTCTGGACTGATGGGTCAATGTGCCAATAGAGATAGAGATTTGGTCAGAAACAATGTTGAGAAATACAGGCAGATACTAATCCATCATGCAGTACCATCCAGGAGGCGTATGATTGAGCTCAATGTGTTCTGCAGATGTACAACGACCTCACTGACAAAACTTGTGTCGTTAAGAACCATCTCCAGGAAGAAGCAGAAGAGAAATCACTGGAAGTGGTGGCATGGCGCCCACAGAGCCCTGATCTTAACATCATCGAGTGTGTCTGAGATTATATGAAGAGAGAGAAAGGATGTGAGAAGATCTAAGATAGTTTTCCAAGATGACTGCAAGTGAATCTAGAAGAACTGCTGCTGTTTTGAATGCAAAATGTGACCACACTAAAGATTGATTTGATTTAGATATAAATATATAAATATAAATATTTTTCCCCCTGCGATGGACTGATGACCTGTCCAGGGTGCACCCCCGCCTCTTGCCCAATGTGCGCTGGAGATAAGCACCGGCAAACCCCTGTGACCCCAAAAAAGAGAATAAACGAGTTGGAAAATGAATGAATGAAGAATGTTTTTCCATCCAAAATAAAGTTTCATGGTTAACATTTAGTGTGACCATCACTTATTACTTTCTTAACAATCAAAAAACTCTTTCGGGCAGACGATCTCAAATCACCCTCACCGCATGAACATTTCATTATCTATTTGAAGCATATGGGCAACTATAAAATGATGAAATAAAAAAGCTGAAAGGAAAAGCATTGTGTTCCATTTTATCTGGACTTTTTAACCTTAAAAAATACAAGGCCGACCAACCACCTTTGCAAACTTTCACCATGAAACAAAGGCCTCAAGATGACAAGCCCAAATGCCAGTACGTGGTAGTGTTTATCTTAATTGAAATCATTCGAGCTCCTGAAGATGCCACTGCCCAGGAACTAATAGTGCCAGGACTATTGTTGTGTGCGCTTCTCAGGGGAGAGTGTCTTTTAACAGGAAGGCACCACCTCAAATATTAATTGAGTAAAACAGAGAGGTCGTGGAGGAAAGGGGTGAACCTGCTTGAGGACAGGGAATGTCAAAGTCACATTAAAAAATGCCTGGAGACTCTGTGGATGAAAGGAGATTGGAACCAGACAATAGAGGATAACAGTGACGTCCTTGAAGGTCTGTCTATAATAAGACACACAAGACACTGGTCAAACAGGAATGCATTAGTGTCCAAGAAAGAAGCATTATGATATTATGATTCATTATGATATATAGGGGTTGGTCAACAAAAATGAAACACTGAGTTCTCTTTAATTTACTAGTGGAGTTTTACCGAGCACACTTCTGTCCTTTACTTCGGGCGTGATGAAGGAAAGACTAAGTGCTAAAGTATTCTCACAACGTGACTGAGCAGGTCATGGGAGATCTTAATGTTGGTGAACTCTGATTTGTCAAATTTACATAGTTTTAAACCATTATATTGACAAAGGGTCTCCTTGTACAACAATGAAGGCAAATTAAGCAGAGGGATTACCTGTTGACCCAACTGACCATGTGATGTTCAGATTAAAATTGTTTGATGCATTGATGGACATGTCCAAGTTCTTGCTGGTCTATAAAAGAGAAAACAACAACCACTGAAATCTGCAGAACAAATGCCCCCATCCATTACCTCACCCCTCCCCCGCCAAAGCAGCAACCAGTTGAGTTATTGTACTTCTGTTTGGGAACGAACTGCTTGCATAATGGTTAACCCTTAGAAGTCACACAAGCACCGGTGCGTGTGCCAATCACACCGGCTGTTTTGAATTAAGTAGCAATGATGCAACACATCTATTGTTTCATTTTGATTTCAGACATAATGTGTAGGTTTCAAAAAGGTATTAGCTTTGAGTTATGAGATAAAAATTGCAAAAATTGCCATCTATTGGTGAAAAAAGGGTTAACCTTGGAAGTACAAGACCTGTGATATTGTGTTAAACGTTCTGGATCGAAAGAAAAAACTTGGCACAGTGCAAAAGGTTTAGTAAAGGTTCAGCTGTTTAACCTAGTCTTTTTATTTTGTATCAACAGTTTTGATTTTTGTAATAAAACTGCTCAATTTTTCTTTATTTTTGCTATTTAAAAAAATCTATACCGCAAAAGCTTGTTATTGTTGTGTTTCAGGTTTGTTCCAGGATTATTGTGTAATTTAATGGAAAAAAAAATATTTGTGAAAAAAAAGAACCTAGGGTTGTGCTAAAAACTTTAAAACATGTTTTTAATGTTTGTTATTAACGCAAAATGTAGAGTAGTTAAGAAAAAACGTTGAAATGGAGTTAATGGGTACTTTATTGTTTGGATATGTTTGCTGGAAGTTTGTGAGCCAACCTCTGTTTTGTGACTGTCTGGGTATTATAGCTCAGGAATCATGGGAAAAGCGGTCCAGTGTGCCAGTCACAAGTGAAATTGAACAAGATGAAGTAGTGGTAAGGAGTTAATTATATTGCCACCCAAAAAGGGAAAAATAAAGTCCAAGGTGCATTGAAGAGTTCTGCATCTCATCTGTTTGTTTCTCATGAATCCACCATAAAGCCTGGAAAAAAACAATGCGTTCACACGGTTCAGTTTTGAGAATCCTGTGATTATTGCATAACACCCTCTTGTGCTGTTTGCATGAGATAAAGTTAATGGACAAAGTCTTTTATTCATACAAATATTGCATTGGTTTAAAATCAAAGGGTGTTTAATTTCAGCTGTTTTTTGCAATGTTTGGTAGGTTACTAATACCACTAATATCACTGCGTCACCAATTATTTGACGGTTATCCTCTCAGCAAAGTTGGATGAGCTAACATTCCTAAGTTACGGATTGGCTATAGAGGAATTTCCAACCTACGTCACAACTGATATCACGTGGGTTCAACTCTATAGTTTGCATTTGAGATCAGGTCAAACACAAGTCAAACACATTAACGTTGCTCGATATAGTTTACAAGGACCTATGTAGAAGTAACATATTGTATGCTTATTAACAAAAGCACAATGTAAAAGCTTGATAGAAACTAGCTTTCTGGCTAACTTACCTTTAACTTTGTTACAGTGTCTTGCTGGTAGTTAGCTTAGCGCCAATGGCTAGCTAGTTTTAACGTTGTTGTAAAGTAACTAAAACTAAAAGTTTTTTTGTATTTTTTTTTTCATTGCATCATACTGTGATACACATTTTTGTAACTTCTCACAGGTATATACACTCGGAGTTTCAATTTAATAAATGTATATTTCTGGCCAGTGGATGCTTGGCCATTTCCTTTCATCCCTAATCCATTGGGAGGTTGATAAGGTAAACGAATCTGTCAGAAAATGTTAATTTGGCCGAGTAACAGTGCTTATCTCTAGGTGACATTATGTACATATGAAATTACTGTACTTTTATATTGATATAATCACAGTGTTTTTCACACTTCCAGTTTTTTTCCTGCAGCCAGGTTGCGTACACATCACAAATGTTTATAAACTGGTAATTGGTCTATACATTTACCACAACCAAAAATCTAACCACCCAACCCTAGTTGATCATATACAGTACTGTGCAAAAATTGTAGTTAAGTGCCAATAATGATTAATGTGTTTGACCATGTGAATTAAAAAAAAAGGAAATAGTGTGGTAAATCGGTAAATTGAATGATTTCTTGCACAAGTAGATTGAAACTGACCTGTTCAGGTGTAGCCATGAAGTTAATGGCAGTGTAATGCTGGTCATCTTCTTGGAGAAGACTGAAGGTGAACTGGTAATCAATGAGCAAATTATCTGTTCAGAGGAAAACCATACAATTAACCATAACATTTTATGTGAACCACACAACTCTGACGTGTTAATGGTTAAAACATTCCATTTCTGTAGGATCCTGATAGAGGCGTTTGTGAACTTGGGAGTAGGAGAACTACTCTGAAGGTCTCCATGTCTCACCAGTCACTTTAATTGCACTAAATTAGTACCTTCTTCCTGAGTGTCATTGCTTTAATAAGCCTTCACTCTGATTACGCTCAATTGTTTAAAGACATGCTGATATTTTTGAAATTTAAATGATCAAATCCATCCAAGCTATGCATAAAAGTTTCTTGGCTTCTTCTCTGGCTCTTCAAAACTTCTCTGGCTCTATATCTTTATTGTGTTTCACGGTCTTTGCATATCTTTAAGAACATAAGACTAAGACATATTGGGATTGCTTCTTAACTTCTGGACTGTTTAATGACAGAACACCGCCACAGGCACCTGGCTCATAACAGATGTATGCATTAGTCGCAATATGGTAAACGTCTTTCTTCACTCCTCATCAGCCACAATGATTTCTTCATAATACTTGAATTGATCCGAGGGAGAATCAGTGTTTTATTAATGCCTTCGATCTTTGTTTTTAACACTTTTTCAAACCTTAAACGTATCAGCAAATAAGCTGCTACCTGCCTAAAAACCAAACAAGAATCACCTCAATGGGCCTCTGAACATTTACATCACTTGATGACAAGACAAAAATACTCTTTGTGAGATCATCACCAAACAAGCATAAACTGGAATCGACCCCAGGTTGCTGATGTCATTGTACCTGACCACTAGAGATTGTATTTGATCACCATCAAACCCTGGCATGCTCATCTAAAGGGCTCTGCAATTTTCATTTGGGAAAGCTTTTTTTGATTTCGTGGAATGGTTCATTATTGATGGTCAGCTTGGTTTTCATGTTACAATGTCCATTCGGAATTAATTTTGCCATGTATGTTAAGGGTCTATGTCACAGATATAAAGGAGCCTATGGCATCAGTTGTGGCGCAATATGGTGGCCACAGGGAATATCACTTTGCTTGTGTTTTTTTTTTTTTTCAAACTATGTTTACAACTAGTTTGGGTGACTTGCGTAAGATCTCATACATTGAATCTCATACTCCTCACAGAGATTGAATCGGTTCACCTCAAAACTTCATTAGCCTTATCCAAGGTATGTGGGCAGTTCAATTGCAAAGCTTTTTTGACTTTATTAAACTATATGCACATGGCGGCCAATGAACTTTGACATTTGGCATTAAGAGAAAGTTGTTTAAACTCAGCCATACAATGTCTGTTCTGTTCCAAATTTTGCAAATATGTTAACAGTCCATGTCTGATCACATCTACAATGTACTCTCTCTGTGATAGCGCCACCACGTGGCCACATGAAATGCAACATTTAACATAGATGAGAAGAATACCAACAATATCAGAAAATATTTAGACTCAAAGTGTTCGAATCATTAGGAGCACCTGGCGGTCATGACACTTGAGATTTGGCATTACTTATTTAATTTACCCATCATTCATTAGGATTTAACAATTGTTGCTTGAACACTTCTTCTAAATAAGGATCTGTAGTAGCGCGTACTGCAATGATTTGGCCAAAGACAGGGGATGGTGTCGGAGGATCTTGAGCCCTTTGATCACTGCTTCAGCTTTAATTATGTTTCATGTTCTATATATAATCTAACTCACTAAAGCAAATTCCTAGTAATGTGCAAAACTCTTCAATTCTTCAAGGGAACAAGCACAATTTATTCTGACTCTGAGGTTGTCCTTAACAAACCTCATTCTTCTTTTTTGGTCAGCAACCTCACAGTGCATTCCTGTGCAGGGATCTAATGACTAGCTTTTCTCAGACATTAATTTGAGACTGGGCCATTCACTAGCACCTTACTAGTTTTCTCTCACCAGTTTTCTTTCCAAAAAAAAAAAACATATTTCAAGCCTCTATTCTCCATTCTCCATGATAATGCTTCTCCCTCCATTTCTTGTGTATTCTTCTGCATCTTTGATCATAAACAATTGTTTCTTTAAAGTACAAACTAATCTCTTTTATCTTTGGCATGATGACAGTGATTAACATTTTCCTAGTTTCTTTGAAGATACTAATCCTCTGTGATTTAAATGCATAAAGAGAGCATACTCCCAGTCATAGGTTCCTCTGAGAGGGTTGCCAGGTCAATAAACAATAGTGGCGTGTACTAAAAGTAAAGCAAACATCTCTTAAAAGGGAAAACTATTGAATTTTTCTTTAGTTAATTACTTCATTTTATTTAAGCAAGAGCAACATACACTTTCCCTAAAGAAAAACTACAGGAAAATTGTCAAAACCTTGCACTGTTAAGCATCCATTGTAAAATTTAACAATAAATTATTGTGTTCTCCCTCATATCTCAGAAACATAATTTGAATATGTGGAGGTCTGGTCACTATGCAGAATGTGAGATTGAACTAGTCCAAATACTTTAGCGTAATTAATGTTAAACTGGGCTTGTGTTTTATAAGTTCAGTGTCCTATAAGCTTGAGTCAACTGAGTGATGAACACAAAAAAAAGCCCTAGCATGTGTGACAAAACTAGCTCGCACTGCTGACTGGATCCCTATCCACCAACCTTCTGCTCTGTCTTTAATTAGCTCCAATCATTCACTTACTCGCTCTGACAGAGCTCAACACTCTCAGCGGTCTTCTATCATCGCCTGTGGCCCACTCCCTCACAACACCTCTACCCTACCGGACACAATTTGAGAAAATACAGTCGGAAGAAACAGTTCAGCCTGCGAGCCTACACACTCCATTTAACAGACGCAGAGGGAGCGGATGGAAATTGATTGATAAATTGAAGGCTTTGTTTAATCTAGATTGATGACATTGGGGAGGGGGGTAATACAGGCAGGATTTGCAAACTGAGTGAAATTTGATGTCTTAAATGCTTCTGAAAGGATTTAGTAGTTTCAGACCACTGATAGTACTTGCTAAAATGGAACAAGAACGATGTAAATTTATTCTGAGCTCTTGTTAATGTATAACAAGACTGCCCCCTAGTGCTGAGTGTATTAACCAAGCACAAACAGTGAATTCAATATCCTTTGCTTCCGATCTTCTGAGAACGTTCTTTTTTTTCTGACAACTCAAAATGCCTCATCCACCACTTTCAGCTTATTGTATGGTACTACATCAGCCCGTGGCAATTTCATCCAGGGTTTCTGACATCTAAAGCCTCCTGAGTTTAATTTAATTAAAGGACAGACCACAGCCAGCCACTGACTTTGAAAGCATCTGCAGAGTCAGATGAATTTTCAAGGTACAAAAGGATTACTTTAAGGTTAGCACTCGAAAGAGAGCATACTCACAGTAACAGGTTCCTCGGAGAGGGTTGCCAAGGTAACGGTTTTCTGAATCACAGCTGCAGGAGAACAAAAAAATTTATGAACCAAAGCAGTAATAAGATAAATGTAAAAAACAAATGAAGATAACCTAATATAAAACGATTTTACGGTTTTCATTCCAGTGTTATATCTATGCACGTGTACTACCTCCACGTAAATGTACAAGTTGATCAAAACAGGTCTCGACTGTAGGTAACTGCCAGTAACATGTTTATGCTTATAATCAGCGGATGAATGCCCTAAGAATGAGAACTTATACAGTTGTGCTTACATGTGGACAAGTTCACATACCTATTCAGAAATATAAGAATATTGATAACACAAATGAAGAATGGTGACACAAATTTTCCTCTCTCAAAGTTAGTTGTTGGATTTTATTTTCAAACAACCAAATAACCGCGACCAAAAGCTCATGATATTTTGAATACCCCTTTTAACATAAATGACAGTCTCTTGGGGTATTTATCTATGAGGTTCTTTATCTTCACTGTTGCTAAAACATCACATTCTTATTGGCAAAAAGCCTCCAACTCTTGTAAAACTTTGGGATGTCTTTCATGAACTGCACATGTGAGTTCTCTCCAGAATGGTTCAATAAACTGAGGTCAGGAGACTGAGATGAGAGAAACTTGGACATGCCCTTGGGTTTTGTTTGGATTGTCAAGTTGGAATGTCCAGTTAGGTCCCGTTTTCCTCAAGTATACATTCATGATCGTCCTATTAATTGTGACAAAATTTCCTGTGCCTTTGGAGTTCACACATCCCCAAAACATCAGTGAGTTGACTCCTCTACTCTTTATTTTATCCCTTTCCTCTTTTGTACAGTTCAACAACCTTTTCCCGTAGATTCTTTGACAGCTCTTTTGTTTTCATCATGGCTCAGAAATCAGAAATGTCAGTGCATCACTGGATGAAAGAGGCAAGGTTCTATCATGACACTTTTTATCAGGATGTTCAAAGCCTTTATTATAATAAAGAGTTATTTGGAAAGTTTCTATTGTCATTAAAATTCAAAAAGAGTAAATAAAATGACGTCTCACAAGCACTAACTACGAGTGGGAAAATGCTTTTGTATAATCATTCATTTAAAAAAAAAAAAAAATGGCCAACGAATTCTGTAAACTTATGAGCACAATTATAACTGATTTGAAATGATACAAAACAACATCAAAACAAATTCATTGTCAACTAGCCACAAGGCTAAAGATTTTAATGTAAAGTGCCCTAAATATATGCTAAATAAAATTAGCATATTGTAGAATGGCAACATTTTGCATAGAAGGGACATCTCAGATATCCTTTCTCTCCTTCACGTTTCAGAGGAGGGAATTCATCACTTCTATAACACCGAGATTTCTATTTTCGTCATGACTGAGTTGCTTAAAACAGTTTGTTCCTTCAAAACCCTCATCTGAACTCATCTGTTCCCTATTCCTCTAGTAAAAGGCACAATCAAATTAAATAACACATTAAAATATCCCTTTAGAAAATACTCCAAATCACATTTATATTTTACTTTGCACCACATTACACGAGAACAGACTTCTGGTTTCCAGTCATAAAGAAAAGGTCTTTTATTAAACAAACTGAACATTATTGATTTTTATACAATGGGTTGTAATTTTGGGTTGTTCTCCTTTGTTTTGTATTTCTAATGCAGTTCTGTCCAGATCAGGGGTGGGCAAAGTAATTCCTGGAGGGCTGGTGTCCCTCTTGGTTTTTTTTCTAGCCCTGCTTCACTACAGACACTGGCAGCTTTAAACAAACCAAGCTTTAAACAAACCCTTTTGCATCTATTTGTTGTGTAGGTGTTCTAAATCTTTGTTGTGGTTGTAGAATCCTTCTCCCTCTCCATGCCTAGGCAGATTATGCAATTTCACAACGTTCTTTATTTTCTCAGCTTCATTAGAAAATGGCAGGAGACGACCCAACGCTTTCTTTGCCTCCGTCTCAAACACGCTGAACAATTAGCTCTGCGCAGCCGGCCCAGCTCTCCACCAGCCTAAGCTGATTACACATCCTGTTGCTCTTCTGAGCCAGGAACTGACAGCCCAATTAGAGTCTGCATTCATTTCAGAACACAACTCTCTCCTAACAACCATTTTGTTTCTACAGAGGAACTTCAGTTTCAATTTTAGCCATTGTGCTGTAAACGTATCTTAAGTGAGAAAGTGATTAATGATTAAAGCCACTGTTATAAACTAAATGTAGGCAGTAATTATTGATTGAGAACACCCAGCTCTGAATGATTACTTGTAGAACACAATGCTCCACATGCATCATGGGAAAAAAAATAACACAATTAAAGTCCTCAGATGCTCATTCAGAAAAACAAGAAAAAATTAAAAATTAATAATTAACTCACTGTTATTGTATGAGGCGACTGAAGCCATATTTAGAGCATCCCTTTTCAACTGATAACACTTTGTGATATGAGGCTTAAATATGCATTAGATCATGTAGCTTATTGCAGAACTAAAACTTCATTTTGATGTCTTTGAGTAAAAAATGTGTTTCTTTAGTACGAAAGTAGTTTGAGGAAAATCCAACATTTCTGTTTTAAAATTTCATAAAGCATCTCAGTCATACAAACATACAAATTTCAAATCCAGATTTAAAAACGTAAAGATTGATTGCTTTTAAGTATGTTTTTTTTTTTTTTTTCACAAAACGCAATAAATCCATTGCATCAACATAAATGTTTTCTAGACTGTGATCAGTGGCAAAAAGGCCTGATTCTGTTCGGCCCTCATGGAATGATTATAAAACGACTAAACTTTTGGAACAATGTTTCATTTTGGAGATATTTCTGTTTCCTTTACTAATTAGAATTAGTATTAACAATATGTCGGTTATATAATAATAATAATAATGCCTTGAATTTATATAGCACTTTTCCAGACCCTTAAAATGGTTTACAATAAGAGCATTATTCATTCACTCCACATTCACACACTGGTGGTGATAAGCTTCCTTGGTATTCCTCAGCTTCTCGGGGACAGTCTGACAGAAAATGGATGCCATTTATCGCCTTTGGCCTCCTGTTCACCAAAAAACACACATGACCTGTCCCGCACATACATATATGGCAATGCAGGTGAAAGCCACAACAGCAGACCGGACTTGGTGAGGATTGAACCACCACTGCACCACTTGCCGCTCCGCACCGTGAAAGGTTTCGTTGCGTGTTCAACATGAGTAGGCAAGACATTATAGATAAACTGACTAGTACATTCGAATAAAGGCATCTAACCTTAGTCTTCTGACCTGGCTCTTGGAATGTCTTCTAAATTACCAATCTAAAATAAAAATCTAGTTTTGTTGCATTTCCAACACAAGGTGTGGAAACAGCTTGAGTGAGCAGACATGCTTTTGTTGGGCTGCTCTCTAGACATTAGGAAACTCATCCATATACTATTTGAGTTGAACATAGAAACAAACACAATCTCTTGAATAAACGACAACTATGATAAGAACAGAGAAGTTTGAATCAATACAGTCACCCAGAAACCGTTAATACTTGTTTGCCCAAACCGAAGGAATTTACTCAACTGACCTTCTACAGGTTCTAGTTTTTCTTTAGCCATCTACTCAGACTTTCCACCTTCTAAATGCAAAATACCTAGAGTCAAATTTACATAGAGCTCTATCTTATAATGTAAATAGATTTGCCCTTTGCTTGTGGCTATCCAAAGGCGTTTGTTTTCTTCCCTAGAGTTGGTGATAAATATGAGAGGACAAGGTAGAGTACACTTTTACCACGGTACAGAGGACACGGGACAAACTGCACCACAGGCATTTTAAAACCTCTGCACATCAGTCCACTAGCCTTTAATCTGGATGACATTTCAGAAATGACTATTCTCTCTCTTTCAGCCATACACTGCAAATCAGAAGAGGCTTCCATATACACAATGTTCTTGGTGAGGGCGATGAAACACAATGCACTCTTACTCTCAGTATCTTAATTTAATCTCCTCTGAGAGCACACCTACATGCTTTGCATGCTTTAATGCATTCTCTCCTTCTCTCTATCTCTCTAGTGCCATAATTTGATCCTCATTTTGGTTGCACCTGGAGTGCTGCAATCCACACAACACAGACAGTGGCACTCCATGATGATGATGGACTCTACAGTAATCAAGCGAGGTTTTGCTTTGAATTGTATCAATTTTCCCTCCTTAATACTGTGTACCTTTTCAAATATCCCTTCCTGAACTGTCCTCTGATCAACAAATGGAGTGCTCTCTATGTTCTCAAGTCCCGCTCAGGACTGGCAAAGGAAACTTTCAATTGCTCTTGCACAATGTCAGCTCACAAACACGGGGAGGACGAGTGATCAGTCCAGCACATCAAGCTTTCAATCAACTGTTCTGTGCATGATGATAAAAATGGTTCCGGCGCATCATTACCAATCTTATTATGTAGGATCGGTAATGGCATCTGTCTGCTGTAAGTAATGAGGGAGGAAGAGAGAGAGAGAGAAAGAGAGAGAGAGAGGAGAAAAATAAACAGAAGCAGCCTCAACTGTTGCCTGTGCACTCATGTGTCCTTGTGATGAAGACACGCTTGAATACATCTTCAATGGACCTGGTTTGGCCTGACTGGGTTATAATTACAAACAAAGACCATAGATGCCCTCAGAAATAGAAAGTGCCTATTATAGAAACATTTTAATCCTTCTACACAAAACATCTTTTTGTGCATTCTATCCAATACACATTCCAGTAGTAAACTTCACCTCATTCACTAAATTTACTCACACATATCTATCTATATAGAGTCGATATAACATGCAAAAATGCATTTACGGCAAGATCACAAGACCAATCTACATGAAATCAGATCAGTATTTGGTTGCAAATACATTTTGAGTTCCCTTTGGAATGTTTTGAAGTTTAACAGAGTGTGCATTGACCTCACTTGCCCACTAGGCCAAGCCCCTTCACGGAGAGGCAAAAAGTGTCTGGAGTTAATAGTAAGAGTGCAAAACTGTGAGTTCACACTTAAGCGGAAAAGAATTTGACACGGCTGTGATCCCCACGACTTACCAGACAACAATTCCATAGACGCTAAAATACTGCAAGAAATTTGATTTTTTTCACATTGAAACATTCCTGGTTTTTACACTGTGTGGTAGAAAGACATCCCTAGCTACGCAGTGTTGTATTCCTCAACGATGACGATAACAAAATTATTTTGTTGACGTAACTTATTTTGTGACGTAATGAGACTTTACGATCCAAAATTGTCTCAGTCATGACGAGAAGGGTGCTAATTTTCACTAACATAATTTACCTACCCTAGTAATTTTGGCCTAATAACATGCACAAAAACTGACACAAAAGGGTTTTAGTGGATGGTAAAAGTAACCATCCTCACCTGCAACCTGTTTGCTTGTAATAAATGTTTTTACAGAATTTCTTTCTGAGTTTCTGGGCTCCTGTTTGTCCAGTGATTTGCTGACCTCTCTGAATTCTGAGCGATGGGGAAAGCAAAAAACACCACCAAATGATCTAGAGGAAAAGGTGGTTGAACTGAACAAAAGAGGAAATGGATATAAAAAGATATCCAAGGAACTGGGAATGCCAATCAGCAGTGTTTAAACTCTTATTAACAAGTGGAAAATGTGAGATTCCTTTGAAACCAAACCACGGACAGGTAGACAAACAAAAATGTCTGTTGCAAAATTGTAAGGGATGCAAAGAAAAACCCACAGCAAACTCTAGCTAAAATACATTTTCAAAAATGTGAAGTGGCTGTTTCAAAGAGCACAACAAGGAGACAATGGGTTGCATGGTTGGGTTGCTAGAAGAAAGCTATTACTAGGCAAATGTCACTAAGTATCCCGATTACAAAGACTTCTGAAACAAAGTTATTTGAAGCGATGAGACCAAAATACAACTTTATAGCTACAACCACAAACGCTACATTTAAGAAGGAATCAACATGGCCTATGATGAACGGAACACCATCCCCACTGTGAAACACAGAAGTGGGTCACTGATATTCATTTTCGTTTGAGTCAGTCAGACTAGTTTGTGTAGGACAGAGATTGTTAGTTATTTGTTGAAGTATGTTGTGTTTGATTTAATAGTTCTTGTGCTATTGTTTTCTGTTATTTGTATTGGGTTAGTGGGTGAGGGGAACGAAGAACCTTCATCCTTATTTCTCATTTAGTTACAGGGACTATATTTACAGGGACTATTATTACAGGACCACTGTAAATGGTTGTAGTATTTAATACATTTTCATTGTGAATTCTTGGTATTTTTCCAGCTTTATCTCCATAATCATTGGCTCTTTGTTACATTTATTTTTATCTTTAATGTTAAAATTCCCTCCTGTATTCTTACCCCCAGTACAGAATAAACATTTACAGTGGTCTGAAAGCTCTGCATGGAACGTTACTGGGCATTCCATCACGACAATGATGCAAAACTTAGGAGCATAACTGTATTTAGTGACACCAGAGAGCCTTCAATGTGAAAAAGCCCCTTAGCGAAATATTCTTTTGTGAAACACCTTTGTCTTGCTTTATTTATAGAATGTTCAATTTGTTTAATATTCATGGAAAATGTGTGGCGTCAAATAAAACGCAAAGAAAAAAGAGCCCTCCTGGAACAAAGACCCAGTTTCCTGCAGTAATGCACCATTAAAAGATCAAGCGAGACCTTACATGAACCACACACCTCTTCAAATCCCAGTCACACGCCAGCCTAAAACAAAACACATCTGCTCCTGACAGAACACAACAAAGGCTCTGACATCCTCTGCTTTTGTGGTGAATGCAACAGCAGCTAGTATTTCAAGCGGTTTCTGATTCTATGACTGTGGCATCAGAGTGGGGTATTCATTTCACTCCCACACCCCTAAAAAAAGCGTGACTGGTCGACCCACTCTTTCGAATTTCAGTATATACGAACAACAAAGGCAGCGAGAGAAGCACTTGAGTTTCATTATTCTCAAAGAGGAACAGCCTCTAATCGTCACAAATGCACAGCGGAGCACTCTCAAACCTTGCTTCCACCTCCATTAGTGCTATTAAACTGTGCACACAACCAGAAAATATATGCTGCGTCTGCAGGTCAGCTTCAGCCAAAATTATTAGGACACAAGATAAATGGATAGAAGAGGATGTGAGTGAGCGAGCAAGTGAGTGAGTGACTAGTAGTACTACATATAGGGGTACTTACAGCTGGCACTGGTCACCTTTGATGCCCTTAGTGGTGCAAAAGCATTTACCCGTCAGCACCTGGCACACACTGGCATGGCCATTACATTTACAGGCTAGAAAAAAGAAGGAAAAGTGGAAATGAATCACAAAAGGTGGTTGATGAAAAGATCACTTTAAAACAGAAACATATTGGGAAAAGAACACGAATCAAAGTCTTGTTCAAAACTGTTAATGAATCGTACTTAAAATTAAGAGCACTTGACCTCAGAAGGGATTTCTTTTTAAAAGAAAAAAAGCAATTAAAGCAATTCTCAACACTGATAAATCCAGTGATATCGGTGTCCTCAAACAATGTCCTCAAAGAAGTGAGTCTGGCTGTGTAACACGGAATGAGAACATCAGGTTACAGTGCCTAGATATAATCAATACATTAACAAAATAGAAGCAATCAGGCTCAAGAGAAAATTACCTTTTGAGGAGAAAAAATGAATTCGCACAACACAATTGAAATCAGTAAATAATTTATTCTATTGTTAAGAGCAAAACACACTAATCACCTGTATGAAATTTGCACTAAATTTGGGTAAACTTTTAACCCTGTCTGGTGATTTATTACAACATAGAAAAAAATATTACAAAATGTTCTGTGAAAAACTGTTACATTTGTGCTCTTGAGTTAACATAGCCTTGGAATTTTTTTCTGAAAATATGAATGCTAATGGATTTTTTTTTTCCTTTAGGTGCGTTAGTAGTTAGGTGAAGCCATTTTTTACTATTTTTAAAACACAATGATGACAGAAACTTTCCAAATAACCCTGATTAAATGTTTTGGCCTGATCACATGCGCAAAAATTGGCAGAAAAAGGTTTGAGTGGCTGGTAAAGGTAACCATCTTCACACTCACTATTCTTATAGACCCCTGCCACTTTCATCCATTGATGCACTGACATTTCTGAAGGGATATAAAAAGATATCAGAGGAACCAAAAATGGAAATCAGCGGTGTTCAATCTCTGATTAAGAAATGGAAAATAACAAGAATTTCTGCTACAACTGCCAGAAAAATTGTAAGAGATGCACAGAAAAAAACATAAATAAACAGAAAAATCCATAAAATACTGGAATACAGGACTAAAATACCAGACTGAAAAAAGTGTGGCATGTATATTTCAAAGAAAGCAAGAAGGAAGTACTTGAAGAAAAATGTGTTGCATCGTAGAGTTGCAAGTACAATGCAAAAGACAACCCTCCAAACTTCTGGAAGTTATTTGAAGCGACGAGACCGAAATTGAACTTTTTGGTCAAAACCATAAATGCTACATTTAGAGGGCAGTCAACAAGTCATATGATGAACAGAACACCATCCCCACAGCAAAACACGGAGGCGGGTCACTGATGTTTGGGTGATGTGTGAGCTCCAAAGGTACAGAAAATGACGAAAAGAAGATGAGAAGATGAATGCAGCGTGTTATCAAAGAATAATGGAGGAAAATGTGAACTCATCAGCCGGTAATCTGCACATGGGACGTTACTTGACATTCCAGCACGACAACGATCTAAAACACAGGGCCAAGTCCAGTAGTTATTGGTTACGACAGATCAAAGTGAAGGTTTTGGAGTGGCCATCTAAGACCATCTCCTGACCTCAATATAATTGAACCACTCTGGAAAGAACTCAAACATGCAGTTCATGAAAGACAGCCCAAGATTTTACAAGATTTGGAGACAATTTGCCTAGAAGAATGGACTGCTTTACCAACAGTGAAGATGAAGGACGTCATCGATAACTACCCCAAAAGACTTCAGGCTGTCATTGATAGGGTGCACAGCAATCAGTGTGGGGGGAATGAGGAATAAATCTATAGACGATTGTAACAATGTATGAGTTGTTTCTCTTGGTCTAGACCAAATTTAACAAACTAGAAGTGTGAAAGCGTCCTTAAAGATAGGAATACAAAATATTAAGAGCTCATTTTGGAAGTTTTTGTCGTCATTACGATTTAAACATGGGTGTTTGACAATAAATGGCTTCACCCAAGTGCTAACTATGAGTGGGGGGAGGATTTGTGTTATTCATATATTTCTGAATATATGAATAAAGATAGCCATATCAGCTGACTTTGTGCAAAAAAGCTCTCTCAATGACTTTGTAATATGCATTAAAACACTAGCAGACAGTTCTTCCTCATCACAGCTATATCTGACAAAATAGTTCTGTTTTATACACCTCTTCTACGGCAAAATTCTCCTAATCTAAGCTGGCTAAGCTAGCATTCCAAGAAAAGTGTGTGCAGGGTGAACATGACCGTAGAATCTTAAGTTATTAAGTTCAAGGGAGTTAATGGATTGTCAAATTCAAGAGCTGACAGATTCTGCACCAGTTTATGATTTCGTTCAAAATGCAGCAAAAAATAAACATGTATCCAGGGGTGAGATGTCTTGGAAGAACGGCTTTGAGAACTACTCTTGGACCAAAAATTGCCTTTTGATTGGACTCCCTATGGATTCAAATAGCAACGTTGACGCTCTTAAGTACTGACAGAGTACTGGTTTAGAACTCTGGAAGCTCCCTTCTGTGGTTGAACAGCATAGTTTTTTTTTTTTCTGAAAAACCAAGCAATCAAATCTTTTGCCAGGGTATGTAAACATATGAGCACAACTATGCATCAAATTGACTACGAGTGCCACAGCTTTGGTCTGTGTAAAAATCCATTGACACTTTTTGATCTATGGGCACTCTTCGTGCAGCACTAAAAATGGTTCGTTGGGCTTTCAACCGTGCTAAACATACAGGAAGTAATGTAAGTCCACAATTTGAATTTCTCCAAATCCCAGCATCATGCAGCTCATGTTGCAAAGGTTTATTGGTGAGATAATAGGCAGTATGCTTTTAACAAAACGAATATCATATGTCCTGAGAATATGGAAATATTATCATCTCTAATGTCTTGATGGTGCAGTTTCAGTCCTGACAAACATCAACATTTGAAGTAAAGAAGGCCTTAAGCAAAAACAAAAACAAATGCATAACCATGGTATAAATAAAACATCAAAACACATTTATGGTCCAGTTTTGGAATAATTAAACAAGCAAAGCTCTTTTAAAATGATGATGTCTCATATTTATGACCATAATGGTTTATGACAGCATATCCTGTTTAACCTCAGATCGCTGTGATATAATCTGAAATCTCCAGGGCAGGAGAGAGTAAAATAGTAAACGCGGGCCTGTGTGATCTCACCTCTCTCCTCTGGCAGCACAGACACCTCTCTGACCTCAACACTCATTTCAAATCTATCTTCTTTCTCAACAGAATACAAGTTGAAAGGGTATTAAAATGCACTGTTAGCTTCAAGTGCGAATATTCTCACCTTGGCACTTTCCGCCATTTGTCGGGTCTCCATGATACCCAGGCAAACACGTTTCACAGTGAAGTCCAGTGGTGAGGTTACGACACTGCTCACATATGCTGCCGTTTACGCATGTGCTGTGGCCATTACACTGGCATGCTGCAGAAAAAAAGCCAGTCATTAGGAAACTCAAATGTGTTTTTTCATTTCATCAAATACTATGCACAGATAAATAAAAACGTAACACATTGTAGTGTGTTAAAGTAACTGATATAACATCATCTGATTTACAAAAAAATGATAAATATTAGATATTAAAGTTTATACAAAAACTGTATGTTGTCTTAAGAAAACTGAGCTTTACAAAGTTTGATGTGTAAAACAGATTTAAGGTTAAAACAGTTTGAAACTGTTAAATAGTTTATCAGTTTGGAAAAGGTTGGATTAGCATACTTCTACCATGAGTGTGCCTTCTTTTAGTATAAATGTAGTTAGAATTAGCATTTAATTCATTAATTAGCATGACCTCAGCATGATACTTTTCATTAGCACAATGCCAGCATGAATTAGCATTAGAATAAGCAAGTCATTAGCAATAGCATTAATTATCATTTTCCTATACTGAGTAATAGAACTACTGGACGATAAATAACCTCTTTTAATGTTTGAAGTCACTATAAGTGACAAAAACCAACACCCTTTATGATTTTTCTAAGCTGAGCAATGTATTGGTTGCTAAGTTAAACACAGAATAGCATAATTTACTTAAAAGTAAACATTTCGTTCACCCAAAATGGCTTTTCACACTACGCTTAACCCCAGGTTATCAGCGTTCTAAAAATCACTTTAAACCCAAGGTAAAGACAGTTTCCCACCTGCAATTTGAAAGTGGTGTTAGCACCACATTTTACATGGGATTCAGGTAACAGAAAAACATCCCTTTTTCTCCGGAAAAAAAGGTTTTTGGTGTGCTCTCTGCTCACCGGCGTGCGTAAAACTGGATGATTGTAAGCAGTTGCTCTCTTTGCGCAGTCACGTTATCTTGTGTCTGTCAACCAAACTATGTGAAACTATACATTGTTGGAAAGCTCATTTAACTGGCTAAATGACCCATCAATCTGCTTGGAACTTAATAGTAATTGGTTGGCTGTACAGACATATTAAAAAGAAGGACCCACGTTGACATGCGCTCTTATTGAGAGGCCAGGGCTTGTTTACTGATTGCTGATTGGCCAATCCTGGTCACAGACTTCTAAAGGAGGTCTCAAAATGTTCAGGAGACTCTATTGAATCAAAGCTTACCGAAAATAGTTGTGCTTTTATGTCTTTTTCTCGTGGTAAACACGTCTTTGGAGTAGCAGCTTGATAGATGGATTTTGTTGGTTGGACTGTTACAAGTACAATGGTATAAGACACTCGATGATTCAGTGGCTGTGTACCAGTAGAGACATCATAAAAGGTAGGCATCGCCATTTTGCTTCATTAGGACTCTTTGCACAAATTGACAAACTGTTGTCATTGTGGTGTGTTAAACCTATAATGCTTTATAACGCCTGAATCATGAGAAATTCAGCTTTCAAATGATACATAGTTTGTCAAATTTTACTTAAAAATAGTGGGTGCAATTATGCGCTCGTTCTGTAAGTGTCCATTTCCAGCAGGTGTTAAGGTTAATGAATACGCAGGTTTAGTACAAGCAGTGTAAAAAATGTGATTACAGATCACCCAGTACTTTGTTTCTAGTTAACAATTTCAAATGTGGAAGGCCCTTCTATGATTTTCTAGGCTGAGCTATAAATTAATTGCTAAGCTAAAGTAGAGTGACATAATTATCCTAATTTGTAAAAAAAAAAAAAGACTATTGGCATTTTTGCATTACAATTACAATCATACATTTCACAATTACATAGCATTTTGGAAAGAAATAACAAGTAACACATATAAACACCATCATTTTTCAACACAATCTAACAAATGTCAAAGGGGGCTTGGAGAATGACCCTTTAAAAAGTGGTCTGTTCCTTTAACGATTCCTAACAAATGTTTGCAACCCATTCAAAACAGAAGAATGCAAACAACTTGTGAAGCAAATAGTAAGAAGTTTGTTCTTACAAGGACACTGGATGAAGGCCCATTCAAAGCCACGCTCCTTTGGGCAGAGCCCTGTCTCAAGCACCATGTCTTGACTGTATCTGGAAGGGCTCTTCATGGGTCCCCTAAATGAACCCTCCATGCACTGGCCTCGGCCAGTGTTACTGGGGTCACCGCACCAACCACAGTCAGGCTGCTCCAGACATAAACCACATGTGCGCAAACCAGAACAATTCTGAGCTGTGAAACAGAGAATAAAGATAGACATGTCAGCTGATTATGTGCAAAAAAAACTTTAAAAAAGCTCTCTCAATGACTTTGTAATATGCATTAAAACACTAGCAGACAGTTCTTCCTCATCACAGCTATATCTGACAAAATAGTTCTGCTTTATACACCTCTTCTATGGCTAAATTCTCCTAATCTGACCATAAAAGCTAGCATTCCAAGAAAACTGTGTGCAGGGTGAACATGACCGTAGAATCTTAAGTTATTAAGTTCAAGGGAGTTAATGGATTGTCAAATTCAAGAGCTGACAGATTCTGCACCAGTTTATGATTTCGTTCAAAATGCAGCAAAAAATAAACATGTATCCAGGGGTGAGATGTCTTGGAAGAATGGCTTTGAGAACTACTCTTGGACCAAAAATTGCCTTTTGATTGGACTCCCTATGGATTCAAATAGCAACGTTGACGCTCTTAAGTACTGACAGAGTACTGCTTTGGAACTCTGGAAGCTCCCTTCTGTGGTTGAACAGCATAGTTTTGTTTTGTTTTTTTGAGGTAGGAAAAAAAAATCTACATTTGAAATAGAGCTAATGGTAAGGGTACCAGCTGTGCAGAGGTGGGTAGAGTAAAACCACAGCCAACTAATCAGTTGTGGTGGAACTAGTCAGTCAGCTAGACCTAACGATATGCTTTGTACCCTACACTTTCTTTCCTGTTGTCCTATATTTTAACCAATAAAAAAAGTCCTCTATTTAAAAGTCCAAACAGTTCATCAACCTATCGTACCACATTTTTGTATCCTCTGAGTGGAAAGTATTAAGCATTAACTCTATATTTCAATATTTCTAATCCAGTTAGTCATGATGCACATGATGAGGAACAAAAACTATGTATTTATAACTATTTAGTGCCTTCACACAGTTTGCTTTGAAAGGCTCCTTTTCTGTAAAGGTAAAATTTGCTGTGTATCACCTAAAATAAAATCTTAAGCACATCCAGAAATTTTTTAAATTTAACTCTACCTTTATCATCATATTCAAAAGAACAAAACCTTTAAGCTTTTGGATTTCTTTCCAGAGATTCAGTTGATATTTGAGGTGCACAATGCAGAGGTGTTTTATATAGAAACTTTTGTAAAGTTAATGTTTTTTGGTCGGCATACAGGTACATTTTTATTGAACAAAGACAATAAAAGAAATGACCAAACCTGAAACTTAATGCCACTCTAGTCACTGCATGAGAGCATAAATAGATAAAACATTTGTTGTAGGATTAAAAAGTGGGTGTGATGACAACGTTATAAATAACCAAATCAACCTAAATAGAGATGAATTAAGCATATTCCAACATTTTTGTCAGGTTTCAGCTCAAACAGTGTGATCAAAATACATTTTTTTTTTACATTTTCACTATAACCAGCGTTTTTTTTTTATTCGAGCGGTTTTTACTACTTTACACTAAAAAATATCCTTAAAACAATTTTTTATTTCAATGCTTGAAATGTTTTTGAACCTTTTTTTTTTTTACAAATATTTTCATTATAACACACAATAAATCCACAACATATCTGAAAATGTATAAACAGTACAATTCCAAGCATTAGAGTGGGTCTTTTTTACATCAAAAGTGACAAATTTCTTTTGATTTATTACCCAAAAAGTGTTGAGACAAAATAAAAATTCACAAATCCTTAAAAAAGCAAAGGCAATGTCAAAACAATGTGGAAATTGTATTAAAAACAGACGAACAGACAGCTATAACACCCCACCTTTAATGTCTTAAAGGGCCATAAAACCCCAATGACTCTAGATTTCTCTCACCTCAAGATTCCGAAGTCAGAAAAGGGGGCATGACACAAGCTCCTCTAAAAACACAACCACCCTCATCACAAACACAAGTAAAGCTCCAGAAGAGACTAAAAGTTCTGAATAAACAAATAAAGCAGAAACAGATCTTAAACTAGCACCCACAAACACTATGAGCTCATAGTGGAGCAGCTGAAATGTTAAGCAAACATCATTTAGACTATGAGATTTATTTTGGTGACAAAAAGGTTTGTGGCCAGACAGGTTCAAAGAATTGTGCGTCCTCCTTCAGGCGGAGAGCTTTTAATTCATTTTCTAGCAGAGTGAGCATAATTGAAGTTCTATCAGGAAGTCTGTGCCTGTCATAAAAAAAAGACTAGTCTGAAAGTGTCCATGTGCCACCAGCACACTTTCCACACAATCTGATAAGGTGAAATAAGACATTTATGAGCACTTAAGGTTTCTCAACTGAAAGACTACATAGCTCCGTATAAGACAAGATAAGTACATAGCTGTGCACCAAATAAATCCATAGCCAACAGGAGACTGAGTGTGAAGTAAACTTCAAGTGAACAATTTGAAACTATGTTTGAAAAAATATATATATTTTATGTTTCTGCACAATATTTCCAAACAAATATGTCATTTGAAATCTTGACAATATGAACTAGAGGGAAAAAAAACGATGCAGTGGCTGACTAATTAAAACACTAATTGCATATTACAGGCAGATCATAGGGCAAGCCATTTAGCTAATAGCATGCAACAACAGATCAGATTGAGATAAAGAACCCTAACAATTTAGGGACAGCCAATAAAAAGGATCACTTTTCCCCTGAAAAGAACACTCCACGCTGATTTCACTCACTCAAATTTTTGATGCTATGCATTTAGAAAGAAAAAAGCTCTGGTATAGTGCGTACTTTCATTTTTATATGCACATCCCCAGAGCATATATTATGCCCAATCAGTTGATTACCAGTCATGTCGTAAAAAAAGAAAGAAAGTTTAAGTGCATACCATTATACCTGCCAGTTTGAATCATTCAGAGATGAGTAATAAGAATTTGTTTTGAACAAAATCCTGAGATGTGAAAAACGCTCATTTCCAGTGATTTTAGAGTACATGGTCCCCCCTCCCTCTCCCTCTCCCTCTCCCTCTCCCTCTCCCTCTCCCTCTCCCTCTCCCTCTCCCTCTCTATGCAGTTTGGTAGCTGTTAGCATCTTCTGTGTTTTTAAAGCTAAATAAAGCCACAATTTCGGTTTTACCTTCTTAAACCTTGCTTTAAGAGTCTTCTAAAATTGGTATGATAAATATTTTCAAAAACTTAAGAATATGACTGGGCAAAAATGAAGATAAATTGTTTAATATGTAGGAACTTCCAAGTGTGAGTGTGTGTAAAGATGAAATTGGGAGTGCAAAAAAGTGCATTGAGAAACAGAGTAAGTTGACATTTCGCATAGAAATCAGCTCAATTGTGGACTCTTTCCCAGAGAACAGAAGGACAAATGTGCAGGTTGAGAAGTACTTTGTAATGCTTTTAGGAGACACCACATACAGTAAATGTCCTTAATTCTTAGAAGTGAACAACCTACAATATGCTCAGTTCCGCTCTCCATCTCCAGTCTAAATTGCAATACAGCCACAAGGATTGTGGACTGAAGGAGTCCTCAGAAAATAAGAGATGCAAGTGAGTCTGCTTGACTAGACTGAAGCCGTCCCAGAGGGACACAAATTTTAAATCTGTGAAATGGTCCACCCCTGATTAGTGACAGGGACTACTATGTGTGCAACATTTCTCCTTCCTGAAGATCTGTGGTGTGCTTGGTTTTAAGCAGCGTATTGTTATCAGGCTGAATCTTTGTTCAGGTCATGTGCAAACTTGAGGACAGTGTTTGAACCATGTTCAGGCTGCAGTTAAAGGAGAAGTGTGAGTAAAGAAGATACTGAGCACACAGCGTTGTGGTGCTTCAGTGCTGACGATAAAGGTGGAAGAGCAGTGGTTAAACCTTAGTGATTTTTGCTGTTGACCTGAATCGCTCTCAGAGAGGTTAGATATTTCTTGTAGTTGGCTGCCAGGTTTGCACAGATCTATGAATAAATTTTCCCCATCTTTCTTTGCAGAAATTCTTCTGATCCTTAAAGTTTCGAGATGCCCCTCAAACTTCAGCTCACCACACAGATTTTCCCAAGACAGGTTGGGAGACTAGCTTGGTGATCAAGATCTTAGTTTGCTCTTTTGAGGCACTTTGAAACCTTGGCTTTTTGTTTTAAGTAGTAGTCATGCTGGAAACCCATCTACAATAGGCAAAGAGGTTCTCACCCAAGATTTACATTTATATTTACAATTATGCATTTAGCAGACACATTTGTTCACTCAATGAGAATGTTCTGGTGAGAGATTGACTGGCTCTTTAAGATGTAACCAATAGATGCTGTGCATTTTCTAGGATTGGTGCTGATCCTGTTACTGTTGTGTGTGAGGGGTGACGCACGGTCTTCTGGGTTGCATGAAAACCACTCGAGCTACTGAGTTCTGGACCATTTGTGGAGATCTAACTGCACAACAAGGAATTGCAATAAACCAGTCTATATATAACCAGAGCCTGAACCAGAAGTTGAGATAAATGCTCTGTTGGGAGGTGTCCGATCTTTCTGATGTTAAAGCAAAGCTATGAACAACTGGCCATTTCAGTGACATGCTGCAAAATGTTCACTGAGTGTTCATAGCTTTTCAGTCATGCTAGATAGTCAGATTAGCAGGAACAACCTCTTCTCAGGGGCGGCATGGTAAGTAGCACTGTGGCCTTCCAGTTAGAAGGTTGCCAGTTTGAGGCTCACCGGTGACCTTCCTGTAAGGAGTTTGCATGTCCTCCCTGAGCTCGCGTTGGTTTCCCCCTTAATTGCCCTTTGGTGTGAATGTTGCCCTGTGATGGACTCGCGACCTGTCCAGGGTGTACCCCTGCCTCTCGCCTAAAGTGCGCTGGAGATAGGCACCTGGCAGACCCCCTGTGACCCCCCAAAAAGGGAATTAGCGGGTTCTCATACTCAGTCTTTGCTGTGTTGAGCTGTTGTCAGTCTTTTATACTACTAAAGAGATGCCAAGTTTGTGGATCATAGAACCCAGAGTGTAGGTCAAGAGTTGAAGAGGACTGAGACCTGAACCTTGTGGCACCTCACTTGATTTGACATTACACAGACCTGTGCATTTGATGTGTTGCCATTTTCTTTAACTCTTGGCAGAAAAAAACACCCCAAAAACCACAATGTTTGATGGTGGGAAAGGTGTTTTTGAGTTTAAGCATCATTCATCCCCCGTACGACTGTAGTAGATTCAACCTCAAGACTAACATCCAGTTCTCTCAATGATGACATGGTAAATTCTTTTTGGCATAGTATGTTACAATTTGGTTTCTATTGTCACCAAGAAAATTGACACGGCAGTGGGAGCCCATGTAGTTCTGGGCTGGATTCTAGACATTCTAATAATAATTGAAAGTTCACAAAGTTTTTTTTTTTTCTTCCATTTGTGTATAATTCCACTTGTTGGTTATTGTTGCCTTCACCACAAGCTGCTTGATGGTGGTCTTGTTTTGATTGTATATGGTCTAGTCCCGCTTAATGTAGATCTGCAATCTTGTCCCTAAAATTATGGGACGGATCATTTACCAAGATGGAGATTTTCACCCAGGTAACTTCCTGGAGCCAGAAATCTTAGTCATGAATGGGGGGTCAAATACTTTTGTATTTAAGATCAAATCAGTTAATAACACCTTAATTCACTTTTTTGTGTTTTTGGTTTTATTCTGACACTTAGTTTACACAAACATACAACAAAATGTAAACGTATGTAGAAAATGGTTAAACTTAGCAGGGTCCAGTACTTTTTTTTTCTTAGTGGATGCAGAGTTCCTTAAGTAAAACCTTTAAATGTCTCGAGTTCGAAAATTTAACCCAGGAAAGAAATTGAAGGAAAAGGCAGAAGAAGCCCATGTTTGTGGTCACTCACACAAACAGTCTGCTGTCTGCCACTCCAGACACTGGCCATAGGGGAAGGAGATGACGTAGGCATTGGAGTCCACACAGCGTTTGGTGCTTCCACACCACATGCACTCCATGGCCTGGCTTGTGCAGTTCTCACATGTAGTGCGTAAGGAGCAGGGCGTCTTACATGGGCGGGCATTTTGGTTTGGGCTTACTGCAAGGGAGGAAACATATGAGGTTACTGAGAACAAATGGAAATGTCTATTTTATAGGCCTCTGTTCTAGACCTCTAAGGAAAATTACAGGGAATAGGAGACTCACCCACTGGTTTCTCACAAATGAGGCCGTCTGTGTTGGCAGTGCAAGGATTGGCCCTCAGGCCTGAGACCTGAGCCCTCTCCAGGTAAGCACAGAAACCAGAGTCATTGGGTTCACCGGGCAGCCACTGCAGAGAAGTGTTTGTGAAAGGAGACTTGTCCTCCCAGCCCCAGTATGACACATTGAACTTCCTCAGGCCCACCCATGGGGACAGTTTCTGCAAGATAAACAGACAGTCACAAGGATGCAGAGAAGGAAAAGCACTACATTCTTCTCCCGGAGGTAGATAAAGAAAAAAGGCTAATGTTTTTTTGTAATTAAAAAATATAACTAACTCAATGTAATAGAATGATGGATCCAAACCTTCCCCCGTTGCTGATACTTCTGCAGTTCCTCCAGCACAAAGTCCACCTGTTTGTCTGTGGTGACTGAAGCGATTTTCCCCTCTAGGTTCTTGCAGTAGTGCTGAGCATTATCAAAGCTCTCCCTAGTTGAGTTGATCTGCAGACAGACCTCTCCAACATTGCTCCAGCCGTCTCCGCATAGTTGAGCTAGAGCGAGGTCAGAGGAAAGGGAGAAATGAAGAGCTTTTATCTCAAGCCTCATATTTTTCCATTTCTTGCTTCAACTCTGTTCTTCAGAAGCAGCGGGAGAGCTCTTAACATAATGAAAATTACCCTTTACAACCAAGTTCAGCTCTTAAAAGGCCAATAGATGATTCAAGTAAAGTGGCATGTTAAAGAAATTTCCACATTGGTAAATGCCAAGCACAATCAGGCTGAATCCTCCGGCAAGTTTGCAACTCAGGGAAAGTGAAAAGAGTTCAGAATTTCTGCTTACTTTAGGTCACAATCTATAAACAGATGTGCATAAACTCAAGTTATTTGGCAGGGGTTAAATAAAAGCTGAAAATCTAAATGTGTATGGTACCCATCATGAAAATGGGTATCTTACAAAGACTATTGAGCTAATCTTCTTTTTCTTATAGGAGTTGGGTCGTGGAGCAGTCAGTGAAGCCGGGATGTTCGATACATCTTCCCGGCTACCTACTCAATTTAAGCCAAGGAGACATCAAGGCATTCCCAAGACATAATTTTTCCTGTGTTGTTCTGGGTATTCCCATGAGACTGTCTTTGGAGAAACTTGCCTGGAACACCTCGCAAGGAGGTGTCCAGAAGGCTGAGCCACCTCAGCTGGCTTCTCTCAGTGTGATGCCGCAGCATCTCTACTCAAGCTCATCCCGAGTGGCTCTTTAATGGAGTGCCTCGCCACCCTGCGAGAGAAGTTGGAGGCATCGGAGGAGACATTGAGGCATTCCCAGGCAATTTTCACACCGTATACAAAAAAAAACCCCTAAAACGCATTAATGACTCTACAAAACAAACAGGTTCTAGTTGATTCATGGCATTTTAAATGTCTATTTATCACTATGTAAGGAACATGAAAATGGTGTTGCGGATATGTGTGGATGGGCAGCGTAAATTCCTATTTACAAAAAAACCTGGTATGTGTGAACAGAACCTGTGAGTAATCAACTTTCCAGTTTTGTTCCAAGTCTTCCCTTGGGCCTCACTGAGAAGGGACTTGCCTGGAGCACCTCTAAATAGATAGCTGAACTCATCCGAATGACTGAGCTCATCACCCTATCTCTATTGGAGTGCCTAGCCAAGTTAATTCATCTGTCAATCATAGTTCCCTTACTCATGAACAAGGCGCATAATATTTTAACTCCTCCACTTAGGGCATGAACTTGGTTCTGACAAAAAAAACTGTGTTTTAAACTGATTTGTGAACAGATAGGGCATTATCTATTTTGTTTTATTTGTATTTTTAAAGGGCAAACCTCAACAGTTTTTTGTTAAATAACACCTAACTATCCATCAAATTCAAATTTTTGGACAAATTAATTCTAGGAAAGGAAGAACATAAGAACGACATCATTCCTCAAACATTTTGTAAAAGTCTGGATTGTTCAAATTCTGCTGTCATGAATGAACAGCTAAATTGCTATTAACTGGTGTTAACACTTAAGCAATAAAATCACTGTTTTAAATTGACGAGAGTTACATTAAAGTGTCTGATTAAAAACTTACTTTTTAAGTGATTATATATCAGATAGTGATATATACGTTGAGGCTTTCCCTGGCCATTTTCATTCTTTTTGCACCTAGCTGCGTTTATGCCAGAGACCAAGATTGGACACTGTAGTATTTCTTCAGGTCAGTCAGATAAAAGAACTATTATTGCCAACATTTCAGTCCTGTCTTCAGCCCAGATATATTTACTAACTTTAACATGATCATATTGCAACAGACCATGGCATAAACACCCATTGGCATCGGTGATTCTTCAAATGCCATTTTTGCCTGTAGCCTTTATTATTAACAGACGGTGCAGAGAAGAGTGACCAGAAGTGAGGAGGAGAGAGAGAGAATGGGGATTGATGGGAAAGAAGATGGGCTCTGTACTAAAACCTGAGTCACTTTGCGCAAATGCACATATGTGTCCTGCGCATCATCCACTACACTGTGGCACGGGACCTCAAAGATTATTTCAACAGATATCTATTTCTTTTTTTTTTTTTTTACCTTGTCCTGTCCTGCTCAAAAGCCATCACATGGGAGAGTAAATGCTTTGATGAGTTGGACAGTTTTACTTTCTCCAGGGGAGTAAAACCCTGGTGTGGTGTTTTCTCCTCTGGATTGGAGCATTGAATGTATGTAAATATTTATTAGTTGTGGTTCCCGGAAAAAGGTTCATGAGTGAAAAAGAAAGAAAGGAAGAGGAAAAGAGAAAAGAAAAAAAAAAAATAATAATAAAAAAATAAGTAAATGAATAAAAATAAATAGATACAACAGATATCTATTTCTGCGTTTATATTAGAAAACAACCAAGCAGCAACCTCCCACTTTCTGTCCAGATCGGTACTAGGAAACGACTGAAGCTTTAACTCATCGACTTGAGTTTAGTGTCAGAAGCAACCAATTTAAAAAATGCTCAACTTTACATCAGAAAAAAACAAGTTTAAAGGTTAACATGAAAAACGTAATTTAATATATAATTTAACCCTTTGTGTCCTTGTTAATTGTGGCCATCATAATAAATCCATAATAAATAAAATAATTGTTGCATTTTTGTATTATGGCTGTACCCCTAAATAATCATGCCATACAAAGTTCAAAACTTTCCTAATAAGATGAAGTTCTTACCAGGTAGAGTGTGGCATTCCTGTTGCTGAGGATCCCATTGACAGCTGAGGTTTAATGAGCAGCTCTTGCAGTTGGCCATTTTACTGCAAATCTGCTCATTTCTAATTGAACATTTGGTGAAATTCTTCACAGTCTAGACAAAAAAAAAAAAAAGACAGGAAAGAGTTTCAAGAGACAGAATCATGTGATGGTGCGCTGATGCTCTCTACAGGGCAACTTACAGCAGTGCAGTTGCTGAGAGCTGAAATGCATTTCTTGCCGTCACACCATTGACATCCATTAGTGTTGGCGGTACAACTGGTGCAGTCCGAGAAGCGGTAGCATCTTTCATCTACTGTGGCTAGATCAGTCACATTGATCAGAGAGGAAAGGATGAGAGGAGTAGAAGAATGTCTAGTTTTAAAAGAGCACTCCAACATTTGAGGCTTACATTTATCAACACAGACATTCTCTCTTTCACAGCCTTCACTTATTTATAAGCTTTAGCTAAAGCAGAAGAAAACATTGAGCTCTTCAAACACACTCCATTCGACATTTACTGTTATTCAGAAGACTTCAAACAGAACGCTCATGTGAAGAATCAAAGAACTCTTCTCATAATCCTTTGCTCAATAATTAAGAGTGAGGACGCTCTTCAGTTCCACTGCCTGAATAATCTCTCTCTCTTTATTTCACACACACACACACACACACACACACACGCACACACGCACACACACACACACACACACACACACACACAAGCCTTGCTTAGACACGGTATAAATATTGTCTCCTAAATTCACATCGAGCAAACTGATCAGTTTCAATTTCTTCAATGCTGCAATGTCCAAAGTTTATTCAGGAGGGCCTCCTTTAAGAACACCGTTTGTTTCATGAAAGGTTGAAGCTAAACAGAGCAGGTGGTTTAAGGAGCAAGGAGCCCTCCCGTGCGAGAGAAGGAACATCGCAGTACTCTAAAGGGTAACTTTATTAGAAAAATACATAACATGAAAAGGGCATAGTAGGGAAAACCTCAATACCATAAAACTTCAGCAGAGCTAAGATATCTACAAAATAAACACAAGGATAGCGGTACAAAAGGGAATAAATACAAAAACTAAACAGAAGCCAAATGTGGAAATATAAACACCGATTTAGTCTCAGTATGATCAATCACTAAACAACGTAAGCAAAGAGAGAGGGCCTTAAGTAGGGCGAGGAGAAATCAGGGGCAGGTGAAGAACATGAGCCGTTAACGGGCAAAATAATAAGAAAAGGCCACAATAATAGAAACACAAGAAATTAAAGGGAAACGAAAGAATATGGAACAGGTAGAAAGAGAATAGCATAGAGAATAGGAAATAAGAATGAAACACAAGAGAAGTGGGCAAAATAACACAAGGGACAAAATATTAGTAACAGGAGAGGGCAGCGATCCTGACCGAGATCTTAATCCAGGTTCTAAGCCTTCAAAGAATCCTTCCTACCCAGCCTCTGGAGGATCCTCCGAAGGCTGCATAAACCCTTGGTATACGGGTCAGTCTAGCCTCTTCTGTTGTTTTTTGTCAGTTTGCTTATGGTGGATTAGCGCCACTAGCTGGATCAAGTAGTTTGGATCTCGGAATGAATTAATGAAACATTCTTGTATTATTATATATATTTTCTTTAAGTAATTCTTTTATATTTTAGCTTCGTCTGCTTCTAACAACATAATGACATAATTCACATTTAGTTGGTTACATGTGTTACTGTTTTTAATGTCTTGTTTATGAAAATAAAGAAGTTTTAAAAAGCTGCTATCACTTCCAGGATTTAGAGAATCAATAGCCGTATTAAAGTGTGTTTTGTGTTAATACTGTTAAAAAAAAAGGATTTGGGGAGATCTGAGGCAATGAAGGACAATCGCGATGCATCCTCCAAATTTAGGAGAAAGGAGAACGCATTTAAAGGGTGCCAAACCCTTCGAGTTTGGGCGAAATGAGATGGCCTTTGCACAGCGGTGTGATGTAAATAGCTTTAAAATACGCACTCGGGAGGATGCACACTTCTGGATTGAGACACAGCAAAAGATATTTATACAAAAAAATGGAAACAAATACTGATCTGATTTTACAGCAGTTTCATTAAGTGCTTGTAAACAGCCAAAAAACAAAAGGGTAGTAAATTTGCAAAGAGTGCATTTGTGAACGAATTCAAAGCACTTTCTTAAAATATGTGTAAAAATAAGATTTGACACCATTAAAAAATTAATTCAATTTGACAAAATAGAGAACAGAAAAAGTTTAGATTCAGATTCAAAAACACCCTGAAGTAACTGAAAACATCCCCATACAGCTTTATTTAACTTAAACATTGATACATGCCTATGCTAAGCTAATCAGACAAAGTTCTGAGCGAGAAAGAGAAAGAGAGGGAGAAGGGGCATTTCTAAGATAAACAAAACCACAACAACTATATTTTACAATCGGAAACTCTGAAACTTCCTTCAAGTGAAGTGTATTTGCCAACTTATCGATAACGAGATTTACTGGCAACAGTTGCCATTGTCAATAAAAAAATGCGTATCTGTACACCTAAAGCTTGTATTTTTTGCACTATTTTTAGTGTCCTCGAGAATTGATTTACATACATTTCAATTCAAATGCGATTCTATTTAGCAGTAGTGATAATTAACAAGCCTGCTTTATTTGAAATGTTCAAATCTGGTCTTTTAGATTGGCTCATTAAAATAAATGGAGAAAAATTGTAATTTATTCATGAACTGGACAACATCAGGGAGATCAAACCATTGTCTTGAAGCCACCACAAGCATTTTGGCTCAACCTCAAAACACTTTATGACTGAGACCAAACTGTACGCCTTTATCTCTTTAATCTTTTAAATGTTTTTTTTTTCTCCAGTACCTGAGAATCAGCAGCAAGCATTGCCCTGGATTATCCCAGCATGGATCTCTCAAGACCTCAGGCTAACACACTAATTGAAGCCAAATATTGCACTGGACAGAAGCTCGCGTTCTCACTTTCATTTTCTAATTTCTGACTGGCAACGTGTGATTGGTTGAATGGCGCTGATCAAACAGACTGATCATTCAACAGGGGAGAGGAGGGTTATGGGAAGCTTTCCTCTGTGTCTGAAGCAGAAAGCTTGTTACCCTGCTATTACTACCTCATTAGCACAGCCAGTGAGCAAAGTACCAAAGAGACCTGAGGGCTCAGATCAGTCCAAACAAAGCAAATTCATTCTTGGCTTTGTAATAGTATAAAATCAACTGCTTGGAGCATAGCAGGGGAGCCTCTAAACCCTTTCCAAATACCTACCAGGCTTAGCCGGGCAAAATGGAGCAGGTGTAGCAGTGCTAGTGAAGCTGGGCTCCCAGACAACACAGCGGCCCCTTTTCCAAATGCAGCGTACGCCAGGCCCTGCAGCCTCACATCGCTCCTGGCCCTGGAAAGCCTCACAGCTGGGTGGCCGGTAGATCAGAACATCATTGAGAAGAACACTGGAAAAACCGCCAAACACATACATGGACCTGTAAAAAGATAGAGTGCAAAGTTGAGAAGATAAGACCATTTTGGGAGGGCTTTTGTGAGGTTTAATTCTTACCCGTTACTCGTCACTGCTGTATGTCCGAAGCGATTTACGTCTCTGTGCAAGTTTGGCTTGGGAAGAACATTCCACTCATCACATGCTGCAAAAAATTATATTTTGATCACTTACTTCTCAGTTACTTTTGATTTTTTTCTAGAATAAAATTAATTTGTTGACCCATGCAATTATTTTATATATTTTTTATGAATAAGTCAAAATGATGCAACTGGCCCAAATTTATTATAATATATACATACAAAAATTGTCTAGTCCCTTCACTAATGGGTGTCTATATGCACCGAGCCCTAGGCAGGCCTAGAGTGGCCAGAGGGGGAGCTGGGAGGATCCCTAATAAGCTCCATGAAGCCCTGTTCATACATTGGTTTGGTATTTTTGTCAGAGCATGACTTTTTGTGCATTTGCATATCGTTGTAATGGTGAACTGATAAATGTTCCTAAGATGACAACCGAAATCCTGACGGAAAAATGCTTAACAGCAGTCTCTGATAAATAGCAACTCAAAGAGAGACAAGTTCACATCTTAAAAGATGATTTTTTTGATGGGTTTTAAGAAACCTTTTACAAAGTTTTTCAAATAATTCACTTCCTGCCTCTTTTTGCCTTGTTCTCCACTGTCTCTTTAAGCTTCTTGATAATGCTTCTCACTGCAGTTCATGACACTTTAATAACTAAATGTATCCTTTTCAATTTATTTATGATTATATTTGATTAATTGTTTTGAAAGATGACAATCCTTGGGTAAAAGTATAATATAAATGCTTAATTAGGCAGTTTTTTTTATAAATTATTTTATGTAAGCAACTACATTAAATAAGCCTTCTTCAAGGAGAAAAATTATATAATGAAACAAGGTCAAAACATTCCCTAGCTCTGTTAAAAATCACTCGACAAGATGATATTTTATGGAAAATTTTCACATTTTGTCTTCAACACTTTTGTTTTGGAGACAAAGTCAGAGAGGCCAGGTTGAGATGGTTTGGACATGTGCAGAGGAGGGATAGTGGTTATATTGGTAGAAGGATGTTGGAGATGGAGATGTCAGGCAAGAGGTAGAAGACGAGATATATGGATGTGCTGAAAGAGGAGATGAAGGTAGTTGGTGCAAGAGTAGAGGATACTGACGACAGAGTTGGAAAAGGATGATTCGCTGTGGCGACCCCTAAACTGGAAACAGCCGAAAGTAAAAGAAAAATAAGTCTTCAACACTTTTAGATAAGCCTCACATAGGAATAATTAGCTTGATCTGGTGTCCTTCCCTGAAGTTGGAGCTAAACTCTACGGGCTATGGCACTCCAAGAACTGAGACTGATTCTTGTGCTCAAGTCAATTTAATTTCTTTCTAAAAATGGAACGTAATACAATACAAACCAATGTCATAAGCAAGGAAGTCTGCAGAGAAGCACTTGGCACCATTGCTGAGAGAAGTGTCATTATGAGTATTTCCTCCAAAGATGAGCAGCGTTCCACCCAACACCACTGAAGAATGCAGGTAACGTGGGTAACCACTTTCTCTCAGAATCGTCCTGCAACAAAACAAACGCATTTCTTGAGATAAGTATACACTTGTATGGTTTTGATCAATTATTTACGCAAAACATTCTTACCAGGTGCGGGTTTGCACCTCATAGCGGTACAGATCATCCACGAGCCCGTATTTATTAGCTGGAAGAGATTTATAGCCTCCATGTACATACACACTCTTACTCCCACCATCGTACACACTGCTGTGGCCATATCCTCCCTGAGCGACTGCTCCTCTGGTCTCTGGAACCAGCCAAATGTTTGTCCCTGAGCATAGACAGAAAGGATTTAGTGTTTTCAGATTACATCACAAAAGAACCCGCTATGTTATAGCTTCACTGAGTAATTATAAACCCATAAAAACAAAGATCTAAAAATGTCAGATATGTATATATTATTCAAACGCTTTAGTTTGGGATGTTTACTGCTGTTTCTAAAGTACCACAGCTCCATCTGCTGCACAACTGCTGCAATGTCAGTTCTTTGTAATGACGAACATAAAACAAAGTCTTCTAATGCAAATACGTATAGGATGCAGAAACAGAATAAAATCACAAATACAAAAATATATGAATCATTGTAATGTAATGAAAGGTGGGATGAAAGGTAAAATGTAAACACACTAATAATAAAGAAAATTTAAACAGAATTCTGTTACAAGAATGTTTGGATGTATTAAAATAAAAAATAAACCACACTAATGAAAACATAGATCATTACAAATGAATAATAAGTCATAATATTTCAGATTCCATCAATTTTTTTTCACATTTATGATAAACAGATTATTTCTGATCCAGTCTCTAAATAATCATCATCATTGACTAGGAACATATTAAACCAAATCCTTGTCAAATGTTTTGGAGATTTGTAGGATTATTAAACTTTATTTTATATCAAAACGACGTGTAATCTGGTTTTAAAATAAATGTGATTAGTGCACTCACTGATGTTGTATTCCTGAATGTTGCTGATGTAGCTGTAGATGGGGGAATAACCAAAGATCACCACCATCACCACCTCGCCATTCCCCAGCTCCACTAGATGAGCGGTGTGGCCCTCCACGGCATAGACCTGACCATGTGCAGGAACACTGGGAAACTTCTGTGACCACGTCATGCTGGGTATGTTAAACACCCACAGTTCATCTGTTACATTACTGGCACCCATCTCCAGCTTGCCACCAAACATGTAGATTTCATCCTGAAAGAATCGAAAAGATTAATTAATAATAATAATAATAATAAGTAGATCTGATAAATATAGTACTGTACAAACGTGTGTGAAAAAACTGACACAGAGAATGCTTTCTAAAAAGGAACCATTAATAGTCTATTTTTATCAATAGAAAAAGTGATAAAAGAGAAATCTCAATCAAATCAATATTGATGTGCCACCCTTTGCCTTCACACATCTGGTAGTCTCTTACAAACAACTAATCGCAGATCTTCTGTGAATGTAGCTTTCTCACTCTGTTTCATCGTGCAACACATGAGATGGGGTCCATGCCATCACTTCCAGTATTTCTTCTTTTTTCTCCATTGAAGATTTTTTTTTTACCTTGCCTGTGTGTTTGGGGTTATTGTCTGGCTGCTGAAAAATTTGGGCCAATCATACTCCTCCCTGATGGTTTTGGATAATGGATAAATATCCCCCTGTATGTCTGCATTGAGAATCCTGAACAAATCTCCAACTCCTTTTGCAGATATTCAGCCCCAAACGTTCAAGGAACCTCCCCCATGCTTTGCTGTTGCCTGTCTAAAGGGTAATTAGCTTGAGGGGTCTTGCATCTGCTGCCCAGGTTTCCGAGGCAGACCAATGCATCGACGATCCTCTAAGCTGTATGGAACAAAAACAATGCCAAAAGTATTTGAAATAAAAAGCTTGTTGAATTACACCACTGGGAAAAAATGCTTTGCAATTAACAGTGCTTACATTTTAAAGCATTGTATTTACAGGGGTTGCATTTTAACATGGTTGTAAATAACTTTGTATAACTTTTTCATTGTTAAAAAATGTTATAATTAATATTCAGTTTGTTTAATAGTTCCAACAATAACATTCGTCAGAAAATTTTCGGCTGATTTTATTTCACTTTACAAATTCGTCACCAAAAATTCAGTGGTTCAAATTCGACAGCTTACATCCGGGAACTGCAGGAAAAGCAATAGAGTACCGCGGTAAAAGATCGCCATCTGCTGTTAGACGTCCTCCGCAGTTTTGGCATCATTTTTGTTCCATAAAGCTGCCCGTATCTTTTTGCTTCCTCAAAACAACTTGCACAGCACACCTTGTTGTCTTTAACTGGAGGAGACCTTCTTGATGCAGCATAACTACCATGTGTCTCAATCTTGCCATGATGAGAAACTTTCTTCTCAACCTCACTCAGTTTTAAGCCTCCTACATAGCGGTTTCTGTTTCAGATCACGACTGCAATACAACCCATGAGTGACATTTATCCTCATTAGCAGCCGTTTGGCATAATTGGTGGATAGTCAGGTGTATGACTATAAATAAATCCCTGACTTTGGAAATGTACTTACTGATTATTACTTATATACTGGTTTCAAGACACCAGTGACACCAAATATTTGTGTTGAACTTTTCTTTGTTCGATCACTACAACAAAAATAAAAAACATTTAAGTTTCAGAAAGTTAGTATTAGTATGTGGACGAATATGCCTGATTTGAACGAATAGTCTTCATACATTTTATTTGCTCTCCCCCAGATTTTCACTTTGTTGTTGGGTAACTTCATTCCCCTCTTTCTAAAAACCAAACAGCTAAGTTGTGCTGGATGGTTTGTGACGAGTCATCTTCTACCTGATGATATTAAAAGTGTAAATCAAAGAAAAATTGCTATTTTTTCATCATTTACACCTGCTCATTTTAAAAGAGTAAGAACTCTTGATGATGAACATACATTTAGGAAATCTGTAGTATTACAAAGTGCAGTGTGCAAGCTGCAAAAAAATTATTTAATAAACTAAACATTTGGTTTAAGGAAAGGTTTGGAAATTATTAATACTTCTTATGTTTGAACAATGCAGGTCTTTGTAACTTTATCAGCAGTTCAAGGTCCCTGCATTGGGAGCTTTCTGGTGGTCCGGTGGAACCAAATTAAAACCCGAGGTGAAGGATCTTTGCTATTGCCGCTCCTCAGCTCTGTAATGATCTTTCCTTGTACAATTGTACATCACACTCACATTAAGAACTTGTGCTGTATTTAGACTTTTGTCAGGGTGTTGCTTGTGTTTTGCTCCTGTAAGCTCTCCTGTTTTTATTCCTTGTGCTCAGTAAAGCTGTTTAAAAGTGCTCTTTAAATATATTGTATTACTGTTTATCTACACACTATGTTTAAACACAGATTTGCAGTCAATCTTTTTCATATTAGTCACAGAAAAGAATAAGAAAGACACAACATTTTACCATTCAAGTACAGTGGTACCCCGAGATACGAAATTAATCCGTTCCAGGGTGGCGTTCGTATCTCGAAGCAAGTTTTACATGAAAAACGCCTAATCCGTGCAACGGCTCTCAGAAACAACAATATAAGTTGATAAAAAATGGAAAACCAGAGAAAAATCAAGTAACGTTTCTTCATTCCTTAAATCTACACATTGTTAATGTAATAAATGATAATAAAACAGAATAAAACACACGCAAAATACGTAATAAACTTTCGGCACTACGCATGAAAGTTAACTTTCTCGAGATATTTCACGAATTACAAACACCAACGCGGTTTCAAGCTCAAGCGCAGACAGTACGGAGCGTACGGGAGAAAGCGCTTCTGAGAGCACGTCACATGGTTTCTCTAACTTGCGATACAGAACAGCACTTTCCACTTTTATAAACATTATTTCTTTTACGACACCTTGACTCTAACATTTGTTATAGCACATTATTGGTAATCTATACATAATGTTTCGCTCATTTAAAACTGATTTAAAATGTTTCAGCTCCTTTTTGCACTTTCTGCACTTTTTACAACCGGACCCGGAAGCGCAGCGTGGCGTCAGATTTATCAAGCAGATAATAGAGCAGAACTGTTCTTGGTTGTTCGGATCTTAAATTTATTTTCGTATCTCGAGGCTAAAAATAACTCGAAGCATTCGTATCTCGGGGTACCACTGTACTTCATCTCAACTCTTTCCACACTTTGACTCTTTCTGTAACATGTGAACACAAGCGTTACCCGATACAATGCCAAGGAGTGTCCGTATCTCGACAGGGGTCCAGTACTGATGGGGACAGTGTTCCAGATCCCACTTTCGAGATTATAGCTGCAAAGAAAGTCCACAGCAGCAGTGGGTCAGTTAACAATGACAGTATTTAGAGGGACAAAACAATAATTACATATAGGTCTGAAGTGGAATTTGAACTTTCCAAAAAAAAAAACAAAGCTTATTATGGCGTTGCAAAAAAGTATCAGTTCCTAGACTTAAAGCAGTCATCTCTTCAGGAGCCGAAACCCCTGTAATCAGTTCTCTGTCTGTCGTTTCCTTCCCCCTCCGTCTCTCCCTCAATTTGAGAAAGTTTTGTTGCTGTGGAATTCTGTTGTAGCTTCCTATTGGGTGGAAGGTTTATACATTCCATTGTTGAGTTTAGCAGCTTCATACTGGTCTTGATCAAACACAGAATAAAACCACATTGATATGAGTTTTTCCAAAGCTACCATTTAACTCATGCCATTTCTGTCCCTGGGACTTTATATGTATGAAAAAGCTTTCAAATGGCTTCATTAATACATTTTATTACCAAACAGACGTACTATATACTATTCTTATGGCAAATTTAAGCTAGAACATTTTAAACATTGCTAAAAATCCACTTTAAAAAATAGCATTTAATGCTTGTCTGATGTTACACTTCACCATAAAATATAATAATTAAGATTTTTTAAAAAGAACCTTTCTTTTGCAATGATGTGTAAATCCATATTTCAAACACATTTATTTACACAAATATCTATATTTTCTTAGATTTAAAAAAAAAATAAAAAATTAATTATAGAACAAAGATTTTAGTAGCATCCCCAGCTTTTTAGTCAATCCTGTTACCCTAACCCAACCCCTCCTGAAAAACTGGGGAATTTGCACAAGTCAGTTTTTCACCAGGAAGTTGCATCACTTGGATCTTTAGAAGGCAAAAGGTATCGTATTATATCGTATCAACGTATTTGATGATATCGTCATTTGAAAAATACTATCGTTGCTCAAATTATTTCAGAGCTTTGATTAGTTCAGTGCAAAAAAGTAAATATTCAGTAAATAACCAAATTATTTTTCATAATGAACTAAAAAGTTACAACAAACAAATGGGTTTCATCATATTTTCTTATATTCTCCTCAACACCAAGCATCTCAGGCAAAAATCAAGGCTAGACAAGAGTAAAACAGTACAATAAAATTCACAACAATCAATGTAATATACATCAAAAAAAAAGAATTGCTATGAATACATTTAAATAAAAAATATTTAATAGCCAGAGTGTTGCCATCAGTGTTATTTAGGGGTGTAAAAAAATATCTAGCACAATATATCGCAACACAAAATTGTCGCAATACGTATCGTGGAGCAACTGGGAGATTTCGTCTAGGAGCTGAATTGTATTTGTTTCTTGGAGTGATTCTAGTTACTTCTGAAACTTCTACACCTTCTCTTCTTGTTTTATGTAATATTTATTAGTAGACAATTATCCTTTACTCACATTTTAAACAAGAAAGATTATAAAATTAGCTTTCTCTATCACTTAGAGGAAAAACTTTGATTTATGCAAACATAAACAATGGCCCCTAGTGGAAGAATGGTATCAAATGGTCTCAAACAAACCAAACTAGACCCTAGCCTTCTTAGCTTTGCCGTCTCAAAACTTTTAAAATTGCATTGTTTTCCAACAATGCTTCATTATCTAAATAGTTTCAGTAGTAGGTCAAAAGTTAAAAATAAAAAAACTTTTTTGTGTTGTAAAATGTTGTGATTCATATCGTATCGTAGACATAATATCGTGGTATGTATCATATTGTGAGCAGAGTGTATCATTACACCCCTAGTGTTGAAAGGCACACCCCCAGAAAGAAAGGAAGCCTACATTGATGATATAACATAGTTCTCATTAAATTGCTGTGAAAATAAGTTGAATAAACGCAAAGAAAGAGTATTTTACAATTATTCAAGTGTGAATCCAATTAGACCTGGTTGATTTAGGTGAAATTGGATATTTTCTATGGCACAACAGACAATTTCTCATCAGCGCATTCGTGTGCTGACCACACTGATTAATTCACACTTACTTTAGTGTCATCTGAAAGTTGCTATAGTTGAAAGTGTAGCCTCCAACCACCCACATGACCTTTTCCTGGACCACGGCTTTATGAGATGCTCTTCCCAGTGATGCTCCAAACGGCTTCACTGTGGGCATCACCCAGTACGACTCAGTGGAGGGCACTGTTAGTGAGCAGTCAGGTCCTGCAGGGTAAAAAAAAAACACACAAGCGGAAAATAATGCTTGAAATATAATTGTTGGTTGGAAGCTTACAAAGCAACTATGGACTTTTTAAGACCATTAAGAGCTAAATGTAACATTTAAGATATCATACTTATGTGTATCTAACAAACTACCACAAACTGACCATAAAATTTCAACTTTATTAAAAAAAAATGTCGCATACAAGTTATGTATCTAAAAATGCAAACAGTACCACCAGCGTGAAAATTTGTGAACAGGTGAAAAAAATGACTGTATTTTCTCCACCAATATCATATACAGATTAAAAGTCCCAGAGACCTAGATAAAGGAAGAGAATAAGATTGATGTGAATGCTTTGTTTCCTGAAATATCATTATAGTTATTAATACCTGAAAACAACCAAATGCTTCTGAAGAATAAACAAAAGCATCACTTCTAGGGGGGTATTCCAGAAAGCTTGGTTAACTTACCATATGATAAATCATAACCTCTGGGTTGATTTACCCTAAACAGGCATACCATGAGTATGTCAGTTCCAAAACACCTGAGAAGAGTAAGTTTAATCAACCTCCAACTGGTTACCCAGAGTTAATGCGCGTGCACGGTGCATATATAAAGACATTTTCAATGGATCGCCGATTTCACGAGTCACCAGGGAAAGTCAAAGCGAAAAAAAGAGAGCGGCGTATTTCACAGAGGCGGAGTTGAAGGTTTTAATGCACGCTTATGAGGAGTTTAAGCCAATAATATTAAAAAGAAGCAATACAGCTGCATCAGCTAAAGCAAGAGAGTTGGCTTGGCAAAAAATAACGGACAGAGTAAATGCGTGAGTGTATTAAATTACAAATTTGGTATTGGCTCCCGTTTTATTATAATACAAAATAATGAAGTATGACTTATACAGCCTTTTGAATATGTTATATCACTACGAAAATAATTAATACATGTATAGATATACATGATATGACTAAATATTAAATATGCGTCATAGATTTTACTACAAAGGACAAACCTGCCATTCTGTGGAATTCGTCTTTAATAACAAGCAGAGGTTTATGGCCAGGGAACTGTACAAACGTGGGTAAGAACTGTTTAAGTGCCTGACATACTGTACGAACGGCTCTACACACAGTTGCCTTTCTCACATGCTCTGAATCGCCCACACTGTACAAAAAAAATGTCCAGACGCAAAACACCTAAGTGCTATGCACAGAATGTTTTCTGTGCTAAGCGCAGAACCGCGGTTTGTCACATTCGCGATATGCGGTTTTAAAACACGTGTTAAATAAACTAACGAATCTTTTGAAAAACGATAACGCTCTTTCAAATATTCATTAGGGTATGCAAACACATCAATACGCGGTCTTATAACCCTCTCCCGACGAAAAAAAAACCTCGTATAATTTGTGCTTCTACGTCCACAGGATCCTCATCAAAAGGGCACGCCATGCTCACCAACCTTCTGAAACGAAGTTACACTGAAACATAACCTGCTCCCGAGCAGGTTATCTTCAGAGAGTCAGTTGCTATGGTTACATACATACCCAGAAAGTTACCTCCGTTTTTGAAACCGAAAGTTGAGGTTATCCACGAACTTATCCTTAAACATACCCAGGTATGTCACATAACCTGCTTTCTGGAATACCCCCCTGGTGTTTGTACATTTTTAAACATACATTTTCCTTTAATATTAGCCTTTTTTTTTATTTACAATAACTTTTTCAGTTACTAGAGATTTTTCATCTCTAGCATAAAACACTTGTTTTGGTCATCATTTTAAAACTTTTGTAAATCACTAAAAATACTTAATTTGTGGTTGCAATGGAGGCCATCTTTGTTAAACAACCAAATGTCTCAAGCACACTCGATCTGAAGTGTCATAAAATTACGACATGAGAAAAAATATTTAAGACATAGAACAGCAAACTTTATTACGGGTAAAACTTTTTAAAGCCTAAAATCTAAGTTCTTACATTTTAGACTTTTTAAGAGCTTGCAGAAACCATGATCTGAGAAAAGAAAAGAACTGCATGATAGAGCAAAAACGGCTCAATGATTAATTAAATACAAGTCAATATAATAGAAGTAGAGATTCTGCATAAAAATGACCGTCACATGAGATTCGACCTAAAATAAACATAGCAAATAGAAGGTTTGAATAAAAAAACTGTAAAAAAAGATATTCTTTCACATTTATAAAATGATGAAATATATAATGATGCGAAAAAGGAAGTTAAATTTCAATAAATATTTCAAAATATTTTAAACAAATATATATATATATATATATATATATATATATATATAATTTTTAATCATTTTCACCGTAAAAGTAGTATATGGTTCTACATTTCTACATGAAGAGTCTAAAATTCAGCTGAGAATTGTGCTGTATTGCAGAGGTGACTTCAGCACAGCTGAACAGTAACCACAAGAGGGAGACAAGCCCTATTTGTAAAAGAAATCCTGAAGACAAAAATGCTCAACATCAGTTGAAATCTCTCTGATTCGGCAAGGGAGATGAACAAACAGTGGAATTGTGCAGTACCTTGCCAGCTGTCATTGCAGACGCACAGCTTCTCCCCGGTGAGGTCACAGTAGCCATGATCCGGGCTGCCGCAGTTGTTCCTGCAGTACGGGATGTTACAGGCCTCACCCTTCCAGTACTTGTCGCATTCGCAATACACACGACTTGCTATTGAATTCCCAGAGGAGCACTTTCCATGGCCAGAGCAGTTATTCGGACATGAGTTGATTCTATCAAGGGGAAGATGAAGCGAGAAGGTTGTAAAAAGCAAAAAAAGGAAATTGTCTAAAGAAATGATAAACAAAATCATTCTTGAGTTCACAAGAATCAAAGATGTTTTTTTTTTATCTATTTTTACAGAATGTGATCATAATCGTATGGGTTTATTGAAAGTACCAAGTAAGGGGGTGTTTTGCTTAAAAATGGTAATTCGCTAAGACGTCATGGCCAACTCCAAAAGGGGAGTAGTATACAGACCACCTAGATTATGTCCAGTGATGGAAAATGTTAATCTTGGATAAAAGGCACCGGCTTTTAGATCAAGATTTACAGCCTGAACTAGTGCAAGGGGCTTGATTCTTTGTGGACATTGCTTCAACTTCACAAAATGACAGACGTGAAAGTATAGCAAACATGACTTTTCCACGTCAATCAATCCGTTTGTTAAGTCGTGACGTCGCGCTGCGCTTCCGGGTCCTGGCTCTCCACTCTCCCATTGACAGACAATGGCAGACGATGCTGAAACTTTGATCATCATCACACCAATGTCTGTCAATGAGAGAGTGGAGAGCCAGGACCCGGAAGTGCAGCATGACATCAGACTAAACAAGTGGATATTGGTGGACTGCCATCATCACCTGATAATGCACCTGGGCTGAAAAAGCTTGAAATTTGGATTTCATCCAAGTCCAAAATATCTTCATGCCACTGTAACATGAGTTTGATCAGACTGTTCAGGTCAAATTCCGAAAGTTGATTTTGCATAATAAAAGCCCTTTAAAGGTCCATCTGTGATACCAAGCAATGGAGTGAACGGCTTTAATTTAGGAGCAGTAACATCTAAGTTTTGATTGGAATTCGTTTTAATATTTCTAAAAAGAACATTGTATTTGGAATAAAGCTCAGGGGGGACCGCTCCTTCTCTGTTGCAGGTCCAAAACTGTGGAACAAACTGCCTTTGCACCTTAGACAGATGGATTCTTTTATGGTTTTTAAGTCATCCTTAAAAACACATCTTTTTACTCTGGCTTTTAACTCTGTCTGAATTGTTGACTTTTACTTGTTTTATTGTTCTTACCTCTGACTGGTGTTTTTATTGTGTGGTTTTTATATTTCTATGCTTTATCAAACTTTTTATTATTTTATGTTACATCACTATTTTTATAGTGTCCTACACCTCATAGGCTGTGTACAGCACTTTGGCTGACCGTGTTGTTTTTAAAAAGTGCTATATAAATAAAGATGGATTGGATTGGATAAAAGAGAATTATGGTTATTAATAAACCCTACCATTCTGAAAGGTTTAAGAAACTCACGAGTAGAAGATTTCAAATCCAGTCAGGTTGTAGGCAGCATCACTAAAAAAGTGCAGGAGTGCGTAGCCTGAGTTGGTCTCCACTTCAGGGACAGTCTCGTTGCCTTTCACTTCTGGAACGATGAGACCACTGATGGAGAATTACAGAAAAATAAAGCTGGTTAGGATGCCATAGCTTCAGAAATTAGTTCCCTTTGCTGTTCTTCAAAATGAAATTTCTTCTGTGACTCTAGAACTACACAACTCCAAATACCAATCAATGCAATGGTTAATAATTCTCTAATTTAACCTCTTCCCAACCAATGACAACCAATTGTTATAATGCAAGTCAAAGGAGCATGAACAATAAATGAAGAAGAAAAAATTAAAATCTGGTGCCACACAAATAAACGAAAAATCCATCAATGGATTTACTAATGTTTGACATCCCCAAGACTGCGATAAAGGTCACAAAAAAAATCCAGGCCGCAATCATTTGTCATATTGAATTTTTTTTTTAAGAAATCTGTGACATCATGTAAGATCTTGGCATTGAAAAAGTTACTAAAACTTAGTAGTGTTGTTTAGAGCTAATGTGTATAAAGAAGTTTATGCAAAAAAATAAAAAATATTTGATAGATTTTTACAGCAGCCACAAACAACATGAAAGGCTAGTATGTTCGCCCAGAGTGCATTTTTGAGAAATTTCAAAACATTTTCCCATATTAAAAAAAATATATATATTGTTTTCATGCACAAAAACAAAAATATTCAATATTTTCTAAATCTTACAATTGTTTTTCAAAGCCTACAAAGTACTAGAAAAGTTACATAAAGCACACTCACCTGAAGACAGCAACCAAGGGAGCATATATTGAGTCTCCATCGTAGATATACATGTGGTCCCAACTACATTCGGTCGCAAAATGGTTAAACCTTAACCGCAGAACTGCATTTGGGCTGCAAAACAAAGGAGATGACATAATGCTTAAGAATGTGTTGCTGGCTGCGTAATCCATTATGTGAACGTCTTACAGGAGCATAATTTCTGCCAAGTTCTGACAAAATTTGCTCCTCTGATCCTTTTCTGGTAAACTAACACAGATGAGTAACCGCCTAGCAAGGGCTGCTGGAGTGTATTTAAAGAATGACTATCCACACATTACAATTTACAGATTACTCACCCTACAAATGTTTTTTGTTTTGCCTTGTGGTCTAGGAATAACTCTACGGATTAAATTGATTAAACTGGTTTAAATCGACCACGTTATTGCCAATAATGTTGTCACAAAATTAGGAAAATGATTTTTTTCTGAAAATATGAATAACACAAACTTTTTCCCACTCATAGATAGTGGAATGGTGGAAAACTAATGAGTAAAACTGTATGCCAAATTAATGTTTTTTTTTTGTTTGTTTTTTTTTATTGAACCATTTTACTTTTTATTTATAACATTTAATTGCTGGACAACTGATATATATCAATCAGAGGTTATATTTTAAGTAAATGTGAATTCAACAGACCTTATATATATACTTCAAACTGACCTCATTTCATAATACATAATTTTCTATGTAAATAGCTTTAACTGTGGGCTTCTTCCATACATAAATAGCTTCAAAAATTAAGTAGTAGACAACAATTGCAAATTTTTTCATCAAAAAAATTCAAAGTGCATCCAAGAGTTCTGTGTAAGTCCCATCACTTTACAAACCAATGAATCCACAATAAACGTGTAGAAATAACGCACTTCACACAGTTCAGTGCTAAGAAGCCAGTGTATATGAACACGCTCTCAGGCGTTTGTGTGCGATAAAGTTAATGAACAAAGACTGATTCTATTAAGGGTTTGAAATCGGGAATGTGTTTAATCTTTTTTTAATGGTGCTTTGTTTTTATTGGATCGTTGGGTCTGGTAACATTTCTAAGTTAGTGATTAGAACAATGTCATCATCGAAATATTTCACATTGGACATCGTCTATGCCAAAATTTCTTGACATTGCCCAACTCTATATCGCATTGGGTCCGTTTTTCGGAACGACGGCCAATGAAAGCTGGCTCTTGGGATGACCTGAGTAGGACGTAAAAGAGCTGCTTGGTGGCACTCATCACATATTTTCATAGCAACTTCGCACATGAAACAGGAAAGAAATAGCAAGCCACAAATCCTCTCTTCTCTCCATATTTATGTCAAACAGCTCCCTGTGATCAGCCACCAACAATTTAATGCAAATCTCACTTCGGATCGATTTGAAGACCTTAACCGTGATGAGAACACAAGAAAAGGGCAAACATCATACTTACTAGCCCTCGATCAGCCAGGTGCACTTAGTTTTGAACTTGTAGCTGATAGGCCCATCTGTTAGGTATCCAGATGGCTCAGTCAACCTGAAAAATAACATCCGAAAAGTGTCAAGATTACGAAAAGCATATCCCAAATCAAATAAATCTATTTCTATACAAACCACGGAACATTACGCAGAACAAGAAAACACAAGGATGAAACTAGCTTCTGTGGTTACAGGCCATATGGATGCAAGCTGATCCACAATGACTCACTGCTCCAAATGTAACCAATCAGTTGCCCAATCACAGCCATCAGGCCCTTAGATTGACAGTGCTTTAATCTGTGTTGCATCATCGTGGAACACTCGGTGTCTGTGTTTCTGGCTGTGTGTATTAACCACAGTGAGCTTACAGCATTGTTTGGCCAGACAGGGCCCATTGTTTGTAGATGTCAACTTCAAGGGATGCATCCTGATAAACAATGACCTCAATATTCCACAGACACACTCTGAACCAAAAACGCTTGCACAGCCAAATCCTTCTAAGGGCAAATCATAAAAGGCAACAATTATAAAACGAGACACTGTCAAGACTCTCTTCAAAATATAGAACATGGTTTTGAATAATCATCTTGATATGAAGTCTAAGATTAATATGTATCCCATCACAAAATGTTACTCAAATTTTAGAAGGTTCTCTAGATAAAATAAAATATATAGCTGAATGTCAGTTCAGCTGAAGTGACATCCTATTCTTAATCTTTATGGTTTAATAAGGAATTGGCCCACCTTTTGCTACTATTACAACTTTGTATTACAACTCTTTAGCTAAGACTTGTGAACTGAAAGATATGAGAAAAGACTAAATTCCTTATCATTTCTGTACGGTAAAACTCCTGTAGGATGTCTAGTAAAGAATCATGTCCATTATTTTCCAGTACTAGGTTGTGGTGACCGCAGTCTAAAAAGAAAAGTCACTCCATGGTATACGGATACTTTCTCGAGATCTACCAGGTAAATACAGAGGCATTCTGAAACAAACCTGGAGTCATATGGGATTTTTCCACTAGATTTTAGTAACAGCACGACTCGGCACGGTATGGTTTATCATCACGGTTCACCTTCTTGCTTCCAGTATCGGCTCTGAATTTGCATGTCACACTGTTGCTCTAATCCAGTTCCGCTTGGTGGCATCATAGCGAATACAAATGTCACAACCCCAGCATAAAATGATGTGAAATTAAAAGTTGTCATTAAACAAGAGAACGCATATCTAGAAGGAATGTTTAGGGACATATTTTGGATGACATTGTTCATTACTAAGTGATACCCCAAAATCAGAATTTCCTACACTTTTGTTCAAGAATATTGACCAGTATTGCCAAATGTCCTGGTACAAAGTTGGTACTAAACAAAGAAAAGGATAAAAGTTAAGGTTTTCTTAAGTATGCGTACAGAGGACCCGTCAAACTTGCTCTTTTGAAAATTTTTTGACAATAAAAGGTAAGAGCCAAGAATGGAAATACTTAGGATTTAAGGCTATATAACCAAGTAAACATGATTGATGCACAAAAGCCTATGGGTAAAAAATGGAGGAAACACATCCAACATCACAAAACATCTCAAAGACCACCACCCAGACTTGCTGAATGAGTTCAAGCAGATACGTTTTCACTAAATTGTTATTTGTTTAGTTTTGTATTGTAAAGTTTACACACCCTGGCATACCCTTACTGAATTCTTGACAATTTTTCTAAAAATATGAGTGATGCACAAATACATTTATTTACACTCATGTTTAACGGTTTGGAGAAGCAATTTATTGTTAAAGATAATGACAACAAAAACTCCGCAAATGAACCTATAAATTGCTTTACCTAGGAAGTAACGATAAGTCAGAAAAAAAGTTTTGGGCTATCATAAATATTTTCTGAAAAATGGCAGAGAAATCAAAAACTTTGCCAGGGTATGTAAACGTATGAGCACAACTGTAGATTTCTGGGCAACCTCAACTGTCCCCACACCCTATCGGTTAGGGAGCATCGCATCACCAAGCAGAGGAAACTTCAGCACTTAGTATTCAAGTTTTTTTAGCTACAGTCAAGTCTGAACTGGTAAGTCAAGACTCTGATTTGGACTCCGGATCGGTTTGTAAATCTCCTGCACCATCCTTCTCTCACCCGAAAGTACTTGAGCACCTCAACTTGAGGCAGAATCTCCACTCCAACCTGCAGAAAGCAAAACATACTTTTCCTCTTGAAAGCGATGGCTTCCTACTTGGATCCTCACACCTACCTCTTCACGCTCAACTGTATACTACCCCAGAGCCAGATGTAGATCCTAGCTAGATAGATCCACCAGAAAACATCCAAAAACCAGAGATAAAATTCTGTGGTCCTCAAACTTCCCCCCTTCTAAGCCCTTACTTTAAAAAGACATGAAAAACACAACCCTGCCAGAGTCCAACATACACTGGGAAAAAGTCTTGACATTTTAAAAGACCTAAGGAACATAAAAAGATAAACATTTGAAGTCATTCTGTTAAAGAAAAAACTAAGAATATTCCCCTCTACTTGTCAGGTTGTATTTTTTTTGTATTTCTGCATACTAATTGCTCATTAATTCCGACTCACGCCCCTGACAACAGGATACCAGAGAATGTCCTTGAGCTGTACTGTGCTTTAGTCTGCCCATTCATCGCATCAGTTCTTCTGATCTTGGTAATTCAATTTTTCCCCCTCCCTCCACAAATGTGTTTCTTTTTTAGCAATTTCTTTGTCACTTCAACAAGCGATACAGTCTGGGAAGACAGTCTGGGATGTTTCATTTAAATTCAACAAACAAACCTTTTTTACTTGAAAAGAATAATTGCTCTACAAAAAAGTACCATAAAACATGTCCTGCACTAACACTCACCTTGGATTCAATAATAGTCTATGGAAAACCAAATCCACCATTCTATGTCTTGCACTCTATAATCACTGGCAGTGAGATTTTAAACACAGGTAAAAACAGTAATCATACAGCACAGCTTCCTGTGCAGATGAGGACATTCCACAGGGTATATGATGATGTAAATGCAATAGATTGGGGGGGCAAGAGAGAGCCATACACCCAATGGAAGAGACCACTGTAGGTGGGTCAGTAGTAGAGCTGCAGGATTATAACAAATCATAAATGTTGTTATTCCCTTAATGTTGTAATTGTGATTAATAATTACGATTATCACAATTTACATTGATTTATGTTTTAAATTGCTTTATACCATTATTTGAAGCAACTGCATGGCAAAATGTTATATAAAAAAACATGCTGAAAACACTCTTCCTGAAAAACATTTAATGCTTTTCTTGTATGCCCCCAAAATCTCTATAAATATATTACATAAGATTAGATTAGATTTGCCCAAAAGAAACCCTTGTGTATCTATACAAAAAATAATGAATGAAGCAATATGTTGTTGAAATCAAGAGCATGAGCCATAATAAAGCAATAATGGATCATGTCTATAAAAAAAATAGACTATATATTGAAAAACATTTTTGTTCGGGATATAAAAACTGTATTACTTGCATATAACTGTGATTGAGATGGTGACGCCCCCTGCCTGCTGCTGTTTGTGTTCCAAAATTCTCCCAGGGGTTCTCCTCACTCTTGACTATCGTATAAACATCTTCCTTCAGTATTTACAAGTGTTTTGCCACTGAAATCAAACCCTTTGGTGAGTCAGAAATGGTGGAAAAATGAGGGGAAAAAAGGATGAAAAGATGCACTTGCGCGAATGCGGAAGAGTCACAGACATGTAACAGGGTAAAAAAACAGTATAATACTAATACACCTATTACTACTACTAAGACAATGCTTATACTATTATTTACAGTATAAATAGAATATTTACAATGAAATATGTGCTAAAACACTGCTAAAATATTGCTAAAGCAATCACAGGAAATCTATCGCTCATCTGTCAATGCTCTTTTACGCTCCACAAAATTACCACCCGCCATACACGCAATAACGTTACTATGACTTTTTTTCAATGGAGCCAGAGCTATGGTAGTGCGCATGTCTATTCTGTCGCCGGCGACAGCTTCTGCGTTAAAAGGTCAATTAATATGTTTCTCACAACGGGATGCTCTAAACACGCAGAATAATGAAGGTAATTTATTTGTTTTCTATTTTTCTTTGAACAATTACGTAATCGGGGGCATCCATAATCGTGATCACGATTATAAACTAATAATTTATAATATTAATATTAATTATAAATGTAGATAATTAATAAATTACAATTAATCGTGCAGCTCTAGTTAATAGTTAAAGTATTCACCAGGTCTTTGTGATTCTTTAATTGACCAGCACCACAACAAATATTTCCAACACAAGGATAAATACCTACCCTAGTCACCTGAAGAAGTGCCCTCAGTCTCACTCAATAACATTTTAATTATTTTATGCTAAAGATAAAGAAGGTGTATGCTAAAGGTGTGAATCATGTGAAATCTATGTTATCTTGAGTGGCATGCATCATTATACAAACTCTAATTAGACAGAAACTCTGTCAGTTAACACATGCCACGTGAATGTGTCCACTGATATCTGCTGATCACTTCCTGAATGTGCCCTTGCTGTCCTCACATCTCTTGTCTTCCTGTGGTCAGCCTGTTGCCTCCCAGGCTTGTTCGTTAAAAGCTATTGTGTAACAGGAAAGCTGTTTTTGTGCCAGTCTGATATTGCAGTAGGGAAGCTGGGTGATCTGGTTGCAGAATTCAGGTCAGTTCCTTTATTGCAGTGCTTTCTTCTTCTAGCTTTAGATTATTTTTACACCCACTAAATTAAAGTTCAACTAAAGATGCCTGGGGTGTAACATTAAAAAAGACAGACTAGGCAAAGGTTTATGTCCAAAAGCTAACCTGATCTGTTAAATCTCAAACTCAATTGGGGTTTCAACACCTTAATTTGTTGTAAATTAAACTTAAAAATTCACATTGCTTAATGTGAACAATTTCATCTAGGGATGTCCCGAGCCGATCGTAAAGATCGGTATCGGGGCCGATCGAGGCATTTTTTAACTGATCGGAATCGGCTCTATGTATCGGACCGATCGAATGTTTACGTCAGCTACGTCACGCACGTGTCGCAAACTCGCATGTTAAACTCACATGTTGTTTACTACTTGCAATACGGTGCTAAGATGTCTGCAGTGTGGAAGTATTTTAAGTTGGAAAGTGATTCTAGTCTGGTAGCTACAAGCAACGTTTGCAATGCGAGCATTTCACGCGGTGGTACTAGCAAAGCAGCCTTTAATACTACCAACTTGATAAGGCATCTTAAAACGAAACACACGACAGAATATTGTGACTTCACTGAGCGAACACAGGAAAAGGCTAAACCAAAGCAACACACACTGGAGGAAACTTTTAAAAGGAGACAGAAATTTCCTCTTGAGAGCTGCAAGGCCAAAAAGATTACAGAAAGGGTCGTTGAATTCATCGCTTTGGACGATCAACCCCTCTCTGTGGTAGAGAATACTGGCTTCCGCCGGCTTTTTGAACTTTTAGAATACTTTAATAACCTGCATGCATGCAATTAGCACAAGGAAAAGACAAGTATCGGATCGGGACTCGGTATGGGTCGATACTTAAAATTAAATGACTCGGATCGGATCGGGGGCTCAAAAAACCTGATCGGGACATCCCTAATTTCATCCAAATATAATCATTATATTATTATATATATATTGATTATATTATTATATATTATGACACGATTATATGAAAAACTATCAGGTTAATTGAATTCTTTAATGTCTAGGGTGTACCCTGCGTTTCGCCTTTTCGGCATTCTGTCCCATCGTTGACAGGCAGTGGGTTATGGTGTTGGGTCATTTTTTAACCCAACCTTTTTTAGAGTGTACAATTGTTATTTATGCTCTAACACTTCATGGAGAAGTTTTATACAGTAAAAATGCAGTAAAGGTGAGAGATTACTACAAGAATTCAAGGAAATACACACTATCTATGACTATTTATTGAAAAATCAATAAATGAACAACTGAAATTAAAGCACACACTGCTTAAAACTAAAAAATTCACGGAGCGGATTATACAATTAATCAGCCAGTCCTACTTTTCAACCTGTAGACTGCAAAAACCAAATAATCAACTTTTCAAAATGATATCGCAGACTAAACAATCACGTTTTGCAAATACAATTAATCTATTTGTCAGTTAAGATGAATTACTGAATTGCAATATATAATATTTAAGTGCACTGATCAAAGAAGTACTGTTTGTAAGAATCTCTGTTTATTTAGTATATAGCATATTTCCAGTTAGTTCACCATTGAAGCAAATATACCCAAATAAGGAACATCAAATGACTGCAGTATCTTTGACACAAAAGCTGCTCGATGACTAGACTTCCACAGATGGCAAAAGTGGGCAAAATCCTGAATATTTAAACTCAACAGATTCCAAGAAAAATCATCTTATTGGCTTGTTTGATGAAGATGATGTAGCTAACATTGCTCAACAGATCATCTATAAAGATCAATCTAAAAATAGCACACAGATCATGTCGACTGCCTTGGCTTAACCCAAATACCAAACCAAATCACCACAGAGCAGAAAAAGCACACATGATTTCTGAAAACCACAGATTGAGTACTAAAGAGGTTACACTACCCAACTACATTTCAGAAGATGAAAATTGCTGTTTTGAGTAGCTGTGGTCAGCAAAAAAGTTCCTTTGTGTGGCTCAAACTCCTCTACTCCTCAAACTCCTCTGAGAAAAATAGCAGTTTTCCAAACCGTACCGATAATTCAATATTTCAAAACAGAATGGCAATCAAAAGACTCAAGGAGAATGATGTCAATATTCATGGGTTACTTAGCTTTATAAAGGGAATGAAATTGATTCACATAATTTATTCCTGACCATTATTTAAGACATGAATGCACGTATGGAACGACCTAAACGGTCATCGTGAAGTGTTGTGTCTGTTTTACTTAGTGAGCTTACTCAATAAATCATTCATTATACTGACTAGACAGCAGCTCTGAATATTTATAGATATATTATCTAAAAAGATATGAAGCCACAGCCAGCCAGCGTACAAGTTTGAGAATTATTCTTACTACAAATCTTAAAAAAAAAAAACATTTTCCCACTCTACTCCATGAAGTCAAAATAGTAACGTAGCAAAGAAATAAAGCAAATATATTGTGTATTGAAAACTAATGAACTTAATTGAGCTTTACAGTTAAAATCCTCATGTCAAAAACAATAAATAAATTTGGTCTTCTTTTGTGTTGTTACTTTTAGGGGAGAAGCAATGAACTGTTTCCAGATGTTCTTAGTATAAAAACCTCTACACACAGATCAGAATTTTCGGTCCAAATTTTTGTGCGACAACTTGCCTCAATTAGAAATCATGGGTGACCGAACGAGTGGCGCCAATAAAAGAGTTTCGGAGTGCCACATCAGATACGCATTTCGCAAGGAGAATGACCAATGAAAGCTGGCTCTTTAAATTATGTGAATAGGACATAAAAGTGCCGCTAGATGGCGCTCAACCCACTTTTTCATAGTGATTTTCGTACAGGAAGCAGGAAAGAAATAGCGCACAACAAATCCTCTTTTTTTCTGCACATTTTTAGCAAAAATTTTGGTTCTTTGATATTCTTTGATTTCTTCTCTGGCGTTGTCTTCTTCTTCTTTGCCGTTTCCCTGTGTGGCGCCAAGTGCATATGTTGTACCGTAAACGCCATCTTCAGGCAGGGAGCGTCATAGCATCAATATGTCCCAGATCCAGAGGAAGAGCACCCTGCTGAAAAGCCATCCGAAAGATTGTGAGAATCTAACTTTGGATCAGTGTGTAGAAGCCTTTAGTGAAATAGATAACTAAAGCCTGCAACTCTGAAAAGTTTCATCATGAGGAACAGAAAAACAAGGAACCTTGATACAAAGCCAATATAAAATTTAGCATAACTTCCCAGTGGTTGCTGGCATAGCGATGTTTATTCACTTGTCCATTTCCAGTAACAAAATTAAACACACAAATAGAAGAAAAAAAAATTCCGCTCATATTCAGTTTTACAGACAAGCCTAATACTGATTATGCTAATTGTTTCTAATCAGTCTGAAATATAATCCATGAATAAATCAGTCTCCAGATAAGATCGTAACAATGAAGTGATGCCCCAGACAGACTTTCTGGCTCATGTATCCACTTAGCAAACTTTTACAACAAATAGCCTCTTTGTCAGATAACATAATGAGAAGCAACCTCAAACTGCTGTTTTTATTATAAGAATACTGTCTGGTCACCTGGACAAGCATTAAACACAGACAAAGGGAGAAAGTCACAAAATACAAACAGAGAGTATTTTCTTTTATCTGGCAATTGCTGTTGTCAAACTGTGTGTCAGTCTGAAGATTGTTTTGAGTGATAGACAGCGGTTATAAATTCCAATAGCATCCCATCAACTGCATCTAAGATGGAGCGGAGCGGCATCTCTTTGTTCCACTCGGAGTGAACAGAGTTCTATTTTAAGAAGCAGCACAGGAGCTTTGTTCGAGAGTTTCATTCATCATATGGCCGTCAAACTGTGATCATCTAAAACTATGTCATGCAGCACCTTTGGCATCCCTAATGAAGTAAATAAAAAAGGCACTGACTAAACGATGGATGACCATCTACGGTACTAGAAATTGTTTGATAACATTAATCAACTCAGTGTACTTAAAAATATTCACTTACTGTGGGGATATTAATGCATTTAGCACACACAAACAGGTAACTGTAGCATACACTAGATTGATGCACAAGACAATGTAATAACTTCAAATTACATATTTTGCAGAACTGATATTTTGTCGATTAATTTGAGTTTGATGATTTAGGCGATGATGTAAACTGAAAATCGTTTCTGTAGCTCCGGGAAGCACTAGAAGGCCTTCTCAGGTGTGTGATGCCCTCACGCGCAGCCGAGAGCATCAGTTGTGTCGAGATGGTTTAGGCTTTGATTTTCAAGCTTGTCCGGGTGACGAAAAAGCATTGGATTTATGGTGCCTTTACACGTGACTTGTTTAGGTCGATTCATTCAAACTAGAGTCTGTTTTACCCAAAGCGGTAACAATGATTTCTCAGCAGACACTTCAGTATACTTGAACATTTGTTGCTCATACAAACATGGCTGCCACTGTGACCAAAGCGTCCAAAATACGTACGGCATGACAGTGTTTTTTGTTTGATTCATTTTTATATCTTTCAAATGGTAAAAACTACCAGGACTGATTCATTTGCTGAACTACCGGGCTGAGTTAAACAGCTTCTAAGGGGTGTCCTAATTCATATGCATACACGCTCAGCCTTTTCTCCAATTCCTTGATGTCCAGGGCTAAGGGAAGGGCAAGGGCTAATGGTAAGCGAGATAAATAGAACTCTAAAAACTACTCAGCAAGTCAGTAAAAACTTACAATCACAAAAAAAAAAAATGGTTCATATAGGGCATAACCATACTAAGAATCACAGGATTCAGAGCAAATGACGCTTCATTCAGTTTCCGGATGGTGCTTATCAATGGCGTGCAGTTAGGTGAGGCAGATGCATTTATTCAGTGATGTGTAGTTAATAATTATTTTCCATTTAAACTTGCCAGTATTTTTTTCTTTGAAAATTGCTAAATTTCACATTTACCGGTATTCAGATACTAAAAAGAGACATGCAGTGAGGCAGTAGCCTGCCTGGCTCTACTAATGTTTTATATTTCTGTATATCAGATACTTGTACTACATGAGCTGAATTTACAGTTTAGCTGATGTATTTGACGAAATATGAATATGAATAATTTTTTCAAGACTTTTCTTTCCATCGAAGCAGGAGATAATTGGAACAAGGAAGATGCTGGAGTGGGAGACTTTTAAAACTGAAGAAAGAAAAGCAACACTTCTACAAACAAGTTATCTTTTTCTACAGAAGGAGTGTTACATGGACTTAATTAATAAGTAAAGGTAGGTGGGTAGTAGCATGTGGGTTTTTTTTTTGGGGGGGGGGACACTACATTTGTATATGGTAAAAAACAAAAACAAATGACACCTTAACATTTGGCAATCAAATGGTGAATGAGCTACTCTGCAGGGTTCAATTTTTTATTGTATTGTTTGTAAATCTGACTGACGCCGGGGCCTCACCAGACATGAGCTTCACCGATGCACATTAGTCAAAAATCATTTTTAGAGTAATCCATTCGGCCCAGATGAATATGAAAAGCTTGCTTGGACATTGTGCCTATTGATAATTGATTGCAAAACACACAATAAACATTGGTACCATGACAATATTACAAATCAATAAAATCCCCAATAGATGATCAATGAATCTGACACATGCAAACAGTTTAGACCATCTCAATACTCACTTGAACCGTCCCTGGCAGTGCTGACACTGGTCTCCAGCCCATCCACGGTCACAGACACAGGATCCGTTCACACACCTGCCTGACAGACAGCTCTTGTCACATAGCTTCGATGGAGAGCCGCATGATATCAGCACCAGGGAGAACATCACACACAACCATAGATATCTCTGCATGCCATGCAGTCTTTGTCTGAGCAGAAAGAGCTCAGGTTTGAGCATCCTGCTTGAAAAGATGCTGCTGTCCAACTGGGTATCAATATCCAGGGCCTTTCTTCCCTGCTTACTGGTGCCCAGGTTGTTTCAATTAGAACAGCCGGGGGTCCGTCTACTTATAAATCATGTATATTCCTTAAATATTCCTGAAATCTCGGAAGTCGATTCACGGAAAGCCTCCAGATCCGAGTGAGATGTGATAAAATCAGCATAAACACGGGCATATTAAATCATCTGTCTCGCCTCATTGTGTTGCTGAACAAGGGCAGGAATTTCCTACGTTACCTCCTGCAGTTACAGGGCTGGAAAATGATCCCCCATAACGTTGAAAAGAATCTTTCCTCCCAAACATTTAACATAGCTGGGCAGACTAGATCAGAATAACGCAGGCTTTAAATCATCATATTGTTCAACGGTCTTATTCTGATCCCCTCCGCAGCCATTTTAAAGCGTAAACATTCAGCTGGCTGCCTAGGAGCACCGCTGGTCCGCTTTAAAGCTATTAGCCCGTCAGCTTTTCGTGATTAAACGTCCATAGTCCACAGGAGAAAGTCGTTTGACGGCGAAGGTTTAGAAGTAAAGGGCATCCTTTATATCCGTTGAAGTTGGTAACATGGATGATGGTTCTACTGTTGTCCGCTGCGCTGAGGGATTTGGAAAACCCGAGGAATTATTCGTTATCCGCATATTTTCGCTGTTATTTCAGGCTCTGTCTCAAAAACTCATCGTCAGAAGCGTCGTAGATTCGTATTCTTTTCGTCCAGACGCGCGTAAACCCCCCTCCGCGTGTATGTTTTGGCCCCTCGACCACCTTTTAAGCCTCCGTAGTATGATCAGCTCGCGTCGCGCTGGCTGCCTGCTCCTCAGGTTGAAGCAAACTCAACGCAGAGCTGCCCGCACATGCGCAATGGACAGTGAACGTATTTAAAGAGACAGTGCACAGTATTTATTTTGTTTGTTCAGTATTATTGTGTAACCAGCTGTGATGTATGAGTTAGAGATTGGAACAGTAAGGAAAAGACAAGAGGCAGAGATGGAAGTAGCAAAGATGATGATGTTAAGGTTCAGTGTAGGAGTGACGAGGATGGACAAGATTAGGAACGAGCACATCAGAGGGACAGCTCAGGTTGGTTGTTTTGGACACAAAGTCAGAGAGGCCAGATTGAGATAGTTTAGACATATGCAGAGGAGAGATAGTGGTTTTATTGGTAGAAGGATGTTGGGGATGCCAGTTAAGAGGTCAAGAGGAAGGCCAAAGGCGAGATATATGGATGTGCTGAAAGAGGACATGAAGTTAGTTGGTGCAAGAGTAGAGGATACTGAGGACAGAGTTAGGTGGAAGCAGATGATTCGCTGCGGTGACCCCTAAACTGGGAACAGCCAGAAGGAAAAGAAGAAGAAGATTATTGTGTAAACACCATCAAACATTGTCTAATCCGAAGCCAATTTCCGACATGTTAAAAATATAAGAATGGCTTAAAAAGAAAAACATTTTGATTAACAAAAGTCGAAACTTTAGATAAAAGTTGAAATTTTGAGATGTAAAGTCGGAATTTTTAGATATAACGTTGAAATGTATAGATATAAAGTCGAAATTTATTAGATAAAAAGTAATATTTTTAATATAAAAGTAGAAATGTTAAGATTTTGAGATGGGAAAAAAATCTAAATTTTGAGATAAAAAAACATGTATAACTGGATAATGAGGCAGCACAGTGGCACAGTTGCCAGTTCGAGGGTCGCCTGTGACATTCCTGGAAGTAGTTTGCATGTTCTGTACAGGAAAGAGAGGGATACCACCAAAAATGTTTCACATTATGATGGTGACTTTAAGAGCAGATCTATTTTGTAGAATAAACACACAAACCCATCTTTAACATTCTTAATGTGATTATTCTAGCCTCACTGACATGTGCCTTTAAAGAATTAAGAGCATTGGTAAAGTACACTTTACTTTCAAACCTTAAGCAATGAACCAATCAACGCCTTTGGCTGTGGCATGTCATACTCAGTGAGAACTGCAATGAAGCACATACATGCCCAGGCCTGTCAGGAAGCAAATGATGCATACCCTATGTGCATAACAGTCCAGTGTTGCAGCACTAGGGACCTCGGGGATTAGCATATGGGATTGAGCAAAAGCTTTATATATGAATGCTTTTTAGAATGTCATTGTACTTCAAGTACATTAGTGCCCCCAAATGGATTAAATCAGAATATATAATTACTTGGTGCATATCACTCATATACATAGGTGTGGGTTATATGGACCCCTTTATAATGCTAATTAAGAAACGATCTCTGGGAGATATTTCATATAGCTTGTGTGAAGTTGGGGGGGGGGGGTACTGTACTGTAGCTCCCCAGAAAATACATCCTAGTAGCATCTCCGTAAATCATAATGTGACCGTTGATTTTTAGTACTGTTTTGGGTGGGTCCAAAGCCTCGTTGTCCTGTTTTTGTTTCTCTCTTCGTCTATTACTGCTTCCATCTAATTTTTCTTTTTCTCTTGCAATCCTTGTCTATTTCAGTATCTGTATCTTCTGTGCACGGCTATTCTATCTCGTTCTTGTTTACCTTCAATTTCCTTCTGTTTGTGTTCTATTGTTATGTTTTTCCTTCAGCTGATGATGCGACATCTGTTCTCGCTTTGCCGATTGTCTCTTTTGTTCCTCCACCCGTGTCAGCTGTTCCTAATCACTTGTGTATCTTTATATTCTTGTTAGACTGACTTTTGGTTGACTGGTTCTTTGTTTATACTAAAGGTATTTGTTATGAGTGGTACACAAGTCATAGTCATACAAAAATAAACTTAAAATAAAATAAAAAAAATGACTTTACAAATAGGTAACTATTGAAACTCATTAAAACCATGTAAATAACATTAAATGTATTTTTAAAGTTAGGCTCGATTTCATAAAGTTGTATTGGGGGGAAATCATTCTGCAGCTGTCCACAGGGGGGAGTTTGCAGTGCTTTTGCTCCCCTCAGTCGGCCATGTGAGACACACCTGGTTTGAACACAAATTCTTTGGTTTTGTAGTCTGATGCTGTACTCATTGAGCCACAGAAACACCATTCCACATCCAAGTAATGTAACTTACAGTAACTCAGTTAACGCAAAAGTAAAAAAATTGTTCCAAATATGCTTCATTAATAATAGCTTTCTCATGGTTTGTAGCTCAGTCAGTAAGCATTCTGCTAGCAAAACAGAGGTTGTGGGTTCAAATCCCAGGTAATGCAAGAACTTAATAACGTCATTTACCTTGAAATTTAAATCTCTTTGAAAAAAACTGCCAATTTAAATGATTTCAATCAACAACTTTTGTGATTTCGTCACAGATTACTGTAACTTTATTCGTAGGCTACTATTGATAACTATGGGCAGCATTGCCAATAATTAACAAGTGAGCTTGTAGGAGTAGCTCTGTATCTTCTAGCATGAGAACCAGGCTCAAACCTAACCTTTCCCATGTGGAGCGAGTGGGAGACATCGTCTAGTAGATGAAGTGTATTTGCTTCTTGTTGATTATTGTGGTTCACTTCTAGTGAAACTTCTTTACCATGTCTTCTTGCTTTATGTAATATTAACAAGGAGACCGTTATCCTTTAGTCAGATTTTAAACAAGAAAGATTATAAAATTAGCTCATGGCATCACTTAGAGTAAAAAAGATGAAAAAATAAACATTGCCCCCTAGGGAACGATGGTATCAAATACTCTCTTTCAAACCAAACTAGACCCTAGTCTTAATTTTATGGAGTTGTAAAAATAGTGTTAGCGTAGACATAACATTGAGAGAATGTATTGTATTTGAGCGGAGTGTCTCGTTACAGCCCATTGTAAACACCATAAGAATCACCCGAAAATCTGCATGTAATCGTTAAATGTTTACAATATGTCAGAAGAAAGTTTATGTTTTCAGCTTGATCACAGGTAGTCAGGCTTATCATAAAAGTTGACAATATGATTGTAGGGTTATATGATTGTAGCTTTAGAGTTATACCAGTGGTTTTCACACTTTTTTTATTCAAAGCTTGGTAAATCACATCAGCTCACATTCAAAGGTCCAGAATGGCAGATCGATTAAAAAATGTGGATTTAATTTAAACAATCCCTGTTTGAATTTGCACACTTGCATGCTTACATTCAATATGTTCAAAGCTAGAAAAAGTAAACTGCATTAAGAAACAGTCATTGGCAGAGGAAATCATGTACTTTTACCTTAAACAAGAAGAATTTACAGGTATGTAGACTTTCTAGCGTATTTCTTTTTCAGCTTACTTCCTATACATATTTTGGCCATATGATAAAAAAAAGTATCCTGATAAAAAGCACCTTCGAAACAACTCTCTCTCACATTCACACTACTGGCCGACTCTTGGCTTTGGAATCTATGTATAAAGACTGAACAAGAACTGGTTTGGATTGATCCAGGGCAGTTGTGGCCTGGTGGATAAGAAGACTGGTAATCAATGCGTTTCTGGTTCAAACCCCAGCTCCACTAGAAGTTGAAGATAGAGTGATCAAACCCCTTTTTCTCCCACCAAATATATGTATGAAAAGGAAAAATATACAAACTCTACAGTTATTACACATTGGGCATAATGTTCCATGTTTTTTGAAAGATTCAAATACAAAGCATGAATGGCTGGGGCCTTCTTTGAGCATTACTTTACAATTTGCTGTAATAAATTCAGTACAAATTGCACAGAAAATACAATTCTGAGTATTACATTTTGTAATTATTAAATGCAAAAATAAAGTACGAACAGGAATCGAGAACAATAATGGTGTGTTGAGACAAAATAAAATTTCAGGTAATGGTACTTCCAAGGGCTATGCCTTCTTTTAAACACTAGATGACACCGATTCGTTTGTAAAATTAAACTAAAAGACAATCCTGCATTTTGAGTAAATTCCCTCATGACATTGGGTAGTGACATTCTTTTATTTATAATAATGTTGTTCACATTGGTCTAACTGTATGGCAAATGTGATACTTTAACTCAAAAAGTCACTTTTTAAAAATTAAAATCACATTCAATAGATTAGGCTTATTCTGGAAATTGACAGATTTTTCTTTTTTTTTTTAAAACTAAAAATTTCCCAGTTACTCACCTATTGGTTACTCATTTGCATACTTATGAAGTGTATGCAAAGCTACCGTTTCATGGTCAACTTATATTTAATGGAGATTAGAGTGACTGATTACAATCCATCAACTTTTAATTAAAGCAACATTGTTAGACGCTGTAGTGGTGTTTGGACAAAATGTTATATAATACCTCTATGAGCCAGAATCTGATCCTGAATCAGATGCACCTTCACTACCGTTGCGTTGCCTCGTCTAGGTATCCGGGATTGTAGTCCAAAACGGTTTCTCACTAGCCCCGGACAATTCAACTCCAGAATCATTAAATACACTAAAACTGTAGATTAACGAGCCACTAAAAAAATTAGAGAGAAGGATTGCATGGAGCGTCTGATTTTATTGGCTAATCTGATTTGTTTGCGCCGCACTGCCTGGATTGAACCAAGCTTTGAGGCAGATGGTAGATACAAAATGTTTTTTCAGCTAAATAAAGCCTCAACAGAAGCTTTCCAGGCAGCCGTCAGCAGAAACCAGCAAATGAATAATTTCTGTTAAATGATTTGTGCAAAAATTTGAGCAACTCCTACCGAGTTTTGAAAAAAACGTCACGTCATTGATGTTCTTAAACACACATTTAAGTGTTGCTAGCTCTGTTTGATTCTCGCGTGTATGTTTAAGAATATCACAAGAGAAGGTGTTCCTTTGTGGATAGCTCATCACTTCCAGGGGGAGGGAAATTGGGCCTTTCATGTCCAGTGATGTAATTATTTGACTCATGTGACCATCATTGGCAAAAAACAGTTTTTAAAAGAAACATAAATTTTTGATCAGGAAAATTTTTCAGAACAATTCTTATCATTTTTATTTTGATCAAAATAAAAGCCACGAACCCTTTAAATAGGCAAACAGACATCTCTTCCAGCTATGGGTGAAGCAGAGGCCAAAAACGTTTGCATCCATTGAGGAATCTGAGCTGCTCCACATATTAAATAAAGAATAAGGTACAGATTGTGTTACACACAGCAATTTCCGACTTTTCTTACCTCACTATTAACGGCAATATAGTAAAAGTGAGTACTAAGTCTGTGAGAAGAGGAGCAGAATATGATCTTAATCCCTGAACAAGAGGAATTACTATTTGAATGCAACAATTGTACACATCCAATGCATAAAATCCAGACTCAATTAATAATCTGGTGAGAGACTTCTGAAATCTCAGTATATCTCTCTGTATGTCCATTTATTTTTAATAAATGTGTTTACCATCCTTATTGAAACACTAGGTTTATTCACATCAGGTACTACAGTTAATTTAACCATCATTAAATTTACAAATATCAGTAAAATATTACTATGCAACAGAAAAATAGGGACATCAATGCTTTGTGATAACATTGCTGTTGAGCTGCTTACTAGAAAAGATGGCAACAGCAACTAATTTCAGTTAGATTCACATAGTTCTTTCAGATGCTATAGTTCAAAATAACTACAAAGCTGCTTGTTAAAGTAAACAAGTACAAAATTATACACTGGACTCACTTTTGGACAGGGATCTTGTGACTTGTAATGTGCATCAAAATGGTTTACCAATGAAGAAAACTTTACAATCAGGACTGCAATCAAGTAAATCAACAAAATAAACATTGATAACCAAACAAGTTTAACCAAAAAGCAATCTGTAAAAAAAAAAATCTCAATATTTAATTGCAAAAATATTTACAATTTCATGTATGAGCAACTGATCTCGAAATTGTACCCTCCATGAACTTTCTTCAGTTCTTGTAATCTAAACAAATGAGTTTCAGACAGGGTTTCAATCACCTTGAACCACTTTTCTGTTCTGTTCTCCATTGTTACCCTGAGTTGCAACAGACTGATGTTTGGTTTTCCTTTTTTTGGCATTCCTCTGTGGTGTTGTCAGTGTCGGACAGGGGTGCAGAGCCTGTGAGATGTCCATTAATGTCCACTGGTCCTCCTTCAATGCATGCTCTTCCAGTGTGAACTGACCCTGCTTGACCCGGATCAGTTCCTTCACATGAGCACAGGAAGACAGAGCTAGGGTTTTCAAGAAAAGAAATGTACATAAGTCAAAGAATGGTGCAGTGTTCCTTCTCCAGGTGGAAACGGATAAGAATCTTAAAACCATATAAGAAGTACATGCAGCTACCTTTTCCAAGATCATCAACTAGACTTCTGACGTAAAACCCACCTCCACACTCAACTTCTGGAAAGAGAAAGTTTAAACATTACAGTTAAAGCTCCATGGCATTGCGTCCCCATAATGGTACCCCGAGATACGAATATAATGCATTCCAGGGTCACGTTCGGATCTTAAGCATTTCGTATCTCAAAGCAAGTTCTACATGTAAAACACCTAATCTGTGCAACGGCTCTCAGAAACAACAGTATAATTAGATGAAAAAAAATGGAAAACCAGAGAAAAATCAAGTAACGTTTCTTCAATCCTTAAATCTACACATTGTTAATGTAATAAATGATAATAAAACAGAATAAACACACGCAAAATACGTAATATGTGCACAAATGTGAAACCTTACCTTGAGTGAAGCGATGTGTCGGAGGAGGTGGAACGGATGGCAGAAAACATTATAGCCATAAGTTAAAGTTAACTTTAAACATAGGTTCAATTTAACGTTCTCGAGAAATTGAACTTTTTTCTCTCAGCAGTCGGTGGTGATAGACGCACTATTCTCTCTCCCTTATCTCTTATCATCCCAGCTGGGCTCCTTGTCCTTTGCCTGTCTGCAGAGACTCTCACTATCCTGCTCAGTGTGAGCGTGACGTCATACAAACAAGCGGAAAATACAGCAGAACAGCTTGTAGTTGTTGGTATCTCAAATTTTTCTTCGCATCTCGAAGCAAAACATTTCCCGTGAGACCTTTGTATCTTGAAAATTTCATAACCGAAAGCATTCGTATCTCAGGGTACCACTGTATATATATATAAATTAATAATACAAAGATTATGGACCAAATATGCTGTTATTCTCATATTGTATAAAATGCCATCCGACTTTTTAAAAACTTTAAATGATGATAAAAAAGTATTTGTTTTGTAATCATGTATTATCTACAGCATCAGTCATTTAGAGATCGCTGGTAAGAGAACCAGTTTCACTAACGTGACCAGTAGTGGTGAAATAACAATGTTAAATTCGAGACAAAACATTCATTTTTCAACCTGCTTATTCTCTTTTTGAGGTCACGGGGCACATGCACATTGCGGAGGTACACCCTGGACAGGTTGCCAATCCATTGCAGGTCAACATTCACTCACACATTCACACCTAAGGGGGAATTTAGATTATTCAATTAACCTAACCACATGTTTTTGGGATTGTGGAGGAAAAATATTTAAATGATAAACCATTTTGGCATTAGCAAACTTGCTGATGTTAGCACAAAGATTACGACACTTGCCTAGAGTGAATTGTGGGAGGCTGAAATCTTCTAAAGACAGATTGTAAACTGTGACTGGACGTGCAGGTTTAGCCTCAACCTTCTGTCCTTGCACGACAAGATCTGACATGCGCTTGCCATCTTTCTTCAGCGCTGAAAACCTAGCGATGCATTAGATTTAAATACATTAGATTTGTACGTCTTTTGCGCATCTTGGAAAAGTGTTGAAAATCGATGAGATATAATAGACATACAGAGGTGGAACCTGCAAAATTTCACCCTTGAACTGCAGCAACTTTTCCTCCAAAGCTTCTTTTGTGATGTGATCTGAAAAACAAATTATGATGCCTGTAAGACCTTTACGTACCCCTTTAATCATGGAAATAGTTTTGTGTCAAATTAAAACACACATAAAAATAAAAACAAATAGAACTAAATTACCAGTGTCTTCACATACACATTTTTGTACAATCTTACCTTTTACTGATCACAGCTTTGAATGAGATGCAAGAGTTTTAGTCATAATTTCAAAGCTTTTGGTTATGATTTACAAATCAGTCTTGGTTTTTCTGGTGAAATCCCTTGACTTCAGTTCGCACAATTTGCCTAGAGGGATCGTGATTTGTCGGCAGTTTTTGCAATTACTTAGATTTTCATACTTTAAATCCAACACGTTAAAATTTTCTAAATGGTAATCAGATGATAGTTCAATGTCCATGTAAGTGTTTGCAAAATATTATATATACATATATACATATAAAAACACACACACACACACACATCTATACTTATAAATCTGTATATTCATGTTTGTCACCCAAGTCGAAAATTAAAGAGATAGCTTTTCAGGTTCCACAGGTTGGTTCTACCTTGGCTCGCATTGACAGAGGTTTGCCCAATTCAATCTACTGAATTACAGTTGGCCTAGTTGTGGCCGTCGGCAAAAGAGAAAGTGCGGACCGACTGGCAGACATTGAATCAAAGCGTGAGGAGGACTTGAACATGAAGTGGCATACCAAGCAAACAATGGAGTCAACAATGGAACCTACCATTTTGATTCAAGAAAGGCCACTATTCCATGCAAACATGAGCACCACGCTTCCGGGTTCTCTGTTCTTGTACTGAAAATGCACACTATGGAAGTTGGCAGGTTCGTAACTTTATATATATTATTATAATTAATTTATATTTATATAGTTTCACAGAATCAGAGTATTGTAATTACTGCACGGTATTGTAAAACAACCCCCCCCCCCCCTATAGAACACCATATTATATTATAAGAAACACATAGAACATTTTGTAACATTGAACATCAGGCAAAATAATTAAAATAAATTATTGAAAATCTTAGTTTCTAACCCACTGTGTGAGCCATGACCATTTGTCACAGTTGGTACAAAAAATAAATAAGTTTAGATGCAGGAAGATGAGCATGTGCACCTTTCCTGGATTAAGTTAGGAGTGGTGATGTACGAGGATATGGCTGCGCTTTCTCTTTGACAACATAAAAAAATGCAGATATTGTGGAAATGGTAACACTTTTTAACAGTCTTAAAAGCATGGCTTGTTCAAACTGCGGTAAATCCTGAAATCAGTTATCCTATGCCTAGTTGGTTGAAAACCTTTTTGTTTCATAACGCAGTTTGACTTTGGAACATTTAATAAGAGCCAGTTGGAAATGTTTAATGCTCCCATTTGCAGGGTCTTCAAGTGCCACTCAATGCATGACTTAAAACCCATTTATTGACTTGTAGGAGATTTCTCCCTCATTTCTCTGGTTCTCGCTAGGTCTTCACCAGCTACACGCAAGAGCTATCGCCTTTTTGCCAAGACACCTGCAAAAGCAGTAAACAACATGGACAGTGTTCGTTGGAGCTAGTTGTTGGGTTGGTCTGTGCTGTTTTTCAGTTGCACATCCAAGACCTACTCTGAATGTATACACTACTAAACAAAAAAAAACCTTTGGCATGGAGAATGAAATGTATATGTTTATTAGCAAGAATCCTTCTTTTACTGCATCACAGACACAATGGCTAGTCTAGTCTACCCAATGAGGAAGTATAAATTGAGCCTAAAGAAGCTAATAAGGATGGGCGATTAATCGTAAAGTAAAGAAGCTATAATCATTCAAGTTTTTACAGGTTAATTGTTTAAATTACTTTATTTTTTAAAACACTACTGCTTGTGGAATCACATGACCCCACTTGGTGACTTGGTCCCATCTCTGATTTAGAATGATGTTCATTTAGCTTTATTAATTTTAGTCATTTGGTTTCAATTGGCTCAAATCTAATTCCAAACTTAACTAAATTAAAATGATTCTCACCATAACTTTTCTCTTCTGTGACATTTCCTGTCACATCGAGAGTGTCTGTTGCTTTGCCAAACTCTCCAACTGCTCTGTATTTCTATGGATAAGAGAACCGAATTAAACACAGTAGAGGTAAAATATTAAAACCCAGCAAAACTTACCTTTGACCCTGATAGCATTGTTGTGAGCATCTTGGTTCCATCACCAATCCCTACCACTGCAAAAAAGTTGACAGGAGACATTCAGGATCCTGTTATACTGTAAATAAATAAATAATTTGATGTAAATAAAATAATGATTTAATCAGTACTGTGATTAACATTTTATACAATGTCTTCATATTGCCTGTGAGACTGCATTCACATTGGGTAAATATGTGTAATACGTACAGGTTCGACTTCATTGTGCAGTTTACAGTTTTTATTTTTTCATAATCACAATGGCAAAAGACATTAAATTTGATTTACCAAGCACACCAGTGGCATTGCTGTCCAGGGTTCCACCATGGCCGATTTTAAAAAGATGATTCCTTTTCCGAAGGTTGAAATTTGACATACCAGCCTCTGTGTAAGAACGGCATCTTATTAAAAAGTTAACCCTCCATTGACTGGAGAGTTCACGCACCCAATGCATGAATCATGCAAAGTCGTAAAAGTCCAACACAAATTGCCGTGCTTACCCTTTAAAAGCTTCTCCTTTAGCATATTTAATGTGTCGGAGGACGTGGGACCCTTTTGCTTATAAATTGCAAATATACCATTCAGAGACAGCAGTTTGTTTAAGGTATCTTTCGGCATTTTTAACGCACCAGCCATGCTGTTTCTGTTTGCTGCTCCCGCGACGCGCAATGATGACGTCACGGGCATTTATTCCACTCGCTAGCTGCCACCAAAAAAAAAAAAAAAAGCTGCCACCCGATTCAACTGAGCACATTTTCTTTTGCTGTACGCATACAAACTGTTTTGGTCTCTTCTGGAAAACAGAGGGTCTCATGCAAATATCCATATAAAACCCTTTGATTATAAACAAATCAAGTTTGGAATATTAAAAAAATAATCCACGCAACACTATTTAGTTAAACTTCTTTGCCATGGCAAATTCTTCATTCATAAATGCAGATTTCTAAAAATCACCCCTTCCTTTTCTCATTTTCCCATTTACCCTATCTAGTACTAAAATCATAAGAGTAGCTAATTTCCTTAATAAGTTCAAAATTTGTATGTATATGTAAAATTTATGTATATGTCTATATAACCCCTTGCATTGCATATGTAAATTGTAATTGTTTTTTTTTTTTTTTTCTTTTGCCCAGATTCTTTTAAAGGTTTAAAGGGGGGCTCGATGCTCTGGTTTAGGTAGATGCTCTGTATATGTGTGTTACGTAAAAACTGCCAGTGGGACAAAAAGAACTGTAACCAGGACTTATATGGTATGTTCAGGTAGGTATTTTTCCAAATTTTTCTCCACTTGTGAACCTTTTCCCCTCACCCTTGCCCAATTCCTTATCCACTCCCCCTTTTAGTCCAACGCCGTCTTGACCTGAGACAACTAATGTAAAGTGACTCGTGGGAACTACAACTAATAAATACATACTGTGACGAGCAGCTAATTCAGGTCGCGGCTAAACTAGCTAACTGTGCAGCTATGCTATGCTGAGCCCCTATACCGGTGGAGATCCCTGTGTCCCATACACCGCACGACCCCAGGGAATCCCAGAGTTTTTAGAAGAACTGTTGTGTTAGCGCTTAAAAGTGCTGATAAGAAATTGCCCGGAGAGACTGACTCTGCAGTAATGCTGTTTATTGTACACCAATCAAATTCAACCATAACTCAGCGGCCTGCAGCCGCACCCATTACACTATGTGTATCATGGACGGTTAGTCCGACAATGTGAACCAAATCACACATTTACATACACAAACCATAACCTGCGATCACATACATATTCAAAATAATAAAGGCTACATAAACTAATAAATTAAACATAAACGCATAACATCAGAGTAATTGCTTTATAACTAATTTCTAAGCGATTCCCATGATGCACCGCGGCAACGACGCTAAGCAGGGTCGTCACAATACATTCAATGCTCCAATCCAGAGGAGAAAACACCACACCAGGTGTTTTACTCCCCTGGAGAAAGCAAAACTGTCAAAAAAAATAAAAAGAAAAACAACTTACCTCAGCTGTGAAATCACACGCCGATTTGAACAGCCGAATTTCAGAGATTGAACGGAACAAAAGAATCTCTGAAATGATCAGGATGAAGGAAATTGTAGCTGAAGTTATCCTTGGAGAAATCATCTCAACTCACTGCTAGCTCAAATCTCTTCTCAATTGCTGCATAAGATAGAAGACATCGTGGGTACACCTAGTACACGTGAGTGCACCTAGTAGAGAAAGCAACTACCGTGGCCCATAAGGCTATATCGAGGGTGTACATATCGTCAAAATTGGTTGACTTTAATGGTGGTTGTTGTCTTAAAATTGATATGGTTTACAATATCAAACATGGCTGTCCCAGTAGGCGAGTAGGTGGTCTTGAATTTTTAATTAAATGTGATTTTGAACTGTCCAAACTGCCCCTCAAATTATCTCTTTTCCATCAGCAAGTTTTGACGTGTTGCAAACTAGCATTTTCTCACATTGTTTTTAGTCCTCACAAGACTTGTACTAGGAGCAATCGGTTTATTTTGCACCGCAATAAGTCTTTATTTAATCAAAATTGGTTTAATTACAATATCTTCTCTTTACTGGATATGATGGTTAACCATGGAAACATTCTTTGCTATAACGATTTCTTTCTGAAATATAGCTTTATCCTAAAGATAAAGGTCATTTTAAAGAATCACCATATTTTTTAGGATTTTGACTCTGAAGACTTGAAACAAATAAGATTGAGCTGTGTTACCTTCCCAATTGTTCCCAAAGTAAAGGAGCTTCAATCTAAAATAATAAATGATGTATATCCATCAAATGATTTTTTTTCAGATCAAGATTTAATATTGAAGAAAACTCTTGTAAATTTTGTTCTACTGATATTGAACACATTTTCTTTACCTGTAGACATACTAAAATGTTTTGTTCTCTTTTGGAAAACAATGTTTCGTGGCAATATTAAGATTAATCCATTAAATTATAAACAAGTCAAGTTTTGAATTTTTTTTAAAGAGTGCGCGCAACACTTTTTGGTTTGTCATGGAAATTTTTTTAAACATAAATGCAGATTTTTGAAAATCACCCCCTCCTTTTCTCAACTTGTTAACAAAACTAAAATGGTAACATCATCCCTATTGACCCTATTAAATACCAAAGCCACAACAATATCTAATTTGTATCACATTACTTTAATTTGTATTTACATGTAATTATAAGTAACACGTTTTTTTATTAAAGGAAAGTATATTCAAGCTTTTTTTAATGCTGGTAGTGATAGGCGAATTGTAAAACATTTTTATTTTAAATATGTTTTTTATAAATGTTAGAACGCAGCCAACTAAATGTTAACTAAGCATTGGTGGATGTCATTATGTTTTAAGAAGCAGAAGAAGGAGTTTATAAAACTTGAAAACAGAATGAGACTAGACTGTGGAGAATGAGTTACCTCATTTTTTCTCAATTAAAATCCAAACTCTTGCATCTGAGACTCTGAGTCTCTTTCCCTTCTTTGAACCCCTACACTTAACAGTTTTCTCCCCGTGCTCGTGTGGGTTTCCTTTGGGTACTCAAGTCTCCCCTACAATCCCAAAGACATGCAGTTAGGTTAATTAAATAATCTACTTCCCCCTTAGGCGTGAAGGTTGCCATGCGATGTACTGGCGACCTGTCCAGCTGTACCCCTGCCTCTCTTCCAATGTCTGCTGGAGATAGGCACTGGCAAACCCCTGTGACCCTATAAAGGGAATAAGTGGGTTGAAAAATGAATGGATGGTTTATATGACTTATAGTAACAATGGGAACATTTTGTTGTCCCTGACCCCTCCATATAGCAAACCCAATTTGGCTTATCACTTTCGTAGAAAAGGAAAACCAAAGATATGGGGGTTGGTTTATGTCCCTTACATTGGCATGGGAATTTTTTTCTATCATGTCAATGACCTCTCAACTAAAAATCCTACCATGGCAAACACAAAGGCTTTAAAACTATAGTTAGTTTTTAGTTTTGTAGTTAGTTCATTAATGTATATGAAAACAGGCTTTAAACAAATATATTTTCAAGTAAATTTTTGAAAATATAAAAACAATAACATATTCAAACTGTTTGAATATTTTGTTTTAGGAAATTCTAGATAATGATTGCACCTATTTTTGGATTAAACATTTATGTACAATGAATGTTATCAAATTATATTAGTAGCATCACTATTCTCCCGAATGTACTTTTTTTTTTAAATCTAAAAAATAATAAAACTAACAATTAAACCACCGCAGGATGGCGATGTTTATCCATTCTTTCTTGAACCGGGGTCTTTAAAGTTCTGGACGTGGACCGAACAGGCTTTGGGCGTATCTCCGAAGAGTAACATACACATTATGTTTGTTTACCAATCAATACAATACGCACAAAAACATGATTGAACACTATTTAAAATTGTTTTTATTTGTATTTTTATTATCACTGCTGTAAATACGGTGTTATTAGTGGTAAAGTCGCTGCCGTTGACATCAAGTATGTTTTCTCAATTCTCTCCTGATTTAACATGATTTTAACAACGCTAAAATTCTTAAAATGAGCTTTTTACCCGCTAAATAAAAAAAAAAGTCAAAATAAAATGCACAGAATCCCGGAAAGTGAAAGGGCCTGCTTGTAAAGAAATCCTAATACGTGGTCCACGGACCCATTCATCGGTCTGGATCTGTCCATCACGGAGGACACGCCCACCGAGCGAGCCGCTGCTTCCCGTTATTCACTCGCTCTCTCTCTCTGTAATGAGCGCCGATGCCGGACCCACGATTACCGGAGCTGACTACCGGAGTCTAACGAAGTCACAGAGCTGGATTCTGAGCATAAAGCTCCTTACACAATCATCCTGAAGGAAAATCCACTGCTTTTCATCCTGCATAATGTCAACAAGAGGTAATCAGTTATTTAAACTAATTGCTAAACTTGTTCATGTTTGATTTACCAATACTTGTGGTGTTTCCTCTAATTGGCATGAGCTTACTTTTTACATTGGACTCATTAGTTTTGAATCTGAGAAGTGGTGGGAATGTGTTTGTGCACCTGTTTTGAGACAGTTGTTTATTGCCAGTTGTTATGATCACTCTTATATTCTGAAAATTCCATAACCAACATGTTATTAGCTATATCGACAAGTGATATCTGTTATAAGAAGATTGAGGTGTCATTAAATTGGGATCTTTGAACTACTATATGGGTCAAAGACAAAACAAAGTTCCTATTGGTGGACAGGGACTTTAATTATTTTATTGTTCTTAGGTCAGTTTATTTTTCGTCCAATCAAATATATGATCAATCAGTTAAAAACTGCACTGCATAAGCAATGTTATCAAAAGGGGAAATGTTAATCACTTATTTTCATGAAATAACAAAATCTGAGAAACACTCAGAAGAGAATGAAGCCAGAACTCTGTCAGAACCAATTCTAGTACATCTCGTTCTTTATGCTGAAGATAGTTCTTAAATGTACATTTGGAGTCATTGTCCTGCTGCAGAATAAATTTGGGGCCAATCATACACCTCCTGGGTGAAATTACAAGTGTCTGCCTGTGTTAAATCTCCATCTCCATTTGCAGAAATGCAGCTTCAAACACCTTGCAGATACTCCTTATTGTACCTCTATGTAACATTTAACAAACTCTTCTGCTACAGCCAAATATTTCAAAATATAACTCCTCAGTCCAGAGCTCCTGCTGCCATTTTTCGGCACTCCTGCTTTTATGTTTTTGTGTATATTTTACATTGTTCGTCTTATTGCAACTTTTCCCCGAAGACTACTTCTGGCCAGATTTCCCCAGTTAGTAGATACATTTCCCACAAGTTTCCTTGGGAATCCTTAATTTCACCCACTTCTTTGTGCTTTTTCTAAAGAGCCTGAACAATGCATCTTGAAACCCCAGTCTTCCTACACAGCTGTTTTGGCATATGTTTGGTATAATTGGTGGATCTCACACCAGACATTCCCAAACCATTGCTGGTTTGAAAGGGAACACCAAATATTGATATGATTTAGATTTTTCTTCTCTCGTTTTGTAATCATCATTTATATTTCTAGAAGCATTCTTTGTTTTAAGCATTGCAGTATTCTACTTCGGGAGGGGGCACTTTGAGCAATGGTTTTGGCATTCATGGTTTCATTCTTTTGCTAATTTAGCCGCAAGCAGTTCATAATGCATCACAAAGTGCATCTGACAAGGTCCTCTGGTTCCACAATAAAAAATATGTAGTTGTTATTGCATATTTTTCATAAACTTCTGATTGTCCTGAAGGCAATAGAGAAGTAAAGAAAGAACAACATTCCTTCCCAAGTTCATCAAAGGACATGGACGAGAAACAAAGCAAGAAGCCCATTAGTCTAGTGAATTATTTGCCGTTTGTGCTCTCACTGTGGGATGCTCTTCCTTTCATATTAGCGTCACACAAGACGTCAACGCCCACTGGAGGTTTGTCTTAATCTGGCTTTGACAGTTCAAATGGTTTCTGGACTTCAATTACGTACACACCACAACCACTGCTGATGATTTGTGGTGTCGAGTCTATTTCAAGAATCAAACTTCTGCTAGCACGATCAGCAGCCAAAAGCCTCCGCCATAGAATAATTACAGTGTGCCTTGAAATCTGGCATGTCTAGGAAAACATTGAATAAAAGTTCCCATAAACTATGGAACTCCTTTGAAAAAAAATACAATTGATAATTTATTAGGATCGTGCCTTCATTTATTCTACAGTACTCTCTTGTGAATCCAAGCCAGGGTCACAGGGTTGGCTGGTGCCTTCTCCAGTTCACACTGGGTTTTTATATGAAGTCTCCATAACCTACTTTGAAGAAATTGCCACACTGCAAAAATGGAAATCTAAGCAAAGCTGAAAATGTTTAAATTTGCACAGATTTATTACGTTGATACTGTTTTGTTGCAATTTAACAGTTCTTATAAACGATAAACTCTCAGTTGAGAATGTGGTGTCGTGGACAGTGCCCTCGACACCAATGCAGTGGAATTATGATGTCACTTGCCTTCTTTCAGTCTATAATGTCCTAATTGACAAATGCAAATATGTCCAAACCAATGGAAGTTCTAACTTGACAGTTTTCTCTAAAATATTAGCAAATATTTCTAAATTTAAGAGCAACTTGACTTAAAGACATACCTGTTTTAATGCACAAAACCCTAGTTTTGAGACAATTTGCCTAGTTTGCCTCGTGACTTGTTACAAGTTCAAATATTCTTTACTGAGGGTACTATATAGCATTTTTTCACTTTAAAGAAGCTCTTTTTGGTTCTTCAACAGTTCTTTGCTGGTTCTATATAACACTCTTTTTGCTTTAAAGAACACCATAAGCTCTTTTTAGCTCTTCACTGGTTCTTTTGAAGTACTGTTATAGGATATATAATGCCAAAGTTTATTTATTTCATACATTTGGTTGTTAGTTCTAAATAGCACTTTTGATGATGGGTTCTAAATATAATTTTTTTAACATTGGTTCTAAATAGCACACATTTGTGTTAAATGGAACCAAGAAAGGTTCCTGTATGGTTACGAGTCAAAGATCCAGATTTGTTTCTATATAGAACCTGTTTTTAGAGTGCATATACCTCCTTAAAAACAAACTTTTCTCTACAACAAATACTAAGAATGTTATTATCAAAATCACCCCCTCACAGTGCATTGCCTTTCTCCCTATTTCTCCATTTCTCTGACCTAAGATCAGTGACGGGGCCCCAGGGAAGCCCGGTTAAAGCTGTCAGCTGGAATCAGTGTGAGAATCTGGAAAGTAAACTGTCTCTAATAAGATTCCAAGGGCAGGAAACTTCAAAACTTGTTTTTCTTTGGGCTTTAATCAGAGCAATGATACCAGTGTTTTCTTTCTGCTGTAAACTGTTATATCACAGTCTCCTTATAGAAGCTTGCAAATTATGGGAAAACAACCAAATAATTTATTCACGATGAACTCACCTCATATTCTAATTAAACACCACATTTTATGCATTATGTGAAATTAAAACATACCTCTGTGAGATTTATTTCGAGACAGAGAACACTTATACTTATCTCTGTTTTAATCCAGGTCACCCAAGTCTAAGTTATGTCTCTTATCCTTGGTTTAAGTGGTTGTCAGACTCTGGCACTTGTTTCTTGATGGGGTGAGCAGGATGGAGGCCAGAGCACTTGGAACTTTGCTGCAACAGAACACACTCTGTTTGACATAGTTTTTCTTCAGAAACACTATCACTTAACTTCAGCTGAATGACACATCATAATTCCTGAAATCTAGCACACTGCATTTCCCCCGTGTCCTGCTTCACCCCTCTAGTTTTGTCAAAGTTGCATTTGCTGATTAATAGTATAAATAATTCCTCTGCAGAGCTTCTGCAAGATTAGTGAAAGTGGATTGCTTAGAATGTATTGTTTAGAATAAGTGCTTTTTGAAAGTGTAGAGACATTATTTTGTCATGTTCTCAGCATGATCCACTGGGATTATTTGGTGAATAAAAAGGAAAATGTTTATATCAGTGCAAGAAGGCATGTGTCTGGTCAAAATTTGTTTTTTTTTTGTCACTGCTAGAGTGAATTTGGCTGCATAAGCGTGCAAATTATGAAACGCATTTAGTTGAATGTGACTTTGAATACATGGCCCTTTAAATCCGGTGGAATGATAGACTTGGTCGGTGTCTTGGTCCACACGACCATTGAATCATATTGAGTTTGCTAATCATCGCCAAATAATCTATCGTTTAAATCAAGGGTGTCAAACTCATTTTCACCGAGGGTCACATTAGCATAATGGCTGTCCTCAAAGGGCCAGATGTACTATATAAATGTAAAACAATGTAATGTAAATGTAATCGAATGTAACTACTCCTTAATGTTGAATAACTCATTATTTATAACTTATTCAAGTGACAATTCAGTTGCATAGAAACAATTGTATGTTTGTTGTTCTAATATCAATCTCTAAATTTTTGTCAGCTTATGAAAACCCACATAACTCCAAGGGAAGGATCAAACTGTCCAAGTGAATAAAGAAAAATAGCATTTTTGTAATTTGTTTAGCGGAAAAAAACCCTCACAGACTGAAGACGATGCATTTCGATCATCATCTTTTATCATCAGGCTCAAGAAACAGATCACAGATAAACTATTAGCTGTGCCCATTTCACATCTTGAAATTTATTTTAGCGTGAGAAATCGGAGGTGTGGCGTGAGAGATCACTCAAATGCGAGAGTCTTACGTTCAACGAGTGAGAAACGGCAGCTCTGCAGTTTCTCTCGTGAGTATGGATACGGAAGCTGCGGCTACCGCATAAGCATTGTGGAAAATGTAGTTTTTTTTGTAAATTGTATTTTTAGACACTCAAAACCTTTTAGCTCTCGCGGGCCACATTAGATTACATGGCAGGCCACATCTGGCCCGCGGGCCTTGAGTTTGACACATGTGGTTTAAATAATCTTTTTGTAAAATATTTCTAGCTGAAAAATTTTACTACATAATGCCTGATGAATTTTGGCAAACCGTAAAAAGTTGTTTTGGAAGATGTTACATACTTTCTGAGGCATTGTATACATTTCATAAGTATTCTACAGAATGAAAGGAAGTGCAAGAAATGAAAAGATATTGCTAATACTATTTATTTGAAAATAATAATATTATTTCCACTTGGATACCAAGAGCTTTGCTGGTTTTTCATGCCATATAACACTTTTTTTCTTCAAAGAACACCATAAGCTCTTTTTAGCTCTTCACTGATTCTTTGTGGTTTTTGAGGTACTGTTATAGGATATGTAATGGCAAAGTTTATTTATTTCATACATTTGGTGGTTAGTTCTTAATAACACTTTTGATGATGGGTTCTAAATATCATTTTTGAACATTGGTTCTAAGTAGCATAGTTGACTATAAGTGTTAAATGGCACCAAAAAGGTTTCTGTATGGTTACGAGTCAAAGATCCAGATTTGTTTCTATATAGAACCTGTTTTTAGAGTGCATATACCTCCTTAAAAACAAACTTTTTGGCTGCATAAGCGTGCAAATTATGAAACGCATTTAGTTGAATGTGACTTTGAATACATGGCCCTTTAAATCCGGTGGAATGATAGACTTGGTCGGTGTCTTGGTCCACACGACCATTGAATCATATTGAGTTTGCTAATCATCGCCAAATAATCTATCGTTTAAATCAAGGGTGTCAAACTCATTTTCACCGAGGGTCACATTAGCATAATGGCTGTCCTCAAAGGGCCAGATGTAACTTATAAATGTAAAACAATGTAATGTAAAATAAATGTAACTACTCCTTAATGTTAAATAACTCATTATTTATAACTTATTCAAGTGACAATTCAGTTGCATAGAAACAATTGTATGCTTCTTGTTCTAATATAAATCCTTTTGTTTTTTGTCAGCTTATGAAAACCCACATAACTCCATTAATGAAGGATCAAACTGTCCAAGTGAATAAAGAAAATAGCATTTTTGTCATTTGTTTAGCGAAAAAAAAAACCCTCACAGACTGAAGACGATGCATATCGATCATCATCTTTTATCATCAGGCTCAAGAAACAGATCACAGATAAACTATTAGCTGTGCCTATTTCACATCTTGAAATTTATTTTAGCGTGAGAAATCGGAGGTGCTCTTCACTGATTCTTTGTGGTTTTTGAGGTACTGTTATAGGATATGTAATGGCAAAGTTTATTTATTTCATACATTTGGTGGTTAGTTCTAAATAACACTTTTGATGATGTGTTCTAAATATCATTTTTGAACATTGGTTCTAAGTAGCATAGTTGACTATAAGTGTTAAATGGCACCAAAAAGGTTTCTGTATGGTTACGAGTCAAAGATCCAGATTTGTTTCTATGTAGAACCTGTTTTTAGAGTGCATATACCTCCTTAAAAACAAACTTTTCTCTACAACAAATACCAAGAACATTATTATAAAAATGACCCCCACTTGGATACCACTTGGCAAAGAAGAATAATGCTGATGTCCGTGGTGGGGCCATACAATATGTCATCTTGTGATTATTATTGACTCACAGCCACTCGTGTTTCTTGCTGCCATTATAGAACTTGCAGGTTAATTTTTTTTTGCATTCTATGCATTGCCTAGGCATTCCATAGAAGGTCAAATTCCACACTTTGCCAGTAGATTATATAACACTTATATTTATATTAGGTAATAATCTGAAGCCACAATTTCTGTCTCTATGGATTGTGAAAAATGACCAAATATAGAGGTTAAAAAGCTGATCAGTAAAGAAACTGTTGTTCTTTTAGCTGCCAGAATTACTTCGTTTCATGAACTTGTTGCTGCTCTGAATGGCAGACTTGTCAGAGTTAGGACAACCAGGGGAAGTAGAGCATGCTTGCTGATTGCTGGGGTTTGAGCCTCATGAAAGCCACAGGGCTTTAGTTGTTGTTCCAGGCTTAATTAAGCTTGATCCCACCAGGAAGCCGTCCCTCTCCCTCTCTGTGTTCCCAAGCCACTCTCAACAGCCAATCCCAGACCTAATACATTCCTTTAATGAGGATGTCACCTCTCTGTGGAAGCGCTGGTCAAGTTGAGAGGGCATGTTGGTTTCAGTAGCAGGACTCAGTCTTGCAGTAGAGGGTTATGTAATCATCCAAGCTCTTTCAGCCCATGTATGCCTGCAATCTTCCTCCTCCTGTGTCCCACATATTATTTTGTGAGGTCCATTTTATTTAGAGGTTTCAAGGAGGTTCTGTATGAAATCAGATCAGTGGATCAACTGACCCTGAAACAATGCCAGGAGCTGGCCATCATCCAGTGAGCCGAGAACTAGTAACATTTCCATATGTTTATAACAAAGATGTCCAACATCACCCTTTGCCTTTGAGTTAACTTCTATTTAAATTAGTCAAGTACGTTTGTAACACAGACATCTCAATGCACTCAGCATTTTATGAATTTTCTGAGGGAATGTACATTATTTGGATTTGTGCAAGATTTTTCTCTTTTGATTCTAGATTAATTTTCCAACCTGTGCACATTGGGCGAGAGGCGGAGGTACACACAGTACAGGTCTGCATAATCTGTAATTAACAGTTTTGAACACCTTGCATTGAAAAATACTAAATACCAAGCTAAATACCAAGCTGTTGGATGGTGTAAGCTGGTTTAACTGCAGCTAATATTTATCAATGTTTTTTCAAAGTACAGCTGGCTATGTGGCTACTGAAGAAACATATTTGAGAAATTAAAGTTGTATGCAGCAATCAAAGGACCTGTACACCTCAGGCGCTTTAGCCTTTTAGTGGACAAATTTTACAATTTTTCAATTTTTTCAATTTACAAATAGCAGGAGTTTGTTAAAGTATGAGACCATTTTTAGAGGTTTTTAGGACTTTTGGAAAATTTCAAAAATTTCAAATTTCAAACACGTCCTCAGCAGTATAAAAGAGCAGAAGATGGGATATGTACACTGTAGGCTGCTCTATAGATTTGTTCAGGCATGGACTCTTAAGACACATGGCAAATTTGAACTCGATCTGACGGTGCATGGCTGAGTTATTAACAACTTCCTATTTATGGGACATATTTTAACAAAGTGAAAAAAGCGTCGCAATTTAATGACCAGTATGCCTTAAGATAAGACTGTTTGGAGTTTGGAGAAGAACAGATAAAATCTAAGTATTTTAAAGTACGACACAAGTAAAAGTGGCCATTTTTTAGGTTTTTACTTAAAAACTGACTTTCTGTCAATTTTGGAAACACAATCTATGTTACTTATGTCTAAGTCTTAGTATCCTACAAATGTGTGCCAAATTTCATTCGCCTATGACTAACTGTTAACGCACCATAAGCTGAAATCTGTTTCTTTTCAAACCCCAATCAGATGAAAATTTTCATGTTTAACCAATCTGGAAACCTTTCAAGCATATTTAGACCTTCAAAAATGTGCTGAAAACCATGAAATAATAATACTCTGAGCCATTGCAATCAGGTTCTACACACCTTTGGTGCTCGAGCCCTGAATATACTTTATTAGGCATTTAACAGCATGAGAATATAGTGATGTTTAAACAGCGTACATGCAGCTGTTCTGTGAAATCCACATGATGTGTTCAATGGTATCATAAAGGCCAAGAAACACATCAGTCTGGTCGGTGATCAAGCTTTGTTTAGAACAGGCTTGGGTCTTAAAATAAATCTAGTTTTGAAGCTTCTGTTCAATCCATACTGCAAAAAAGAAACAGCTTACAAATTGCAATCCAAACAAAAAGTGGTGGTCCACCTAAACCTGCAGTCTTGGCAAAGGGAGTGCTGTTTGGCTCTGTGGACTATGGAAACTCTGTAGGGGCCTAGCCCTTGATCTGTCAAGCTTTGGGTCGAGTACCACCCTGGACTCACCCAAAGGTGGAGCTCTCTCTAGAAGTTTCATGTATCTCCCCATGAGATTGTGGATTTTCCTCACGAAGCACCAGTTTTCTGCTTTCCACCATATAAAATACACTTACATTTATATCCCATACAACCCATTCATATCAGAATGAAATATTTTCTCTGATCTACTAAAGGCTCGTCTTTCTGTGAAGCTGCTTATGAAGATATAAAGAAGGCATTTGTAAACAAAAAAAAAAAAAAAAAACTGTGAGAAGTCATTACAGGTTGTAACAAATGGTGGTGTAGCATTATTTTTTGGGATGTTGCTATGAGTTGATAGGAAGATGAATGGAGCCAAGTACATGGTGGTCTAAGAAATCTTGCACAAACCAGCAAACATTATCCTCATCATACATGTTTAGATAAAAGACAGAATGGCACTTTCAAGGTCCGCTTCCAAATCCTACTGAGAATCTGTGTCGAGATTTCAATATGTTTAGGAGGATCATTTAATAAAAGGTGGAATTTTTCCAGGGTTCTGAATATATACTTGCAGGTGCGTTGGTAGCATATGGAGTCCATCACTCTGATTCCAGCTGACCACACATTTCCTGTGTGCTATATTCCCCTGGGCTGCTGATTCTGTGCGTCTGCGCTGAAAATAATGCAGTACCATCGAATGCTTTATCTGTGCTCAGCTCCAGAGCCACTCAAGGGTCTACAGAATAAATGCTCATTTTCAAGTGGGAATTTATCTTACAGTGCATTTGCTAAAACATATCAGACCATGCCCTCCTGTGGCCTGGTTCATTTCAAAGCTGGTTCTACACCTTATCTCTACAACTGATGAGAAATCCATGAGTATACCTTGATATTCCTGGCAATTTGCCAAGTTTGGATCCAACCATGTCCTCTATTACCATAAAGAATGTGTAAATAATGGAGCTCTCTTTATTTCTTTCTCTCCATATCACTCTTACTCTAATAATAAATGCATGTTATGCAATTTTCCTTTTTTATATGTATAAGGAGTAATACAATTATTAGTCAATAAATATGCACAATATGTTATTATTGTATAACCAAACTCCAATATAAAGATATATATCCGCAAAAATATAAAGAAATTAACTAGGGATTAGAAAGATTTAATTTTTACCAAAGGTGCCCCCCCCACACACACACATTAGAAGCATTGTGAAGAGACCTATTTCTTTGTGTCTGTGGTGTACCCATTCAAGTTTTCAATTCAATTTGAGTTTTATTTATAAAGCACCACACCAATGTATTTCAGTGTTTGAGGCCACAGTATACTCTGTGACAATATATGGCGCAGTGGGTAGCACTGTGGCCTTCCAGTTAGAAGGTTTTCAGTTTGAGGCTCACCGGTGACCTTTATGGAAGTAGTTTGCATGTTCTCCCTGTGCTTGTGTGGGTTTCCTCCGGGTACTCCAGTTTCCCCCACAATCCCAAAAACATGTTGTTAGATTAATTGAATAATCTAAATTCCCCTTAGGTGTGAATGTGTGAGTGAATTTTGCCCTGGGATGGACTGTCGACCTGTCCAGGGTGTACCCCTGCCTCTGGAGATAGGCATAGACCCCAGTGACCCCACTGCTGTACAGGGAATAAGCGGGTTGGATATAAATATATATACCTTGAATCGACAACCTGGAAGGCCACAGTGCTACCCACTGACAGACAGATAAATAAAGGCATTAAAGTAAACCTATAGCACTCCCTCTGCCAAGACTGCCAAGAAAGCATTAAAGTAAACCATCTGTAAACATAAACAAGAAATTAATGTAGTGTATCAGTTCCTGAGTAATAGTGCCTTACCCCTTATTCTTGAATTAAAAATGGACAAAGTTGTCACAACCCTCCACTCTAACAGGAGTGGTGCAAACAGTACAAGCCCATTCCGCACCAGTACGTAGAACACGCCTTAGAAACTGTAAGTGAAAACTGGCTAATCTCAGTGAATGTCCAGGAGTGTAGACTACCAAGAGGTCACCAGGCCTTTAATAAACTCCTTTTTCTTTCAGTTCACAGGATTTTTTTTGTCACCAAGTAGAACAAAAGGGAATAAGCGGGATGGAAACTAAATGAATGAATGGACATAGTGAAAATTATGATTGGAACCATTTCAGCACTTATCTTTAATTTCCACAACAAAACAGATGCATTATGGGCATCCAGGATTGGAATTTACTACAATGACAATGTGTATTTTATTCATCCAAGGCAAAAAAAAGCAAAACACAGAACTTACATTTACAGTTATGCTTCACATTTATCGCTTTTAGCCAAAGTGACTAAAGTGTTTTCAGGAGTAAACACAACAACCAGTTTGTTACGTGTCGGGTAATCACACACAGAAGAGATTCTAGCTGATTCAGAATTAGTTAAGTGATTCTTTTCTTCAAGTTTTTTTTTTCTTCAAAGGGGTCTGACTGCACAAGAAGTAAATCCAGTGAAAAGAGCATTGCAGGAGTCAAGTCTGGATATGACCAGTGCTTGGTAGAAGGGGAGGGGAGAGATTGTTGAGGACTAGTTGTATGGTGAAACGATGCTGGACAGTGGGGTTGGAGTAAATTAGATTAGATTCAACTTTATTGTCTTTGCACATAGTTACAGGGTTAACTAAATTAACTAAATGTAGTTAGCGTCTAACCAGAAGTGATAGTTAGCAGTGCAATATAGACATATATAAAGAGCTACAAAAAACTATATATATATATAAATATAAATATTTATAAATACAAGATGAAATATTTGCTATGTACAAATAGGATTTACAGAGGAGAATAAATGTATATGAATATAGTGAATATAGAGTATAAAGTGAGCAGAGTTGGGTAAATTACAGAAATAGCAGGGATAACCAGCAGTTCCGCTATGTTGAGTAAGTGATGGACCTTCATCCATATTAAAATGTAATTGGTTGTAAGTAAGAGTCTCACAATGGTAGGAGAAGCCATGTCTCTGGATGATAGGACCCAGGGAGGTGTTGTAGGTTGAGAAGAGCAGAGGACCAAGAACTAAACCCTGTGGAACTCCTGTGAGCAACTGCTTCATCTTTGACTGCTCTTCACTCCAGCCATCTCTGGATCTGGCAGTGAGACTCCAGTCAGTCCAGGGAAGTGCCTGCGATGCCCTTTGTTGTGAGAGTGGACAGAAGGATCTTATTTCGAGGGATCTTACTGCATCAAGTCTTGGTGCATTCGTCACTGACAGAAGACCAGTTTCTGTAGAATGCCAGTTCTTGAATCCTGATGGGTTCTGGTTGAGTTTTCCATTTTCTATGAGGAAAGAAGATCGATTATAAACAAAACATTCTAGAATTGGATGGTAGAAGTGAGACAGGTCTGTAGTTTTCAACTTATTAATTGTTGAGGGCTGGCTTTTTGAGTAGAGAGGTTACCAAAGCTTCTTTGAAGGATTCTTGGAAGGGGCCTAAGGCAAGACATGAGTTGATGATGTGATCGAAAGCCAGTACAATTGAAGCTGAGATGGCCTGAAGAAGGTAAGAGGGCACAGGATCTAGAGGACAGGTGGTTGGATGGACAGAAAGCAGAAGTTTTCAGACTGAGGGTGGAGCGAATGAAGAGAGGAAAGGTGTGGTAGGTTCTACATGGCCCTGGGGACTGAAGTAGTGCATACCCATAAATAATTTACATGGGACGTCCCATGTTAGAAAGTGTCATTACCTTGCAAAGAAGGCCAGAACTCACTTGAGAGTATTTGCTTAATCATCCCATGTCACGTTAAGCTTTTGCGAATCACTCCCTTTGCCACTTAGTTATAGCTGTTAACTAGCTGTTAATGTTTTGACCCACCAAAACTGTTTGTTCAACAGAAAAGCCAGTACATTATAACATATACGCTCATTTTAATTACCCGAGCTAGTGATCTAATATACTTTATGGGTCGAGGCTACATTTATACCAGAATAACTTAAAAAAAGAGTGAATACTAAACATAAATAGACTTTGAGAAGACAGAATCAGATTAGATAAATAGCAGCTTCTGAGCAACATTATGAGCACAGTCCTTGCAATTTTCCAAACAAAGTGGGTTTGTAGGTCAAGCACTGGGAGAGCTTAACTGCTGCCACTGTAGGAGCAGAAGCCATTCACATTAGTTACATGTGAGCAGAGCAAGTTGCATTAATAACAGCTCTGCAGACTGTGGCTGGGGAGTAACCTACAGACAATACGGTGGCATCGTTTTATTCTCCAGGCCAATGCTCCGTCTGTTTCTAGCGTTAGCCTCTCGTGTTTACCCTGCATTGTGTCAACTCATGGGATATGGAAACTGACCTTTTGATGGCACAACCAATGCTCAGAGGAATAACCTGGAGCCAAGTTTTAAAATTATGAGGCATTTGTCAGGGCATTTTCGCTTGCTTACAGAGTGTCAGAATGCATTATGGTGAGGATTCCTCCAGCTCTCAGTGTAATCAGCTGTGGCTGAATGATGCACTTTTTGGATGTCAGCAATTTCAGCAAAAGGGGTCACTTTTATTTGAATTACTTCAAAAGTTTTTACGTTTTTAAATTTCATGCTTGCTATAACAATTTGTTATCGATTCAGCCCAAGTATGGAGAGCTGTTTGGTTGAATGAAATTAATTATACAAACAGGTGGACAGGCCCAAGAGGACAGCAAACAGACATAGAGAACACAAAGAATTCAAGATAATAACCAAGTTAACCCATGAATTTTTAAAGTGGTTATAATAATATTTGAGCCCTCTATATTAGCACAGCATTGTTAGCAACTTTCAAAATGCAATATTAATCATAAAAAAACGTCTTTGAATCAACTCATATTTTTTGCCTGTGTAGGGAAAGAGTTCGGTGTAAGTCTCATCACATTCGTAAACTAATAAATCCACAATAAACACATAGAAATAAGAAGCTGCTTCACGCGGTTCAGTGCCTGTGTATGCTTGATAGTGCTGTTTGTTTGAATCTATTCAAATATTGTAGGGGTTTGAAATCAGGAATGTGTTTATTCTTATATATTTTAACCGGTTTCAGGTGTTTTGTGCAATAATATTGCTGTGTCACCATTACAATAACGTTGGGTTGTAAAGTTGATGTTTCACATTGGAACCCTAAAACCTAATATTTTATAATCGACAGAAAACACTTTTTGTGCATTGCTCTTCAGCACGGATCTGCTGCTCTCTCTTCTGGGTCAGGCAACATACCTGATCTGCGTAGACATGAGCTGCACTACCGATTAATCTGATTGGTCAGTGGGCGGAGGTAGAAACTAAGGGCATTGCAAGGAACATCAAGTCGTTTTCGGCTCACAAAAAAGGAATACAGGATCCCACAAACATGTCTGACTTGAGGCATGCTTTAATGAGGGGACGACACTAAAAAATGGTTGGAATGTCAGAAAAGTTGCATGACAGCAATTATCTTATTTTTGTGGATATGGCTTGATTTGCAAGAGCAGGTATGGAAAATGGAGTTCTGTGAAAGCAGCTGAAAAGCATCTCTACATCTCTATCATTACACCATTAATGTCGATTATAACAGACTATATTGTCACAATGTTTGAACTTTGTTGATTTGTAGTGCAAATTTAAGTACAGTAATGATTAAGGAGCTCCAAACTGAAAACGCAATGGATTAAAATATTACATTAATTATTTAAGATGCTACTCAAAAAAGACTAGTGTTCAAACTATATAGCAAAAAAACCACAGATGTAGCATTTGTGACATCATCCATAGGTTTCTGATAAAGGGTTTAAAGGTGCTAATTAATGTGTCATAACTCTTGTTACGTGTTTGTTTACATTCAAAATGTAAAAACGAATAACCTTTTTGAAACCTACACATTATATTTGAAATAAAAGTTAAACAATATGTGGGTCGCATAATTCCTACTTAATTCAAAACAGCCGCTGTGATTGACAAACGCACTTGCATTCTTAGGGTTAAATAAGCCAGCCTTTTTTAATGATTTATTTACCAAAAGCATCAGAATAGAGTTCATAAGTGGTCAGTGCTACACCGTCTCTACAGAGATGTAGTCATTTCGTGCTGTCATTATAGTGAGTGAGTAGCATGTCGGTGGATGAATGGTGCTGTACATACAACAAGGCCATCACCAATGGCTACGGGGCATCATTTTAGCAGCATTTATGCAGCATCTGTAATCTCTGTGTGATTAGACCCCTGATAGATCTGTATCTTCTGTCTGTTGCTCACTTTAGAAACAATATTTGTTATCGTTGTTTTTGATTTCTGCACATAAATTCTGTGTAATATTTAAGATTTTTACACATCACCATGTTTGTTCTACCAGAGTGAAGCTATGAAAGAGGCATCCGATAAAATATATATTTCTCTTAGTTGCAGCAATATAACATATGGAAGACTGCTCAAAAGAAGAAAGCTGTGTTCAATTATTTGTTTGGGAGAATGAATACTTTTGGCAATATGTTGTATTTTAAATATCAGACTATATGAGTGGAGTCACATGAGGACGAGACATACAGAGGGGAGGAGCTACATAGACTTCCTGTGGGGATGAGTTTAAAAGAGATAAAGTAACACCAGAAATTTTACTGCAGAATAAAGCTTTTTTGTAACACTTGGATTCATGTCACTTTAGGGAACTTTTTACTCTTGTGCGCAGTTTTTTGGTTGTTTATTGATCAGTGTGTATCTACTCGAGCGTTTATAAACTGATCATGTCTAACCAAATGTTCAGAGGCAATATCGGGAACCAAAATGAATAAAACAATATCAAATATATTGTGTTCATATGCATTTATTTGTTTATACATGGCGAGAACTTCTCCCAGGAGGGTCATCGGGAAGGTCGAACCGACAACCTTCTAACTGAAAAGCCACAGGGCTACCCATTGCACCACCATGCTTTTAATTTAAACAAATAAATACATGCTAAATAAATACATGTTTAAACAAATTAATTCATTTTCCTGCCCACTTATACCCTTTTTGAGGTCACGGGGGTCTGCTGGTGCCTATCAGTGCACATTGGGTGAGAGGTGGGGGTCGCCAGTCCATCACAGAGCAATTCACACCGAAAGGAAATTTAGATTATTTAATTAACCTAACCACATGTTTTTGGGATTGTGGGGGAAATACATTTAGTCATATTAAGTATATATTTAGTGAATATTTTATTTATTTATTCCTACATTTATTTCTACTTTTCATGTTCATAATTTGGCAAATAATAGGAAAATACCTAAAAATTCCTAACACCTAATCCTGACAATGTCCAGAGAGGTGGCACTTTCATGAAACTCTTCCTGGCAAGGTCCCCAATGCGGCATTTTAAATACTCCCAAAATTAAAATTAAATTAAATACTCCCAAAATGGATGTGCGTCGAGCAGCTTCTCTGTCTAAGTGTTTTCATTTTAGTTTCACACTTTGGAGATATTTATGGTGAGTTAGCAGATTTTTTTTTTTCTAAATAAACCTTTCAAATGTTTGTCTTATGTTACAGTACTCCATGTCTTCCTCTATTCAAATAACTGTATTGACAGGAACCATTGAAAACAATGTGTTTATCATTGCTAGTGACATCACGCCAGGTTAGGCTTGTTTTCCTTTTCCTAGCATCAGGGCTTGCACTAACCAATTTGGCGCCCTTAGCTAAATTTCAGGGGGTGCCATTCTGTATCGCTGTAAATTTCACTTCACATAGTACATATACTTATAAAAAAAACAACATAATAGCTTTGCTTTAGACATTCTTTTATTTAAATAAAGCAACTGCACATTCAAAAGGAATAAGAAACAGATTAAAAAAAAATTAACTGAACAAATGAAATACAATATAAATAGCCTACATAAAGTATTAGATTTAAATACTCCCAAAATAAATTAACCTTAAATAAATTACACAAATACAGTGGAAATAAATCACTGATTTTACAGAAATGATTAGGCATAAAAAATACAAGGATTCAAATAAAAATAAATAAATAAAAGAATGATTCTTTGCTTATTGCCAATGATGTTATAAATCATCGTTATCATTCGATATCATCACTGGCATTACCTCTGTCTTCGTACAGTTTTTCCTTCTCTTTAGTTTCCTCTGAACGTTTTGACATGTTGAGCGCATCACAACAGACCACCATGTAGCAAGTAAAGAGTAAAGTCCATTATACAAAGGAGGAGAGGGGGGGTCTCCCCCCATTTTTTACTTAATAACCCATTAAGTAAAAAAAGTGCTCTTTGTGATTTTTTAGGTAATGTTATAGCACTTTGTTGGCGTAAAGGAACTGCTTTTTTGGTACTTGTGGCTCTAAAGTGTAGGCTATTAACTTAATAATATTACAGTGAACCCTCGCTACTTCGCGGTTCGACTATCGCGGATTCACGACTTCACAGATTTTTTTCCATTACGTATATATATATATATATTATAAGAGAAAATATTTAGCGGATTTTCCGGAAATTTCAAAAATAGTTGTGATATATAATTGCTTATCATTTGTGATACATATTGTAGATATCTGTACATTAGTGTAAAGGGTGGTTTGTTAACAGTACTTTGTAAAGGTAGGGTTTTAAAAGTCTGAATACTGATTACCTGTTAAATAAATACTGTAAATATGGTGTCCCTACGTCGCAGATTTTCAGCCATCGCAGCCAGTTCTGGAACCTATCTACCTCGATAAACGAGGGTTCACTCTATTACTATATACTACTAAATGGACTTAGCAAGTTATCTTAATGCTTTATGACGACAAAATAGCAAATAGTTTAAGATCAGTGGATGTTTTTTCTTCCCTTAGCATTTGCCTATGCCACCTATGCCATAGGCTGGCCCTGCCTAACAGCTTGCCCTCCCAGAGACTGTTCAGTGGTGCTCATGCGCCTGTATTTAGGGTCTCAGAAAGGCCTTAAAGTTCCCAGGGTTTAATTCTACTGTTAGCTGGAGGTCTCAAGGTCTTCCAAGCAAATAAACACCCACACAATGTTTCCATGCAACCTTTGAAATCATCGACTGCTTCGTTTGCACGATAGGCCGCAATCGCAAGGAATACTGCGTCTACCTCACACACATAAAACACTGAGGGGAACAATCTTCCCTAACTGGAAATGATTACAACATCATGAAAGAATTTCCCCAACATTTCCTTTTCAAGTCCAGTGAGCACTGACAGAGCTCTTGAAGGCTACAGCAGCAGTTTTTGTTTTAGCTTACGCTCTCAAGTGTAACCATTTAGCAAAGGTTTATAAGGCTCACTCTTTCTTCCTGTTTCTCACAGTTTCTCTCTGTGTGTGTTCATAAGTGTGCGTTTATATACATGGCAGATGCGCCACATGTTCTTTTGCCTCAAATAGAACAGAGTCCGATGAGCCAATTTAATCAGGTTTTATATCTTGATGGAAATGGATTGAGCCCAAGATTCCGCTAAACATTTATTACTTAGAGTGTCTAAGTGAGACAAATAAAGCATGGATGCTGTAAAGTATGGTACAACTTTCCATCAGAGGTGTTTGGTTTTTATTCAGTCTTAGGAGGCCTGGTTAAGGTGGTAAGAAGTACTGAACACTGTTTGGTGGTAAGAACACCATTAGGTGCCTTCTAAAGCTATACTCAAATATTCCAAAGATGACGAATCCCCAAGGTTGACTTGTTTGCATTCAAAATTGCAAAGTTCCACTTATGAAGGTGGTCTGGGTCACAAAATTGGAATTGAGCCCATCATGAAAAATCAGACATTATTGCAAACTAACAAAAACATAGTATTGTTAACAAATAATTATTGGCCTTCAGGTGATTTTTGTCACAAATGCAGTGTCAGCATAGACAGTAGTTGGTGATCTGCATCAATTTGCGATATCATATGATGTCTTTGCTTTAATCAATAGAAGTCCGGATCCTTTTTGAGCATTTTTTTTACTGCTTTACAATTTGCTCTGATAAATTAACTTTAAGAAAGTTTTTTTGTGATTTTTGATTGTTTTTTGTATAATCCCTGCTTCTTTTTTTTTTTTTTTTACAAATCTAGTTTTTTTTATTACAGTACACAACAATACCGAGTTCACATTTAATTGTGGGAACTGGCCGGGAGTAAATGGGAGTGGAATGAGGTTGAGGCAGAGGTCTCAAGGCCAAACAACATTTACTGTGCCACCGGTGCAAAAAAAGAAAAAAGATGTAGATTCTTATAGACTTTTGCCTAGAGACGGGCAATAAGAGTAAGGAGTGCTACTACGTGTACAATCTGATGAAAAAGAAACACACAGTTAGACAGAAACACACATCCCAGGCCTTCTCAGCTGTAGATTTCTTCTGCAATGTAATATAAATTCACATATAGCGCCATCTGCTGTACTGGATGAAACTGGACGTGAGAAAATATCGCTGGACACTTTTGGGAGAAATCCCCGATCTACATTTATTAGTTGACATATCTTTTCAATATAATTCCGTTAGTGATTTTAGTTATGCTTTGTTAAGCACGTGTGTAATTTTGAGCCTGGAAAGGTTGTCTTTCCAACACCTACCATTTAGATCACTGTGAAAAACATATCCTATATATAATTTCTCAATTATAGAGCATTGCTCTTGCCGAAACATAACACAAACCAACATTGCATGCGCAACGCATTATTACATGCGCATGTAATTATGTGCGCAAAAACACAAAATATTTCAATTTGATTTTGATTTGCAATAGTGTTTTGACTTGTATGCGCAAAGTTGATTTGTGTTGTGTTTTTTTATTGGAAGTAATGTTGTGTTCTATTGGGCCACCGATTGTCCCATTAGTGCACACCACATTTTGCAAATAAAGAAAACTATGGAATTGGGGGCGATAGTGAGCTCGTTAAAATGTTAGAGCTTCTGGTCGAAGAAGAACGCATCCTCTGGCTCCACTTGCATGAATTGCATGGTCGTGGACATTTTTGGACTTTGAAAGTAATTTGAAAATATGACAGAATTGGGTTTTTCCATGTTTCAATATCCATGTTTTGCATATTTCGTGGTATATCACGCCACCAACTCATCACAGAAAGGATCCAGTGGGAAGAAAAATAGTATAGGCACTGCTATGACATTGGTGTGAAACCTGGAACGTCTGCCAAGATATTTTAGCATTCGTGTTGAAAATAAATGTTGAACTGTGAATACGTTTATGCAAATGAATAAATACATTTAAATAAATGATTTTTTTGTCAGTTCTTGCTCCCCCTGGGATTTGAACCCACAACTTTTGGGTTGTTAGCACAATGCTCTACCAACTGAGCCACAGGAAAGCTGTGATGGACCTGACTGCGGTAAAGTGAGCCGCGTCTTGTTCTGTGTTAATATATTTACTGTGGTATTGTATTAAACGAGCTCACTACTGCCCCCTTTATGTGGTTCTATATTTACACATTATATTTGAAGCACTATCATGTATACGAGCTCACTAGCGCCCCCACTAATGCACACCACACATGAAACACAACACAAATCGACTTTGCAAGCACAACACAATTTAAAGTTTTATTCATGTTTTTGATTTGCTGTTGTTTTTTATTTTCAGTAGCATTGTGCACACAACGTTGATTTGTATTTTGTGTGGTGCACTAATGGGCCACTGTAGTTGGCAGTCTGTAATAGTTAATAGAAATAGCGACGGTCTCTCTTTGTTCCTAGCTCACCACTGAGGAAACTATAATATGCAATGATTTAATCAATTCTTGTTTTATATTTTGCATAACACAACAAATTGTGTGATATGCACAAGCTGCATTCTGAAATCATACAATGCCAAAAGCGCCATGATGCACTTTACGCTGCCTGCGTTCTCTCACAAGTGAATCATTCTTTCTATGAGAAATCCTATATGTCACATGGATAAATGTTATGCAATGCAATGTGTGATGAAAGAGGGAATTGTTGGATGTTTCAGAGGCAGGTTATTAAAGCATGCATGGTTGGATTAATTCTCCAAAGGGAATCTGAGCTGATTCAGTGCTGTTTCCCATTATGAGCAGAATAACACATGCATGTTCTTTCGGCAACTACTCAGCTGCTCGAATGTCAGCACGGATGGATGGTTTTGTGGCATTATCGAGGAAATCCAGCCGCGTGTTTCTGAATGAGCCCCGTAGCACATTTTTCTCTGCAGATTAGCTGCTCGAATCTGCTGACCTTGAATTACAACATATGTGTAATAAGGCAGACGTTATAAAAGATAAATAAACATATCCTTGCTTGCTTGGGATTAGATGAACATACAGATTAGAGCAACCTTTTTAATTAAACTTAGATCTTAATGACTTATATAGAGTCATTTACTTTATTTTTATTTAACATATTTTATTTAAACTATTTTTTTCATATTTTATTTTATTTAAAAAGTTCCTACTATCTTTGAATGTGAGTTAGTATCGCGTTCCATTCATCATCATTTTAGCTTCAATTTTACTTGCAATTCTTCACTGGTTCTTTGCAGGTGTGAAGGTTCTTTAAAGCACTTTTTTCTATAAAGAACCCATTAAGTAAAAAAAATGGCTCTTTGTGATTTTTGAGGTACTGTTATAGCACTTTGTTGGCGTAAAGGAACTGCTTTTTTGGTACTTGTGGCTCTAAAGTAGTTCTTTGTTGTTTGTCTTGGTTACAGATTCTGGTCTTATATATCATAGCAGCCTTTATTTTATACATTTGATGGCTCTAAATGGCATGTTTAAACATAAGTGTTAATAAAGCTTCCTCTATGATTTTCGAGCCAAAGAACCAGATTTGGTTTTATATAGAACAATCCCTTTTATTAGAGTGTAGACAGCTCTTTGGCAACCTGTATGTTACTCAAAGAAAGCTTGTATCAAAATTATTTTAATTTGTAATACAATTAATAATAGATGCTGTATTTTTGGTGCAGGTTTACTGCTGTTATAGCATTCCTTCATCCGCTGTATATCTTCATATAACTCTTTGCTGACCTCTGGGGTTTAGTAAGGGGAATGCAACGATCTGTGGTGTAGGAAAAGAAAAAAAGAATCACTGATCTCATATGTTTTGGAGTTAAATCAGAGACTAAAGCAAAACAAATCACACAAAATTGGTTACATTCATAATGACATATTTATTTAGCCCGTGCTTCTGTGGGTTTCCCTCACAATCTCAAAGACATGCTCCCAGGTTAATTGAAGGATCTAAATTCCCCTTATAGGTGCGATTGTGTGAGTGAATGTATGTGTTGCCCTGCCATGGACTGGTAACCTGTTCAAGTGTGTGCCAGGAGATAGGCACCAGCAGTCCCCCGTGACCCACAAAAGGGAATAAGCTGGTTTGGAAATGAATGAATATTTATTTTATTACAGAACAAATTTGCTGTTTAACCCTTAGAAGTCTGGGACCTTTTTGAGTGTTTTTTACTACTTCACAATATGCTCTAATAAATTATCTTAACATTTTTTTTGTGTCAATGCTTAAAATAATTTATTTTAATACAACCTTAGCTTCATTTTTTACAAGTATTTTTCCAGATGTACATTTTGTCATTTTACAGCAACAATAAAAAATGTTGAGACAAAATAAAAAAATAATGAATCCTACTAAAAAGCAAAAACAAGGTCAAAACGATGTGAAATCTGTATTTTAAAAAAAGCAGGTGAACCGCTCTTAAACCGTATACACTGTTCCAAGCACTTTTTGTGTTTTTCTGCCAGAAAAATACAAGCCATATCACAGGTCTTGTACTTCCAAGGGTTATCCCTTCTTTTCACCACTAGATGGCACTGATTGCACCAATTTGGGGTCTGTAAAACTGCAAGACGATTACACATTTTACTGTTAATTGCCTAGCAAATTATGGGTGATAACTCTTGTAATGTTAATTTAAAATCAAAATGAAACACCAGCTGGGTCGCATCATTTGCGTCAAGGGTTAAAGTTAACAACGTTAAACTTGTAATAAGTTAAATATGGATGATTAAAGGGAATACATTTAGTTTACTTCGGTTCAATTATTCAGCCATCTTCCCAGCATATTAAAAGCAGTTTTCCTTGATTTGAAAATTAGCATAATTGCTCCTACGGTTATTTATATTTAAATCACATTTTTCTCTTTTGTCACAGCAAATTTTTCTAAACAAAGAATATTTTCAGAAATATAAACAAAGATTGATGTGTAAAATTATTGAGTAAATTAAAAATTAAAAACTTTGGGCTACTACCTTTTGCCTTCAACCTGAACCATTTCTTCTAGATTCACCTGCAGAAAGGTGGGGATTTTGTGGATTATAGTCAGGTGTACGATCAACCAAGTATCAAGTAGGTAACAATGATCATCAATGTCTCACAAGGATTGAACTGAAACAGCTGTGAAGGAGGTTTAAACCTAAGTGAGGAACAGTCAAAGTTTGTTACCAAGGTGAGGTTGAGAAAAACACTTGTCAGGGCAAGATTGTGCACAGCAACAACTCTCAAGGATGTTAGTGCAGCAGATGCAAGATACATCAAGTTATTTCCCCTTTGAAGATGGAAGATATCCAACTCAAAGATCTGGCCAGAAATCAATGGAAGAGTTGCAGCCAACATGCATACTTCCGATGTGAGAGGCCAGGTTACTCAAATATACCTGACAACATGGAGTGCAGAAAAATGGCACTGTGAGCTCTGGACAAATGTCAACATTTTACACATTTACTGTAACAAAAGGCATTTTGTTTGTCGAAGGCTAGGGAGGTACTATATTGAGTGTTTGCAGGCAACAGTGAAGAATGGTGGGGGTTTCTTAAATGTTTGTGGCTGCAATTCAGCAAATGGTGGTGGACTTTTTTCAGGAATAATGGTATTCTCAATGCAATAACCTTAAACATGCCAAAGTCCTTAAGAACTGCATTGTAAAGAAGAACAAGAAGAACTGAAGGGATATCATGACCCCCGAAGAGGCCTGATCTCAACATCATCGAGTGTGTCTGGGATTGCATTGAGTAACAAAAGGACGCGAGAAAGCCACATTTGATCTGCTGTAAGTTCTCCATGAACTCACCAACCGAGTTCCTTAAATAACTGTAAATATATCGAGAAGAGTTGCCACACCAAATATTGAGCGTTTATACAGCATAGAGCATTTTTCCCATGTTCCGAAAAGCTTGGCTCAGTCCTGTATGTTTAAAAAATCCAATGCAGTATGTTAAGTATGTGCTTTTTATGCTTTAATGAGGTTAACAAAGTTAAAGACAGCATGGAATTAATGCAGGCTAAAGAAAGTTAAGAATGTAGAGACTTAAGTGATCTTTTTTCACCTCTGGCCCAGATTTGTCTCATCGCTGTGTGTTGCTGTAACCTTCATGTGTGACGGAGGTAATGGATACTCTCTGGTGTTATTCCGCACACCCAGAGACTGAACAGCAAGACTGGGAAATGTCAGCAGGACTCTATGCGTCTTCGTTCAGTTATGTTAAGCATCTGAAGCATCCAAGCACTAATACCACACAGGGTCTCAAATCATCGAGTACTGAAAATGTAATTTTAAGTTTAGTGTGACAATGCTAACAACTTGTTTTCAGTTCTTACACAAACTTCTCATTGGATTGCATCTGAGTACTCTAATTTGATTTGTCTATACCCTTTAATCCAACACGAAGGTCATGACAGCTACCTGATCCGAAAATAGACCACGTGGAGCTCAAAAGTGTCTCGTAGTATTAGTAGAAAGAGCATGCATGAGACCAGAAGAGCCTGATACAGAATCTGAGTGTTTTTCATGGATATTTCCACACTTGTTGGTGAGATAATCACAGCTAAATTCACAGATATTATTTTGAAATCACTGCGTTTTTTTTATTTAGGCAGGAAGATGTGACTTACCTTTTGTTTCATTTTGATTTCAAATAGAATGTGTAGGTTTCAGAAGGTTATTAGTTTTTATATTTATTTATATAGTGGTGAAAAGAAGAGACAAACCTCGCAAGTACAAGACCTGTCAAAGGGCTTGTGTTTTGTTCTGGCACAATAATCACAATGGCTGAAAAAGAGCTTGGAACAGAGAGTTTCGCTTTTTTTTTTTTTTTTTTTTACATTTTTTATTCAAGTTTCACATTGTTTTGACCTTGTCTTTGCTTTTGAGGGGGATTTATGAATCTTTATTTTATAAAACAAAAACTGTTTTTTTTTTCAACCTGTCTTGTCCTTCTTAAAGGCCGCCACATGAGAGGGTGGAGCTCCTCTGGAAGCTTTTTAAAATGTATTTATTTTTTTATTCCAAGGTTCACGTTAATTACATCAGGACAGGAGGGTGTTAATAGAAAAGGGGTATGGGGAAGGAGTCAGGAGAGAGAAGAATTCACTAACTGAACATATGACAGCAGATTGTTCTAGAAAAAAAAGAAAGTAAATAAAAAAGTACAACATTCACAGTCTGCAGTTACAGAACAGTTAATGTTCTATGCAGGATGACCATGAGGCCATTTATAATACAAATGATAGAACATGGATTGAGAGCGGACCGAACCATACGCATTACATTATGATCTGATCTGAACAGACACTCACAGACAAATGAAATAAATAAATTAGTATTGTAAGAAGTACCTAAGACAGGAAGCCTAAACCATAAGCAGCAACCGAACGCCACAAAAAATAAAATAAAATAAATACTACTTGGAATGCTGGGTGTGTACTAAAAAATTGCCACAAAAACCGTTTTAAAGGTAATTTATTAATAAAAAATGTGGATACATTTATAATAAAATGAAATTATTAAAAAGCACTCAAAAAGGCCTCAGACTTCTAAGGGTTAATAGTTGTGTTATTTTACTAATGTGTTCAGTTTTGTGGTGCTGTTTTAGTGTCAATATTGTGTGCATTTAAAGAGACCTTTTATGGAACTGGTGCGACTCCGGGCATCTTCCAGTCACTTTTCCAATGTATGTGGTCACTTCTCGCTGCTGACTGCTGTCATAGTCCTACGGCGAACCCTCGACTGCTGTGATCCTGCATCTTGCTGATAAAAGGCTGTTTATTCATTGCCTTGTCAAGTTACTTTCTTCAAATCTCAACCCAATATAAAATACAAAATAAAAGTCTGACAAAATCATGATTCCGCCCACAACAACCTCTCCCTTGAGCAGAGATGATGACATTTTATCTGGTGATGGAGAAGTGTGACACCCCATGCCCTAAGTGTTCTTTTTGGAACTTTGAATCAGACCATATATGATCTGAGTGGAGTTAAAATTAACACTTTAAGTGATAAATCCATTCGTTCATACATTCATATCAAGCACAACAAACCCACTCAAGCACAGGGCGCACATTTAAACTCCTTCTAGGAAGGTTTACAAGTGTTGAATTGACACTGCTAAATTTACAGTGTAGACTAAACTGGCAATACATACACAGCTCCATATGAGGCCCATGGGATAGAAGAGGTGGCCTGAGCACCTGCTGGCATTTTCAGTCATTGCATTGTATAAAGTGTCAGTGAGTGGTACTCATGTGTAATGTCACATTCAAATGAAAAGCTCTAGGTTAAAAGTAGGCTATCATACATCTGGAATCATTTCTAACGTGAACTCCAACTCTCAGAATACCTTATTTGTGTGTTTAAATCAAAACAGTGTAAAAGATGTTGTCTTTAGTATTTAGAAGATATTTTGAATGCTTAAATTTGGTTTCATAGTGGACTTGCTAAGTTCCAGTCTGCACAATAAAAGCATCAGTTAATGTATCGTAGAAAAACTTACAGTGAGGGAAATTACGACTGTATGTATGCATTCATTCATTCCTTCATCATCTTTCCCGCTTGTTCCCTGTCGGGGTCATGGGGGTCGGCGAGGGTCTCCAGTCACTTCAGGCAAGAGGGTGCTAAGATTTAAATATGAGTAAAATGGACTGCGCTTCCAAAAATGACACCTTTTTGTAAAAACACTTAAAAAATGGCACTTTTGAGCATCTCAAACTTTAATGAACTCCTCCTAGAGATTCGGTCTGTTCACCTGCAAACTCCATCAGTCTTATCTTTCGCTATACATTCTTTCATTCATTCATTCATTTTCCTTCCCGCTTAATCCCTTTCGGGGTCACTATCTCCAGCGCACATCGGGTGAGAAGTGGAAGTGCACCCTGGACAGATCGGCAGTCCATCACAGGGCAATCTTAAGGTATGTTAAAGGAGGTTAAATTGCGAAATTGACTTTGTTAAACTTTGTGCGCAGAGTGGCCATTGAAAGTCGACATTTCGCCATAAAGAGGAAGTTGTTATTAACTCAGACATACAGCTCCTTCTCACAAAATTAGCCCGTGGCACTGCTGAGGGGTTATGGAGGCCCAGGATGCTTCGATAGCTGCCTTAAGCTCACCCAGAGTGTTGGGTCTTGCGTCTCTCTATCCTAGAGATTCTCTATGGGGTTTATGTCAGGAGAGATGGCAGGCCAGTTGAGCACCAGTAATACCATGGTCAGTAAACCAGTTACCAGTGGTTTTGGCATTGTGACCAGGTGTCAGGTCGTGCTGAAAACTTTTCATGAAGTGCTTCAAAATCTCCTGATGGTACGGTACCCCAGACCATCACTGACTGTGTGTACTTGACACTGGCCATTAGGCATGTCCCTCTCCCCAGTCTTCCTCCAGACTCTGGCACCTTGATTTCCGAATGACATGCAGTATTTGAGCAACAGTCCAGTGCTGCTTCTCTGTAACCCAGGTCAGGCGCTTCTGCCGCTGTTTCTGGTTCAAAAGTGGCTTGACCTGGAGACTGCAGCACCTGTAGCCTGTTTCCTGCACAAGCCTGTACACGGTGGCTCTGGATGTTTCTACTCCAGACTCAGTCGTTCTCCACAATCTTCCTCAGGGTTTGTTCACCTCGTTGTTGTGCAGCTTTCTGGCACACCTTTTCCATCCCACAAACTTCCCACTGAGGTGCCTTGATACAGCACTCTGGGAACAGCTATTCGTTCAGAAATTTCTTTCTGTGTCTTAGCCTCTTGCTTGAGGGTGTCAGTGATGATCTTCTGGACTACCCATGATTGCAGTTTTGAGATATGAACCAGGCTGGGAGTTTTTAAAAGCCTCAGGAATCTTTTGCAGGTGTTTAGAGTTAATTAGTTGATTCAGATGATTAGGTTAATAGCTCGTTTAGAGAACCTTTTCATGATATGCTAATTTACGCTAGTTTTCATGAGCTGTATGCCAAAATCATCAATATTAAAACAATAAAAGGCTTGAACTACTTCAGTTGTGTGTAAATGAATCTGAAATATATGAAAGTCTAATGTTGATCTAGCCTTCTTCCTTGATGGCATTCTTGATGTAGCCCCACCTCCACCTTGAACTCCTCTGTCTGACCTACAGCTCATCTCACTATTGTCATACTCCTCTCATACATATCTTGAACTACTTTGACGTACTTCTCTGCCACTCCTGACATCCTCATACAGGACCATAGCTCCTCTCTTGGCACCCTGTCATACATATTTTCTAAATCCACACAGACGCTGTGCAGCTCCTTCTGACCATCTCTGTACTTCTCCATTAACATTCTCAGAGCAAAAATTGCATCAGTAGTGCTCTTCCTGGGCAGGAGAAGCCATACTGCTGCTCATAAATATCCACTTCCCTTCTTAACCTAGCTTCCACTAATCTTTCCCAGAGTTTCATTGTGTGGCTCATCAACTTTATGCCTTTGTAGTAGTTACAACTCTGCACATCACCCTTGTTCTTAAAGATTGGCACTAGTACACTTCTCCGTTCCTCAGTAAAGTAAAGAACCTTTACATTTGATTAATATATAAGTATTTCCATTTTAAATAACAGTATCCAAATAAGAAATATACTATACAAGGTCTTTATGTTGTAAGTTCTTCTTTGCTGTGCTGAGCACTCTGCATTGGTTAGACGATAAATACAGCAGTTTTTCTGCCGATGAGAGCATTTCATCAAATGACCATTGTAACAACTGCAATTAGAATCTGACATTTTGATATAACATCTTTCATCTCAGTGAAGGGAGCTGATAAAAGCATGGCCCTGAGGAGTAATAGCCATACATAAACATGTACGTGAGTCATATTAGCGTCTCTGTGCAAATTAGACGCGCCAGTAGGGTTTATGCTTCTAAAAGTACCTCATTCAAGGTTTACTTTAGCAGCTTTACTGACGCGCCGGTTTAAAAGTGGACAGCTTGGGTTTACAACTTCAGCACTTCTTGTCAGAGAGAAAGCAGAAAGAGTCAATCACATTTAGATTTGGAAGGAAATGGTGTTGCTTTTTATAAAAGCCAAGTGAAACATGATTTAACCTGCAACCAACATCTTCAATCAAAGACAATGTAAAGCTTTATAATCTCCAGCCATCCAATCACACAAGATTAGACAGAGACATGCAGGTTTTTATGCGAAGGGCTTCTGGTCATATACTCATGGCTGGGACTGCAGGTGCTCTTTTTCCTTCCTCGTAAAGGTAATCACTAAAAATACAGGCCTGTAATCTGCTTAAGGGAACCAGGAAAGAACTCACAGCAGGGGCTCAGTGCTGCTTCACCAACAACACAAATAAACCCTGGCGATCTGCTCTTTAATCTCATACCTGTTCTTCAGCCAGGACACTGCTCACTATTGCGTGATCGCGCAGATTTATCGTAATCTTGCAGGGCATTTCCTCTCACTTCTTTTGCTGACCAGTGCAGTGAACAGAGGTTTTTTTGGATATGCCAAATTTACCCAATCTGAACAGTTTTGGCAAACTGTGCGGCTCGAGCCGTAGCGATGACTCTGTGGTTCTGGATCGGGTGAAACGAAAGAATTCAGTTCGGAGGATGTCCATCATTGAAGATGGGAATGTGGCCGAGGTGCTCTATCTTATTCCAAAGCAGTCGATGATGGAGCAGCTACCTTTCCTGAATCCTACAGAGTATCTGATCCTAGAGAAGATGGCACCTCCATGCATGCCACCGGGTAAGGGAAGATACGGGAAACATTAGACTGTGGTGGATGTTTTTGAATGTTGCATGATTAGTTTTATTACGCAGTCATTCAGTTATTTTCTTCAAATAAATTGATGTGATTGATGCAGTTTAAAGCGAAACCATGTGTCTGAAGCATCTAAATTTGTACTCAGAAATCTAACAAAATAGAACTTTTGTGTACCACCTACGTAAAAAGCAGGGTTCATCAATGCAATTTTTAAAGGGAAATTGGTTTCCATACAATAAATCGAACACTGTCTGGGGTTTAGAGTGTGATTATATTTACTTAAGATGTTTTAAATAAAGTGCCAAATAAAACTCAATCTATTTAATTATTTTATTTGTAATAAAGTAAAATACTGCAAATTACAACGAAACCCTTAAAAGCCACAATAATCAAAAGCATATGTGAAACTAACATCAAAACAATTGAGTATATTAACACAAATTTTGACTCAAACATTATAATTTGTTTTTAAGTTGTATTGTTTATTCAGAATGTATGGTTCATCAACAGGTGATAGGTTTCCACCAAATCTTTTGAATACTGTGACTTTTTTGGAGTTACAATGCTATATCAGAATTCATTATGTTCATTTCTCAATTTATGAGTATTTATTTATTATTACAAAGAATTTTCTATTACTATTTCTTATTTGATTTTTTTTACCCTTTAATTCTTTGTGCTGTTAAAATAGTGACAATATTTGCAAGTTCCATTAGATTTCCAAAAATATATAATAATTCTTCAGATATTGTCATGTAGCAGAACAGCAGGTAATCCAGCAGTGTACTTTTGTGTTTCTGGAGCTCCAGAACTTTTTTATTGAGCATAAAGTCTTTAGGTGTAGAGCAGGTCTACAATGCGTTGTGTTTGTATTGTAGTAGGAAGTGAGGCTAATCAACTGTCTGAGCTGAAAAGCAACCCTGTCCTGCTGGCAGATTAGTGTATGGTTGCCCTAACGACAGACTCCTGCCCTAATATCACGTCATTTCTCTTTTTAAAATCTCTAGTCCTAGTTTTACGAATCCACTGTTTTCCGATGGAGTGTAGAGGCAACAGACAGCATGGTTTATATTTTATAAGTGGTATGCAGATACCTGATTTATTATGTAATACACTGGTGATGCCTTACTGGTAATGGTAGATGCACACTGTACACCCCAACAAACAAGTTCACAGTACTCACAACTGTTTTTTGTGTGGAAACAGTTACTCCAAAGTATTGATTATCACTTAGTATACATTTGAAAATCGATGATTAGTACAAACAAAAAGGAGAATTTTAACTTAAGAAATAGGGTTTCTCGACTTTGTAGGGTAGTCGGTTAAAAAATGCTCTTTAAAAAAAGTTTGCTCTTTTGTTTCAACCTGATTGTCTTCCCCTTTACGTCTTTTATTCTTATCTCGTAACTCATAAATGTCGGAAATAAATACAATGTTTTTTTTTTTTTTATATTATTTTTTTGGGCTTTTTCAACACACAGGAAATTACTTTGAGAGGAAGAGAAGAGGGGGGGGGAGGTTGAAAATTGGCATTGGGTTTGGGATCTGAATTCATATTGCCCTGTGCAACTAGGCAACACTGCATCATCCATTAGACCCCTTTAACCCCTTAAAAGACTCCTTCATGCAGCTCGTAAACGGTCAGATCTACAGTTCACACTGACTGACTCACCAGAGTAAATTTGCGTTCCTGGTTCTTCACCTGTTTCCTGTATCCACCGCTGTCTTTCAGGAACCTCTGCTGTCTCCTTCTCTTGTACTGTGAAGGTTAGCATTTCTGCCTTTCAACAGACCACCGATGTGTGCAGAGACTTCTTAGGGTTAAATAGTGACAAATGACTTGAGACATGAGAAGATTTTGAGAGTTGATCGTTTGGGAAGTGATTCCTCTTCTGCAGGGCTACGTAAACCTGACTGTAATCTTTAACGTTTGTGTAGGGTGGCAGCTCATGCAAGGAAACAGTGAATGAAGTAATTATGGCTTTAAAGAGCCAATCAATCATTTAGAGTACAGCCAGGGGAAGACTGGATCCCTCTGTGCTGCCCTGCAGGAAGCGGAAGTCTGATGGCACACATAATATTACTATTTTGCAAACAATATCAGTGCTTTTTCAAAGCAACACTGTACTACAGTTAACTTGGACAAATTCAGTCAAGTCCTATCTTGAAATAGAGTAGATTTAATACACATTCAGATTTGTGGTGGTGGGGGGTGGGGAGTGGACACAAATTAAAAATAAGGATTACAATAATTGTTTAAGAGTGTTGTGGACACACAAAGCCATGTCTACGGCAGCATCTAGCTTTTTTCCCTCCTTCTTTCTGACAAAAGCTGTTTCATTTCAACAGTAAGGTATACTTCAAGTTATTTATTCACCCCCCCTCACCCACAACACACATAGACACACACACGCACACGCGCACACACACACACACATGCACCCCTTCCCCTACTAATCTCTTTAAACCGTATCGTCCCATATTCTTCTGGGTTTTTCAGTTATGGACAGTTTTGGCACCAGTGACTTGCTTTGTCCGCTAATACCATCCAAAATATCTCTCCTTTGTCTGAACCCTCTTATAAAAGGACTTTGATTCACCCATAAACTACACCAAAAATAAATTGATATTAAACCTAAAGTTTGGAAATGTACTTGTTTATTTTTTTCTCTATAAAGTTGGTAGAAAATAAAAACCAAGGTTTGTAGTGCAACTTAGCTGGATTTTAAAAAGAAAAAATTTGAGTGGTATATTGCAGCTTTTAGAGATTTAAATCTTAAAGGGTTGAGACAATTACATTTATCTAACTTCCAAACACTGCTCAACGATGACCTCAATATTTGAAGCTGGATTGGTTGCATATTTTTCACAGAGAACTTGGAGCTAAATAAGTGATTCTCATTCACGTACAGCAGCTCATTTCTGTGCAATTCGTCAGGACACCCCCATTCTCTCATACGAACTCCCTCTACTGCAACTGCACCAGAGTGAATATTAATAACGCCTCTCAATAATCTCCCCAATTCAATTGTCTGCCTTCTAATCCTATAATACCAAGCGCGCCCATCTGATCCCTCAAAGGCCAGTAACTCACACCTCTCCCCTAAAATCAAATGTTGTATTATCTCACAGGTATGCGGGTCAACACATTCATTCAGTTGGAGGGCTAAACACAACCGTCAGCACTTCAGAGAAGTAAACAGTGCTAATCAGAGCCGATGGGGAACAATGGGATGCTGGGCTTGTATGAGGGAGAGAGCAGTAAGAAATCAAAATGTACAGTACTCCACATCGATTTATTTCTTTCTTTTTCTATTTCATGAGCTGTCGGAATTCTTTTCATCATCCCTTCATTTAAGCCAAGTACTGCATCTTAATGCACAAGGATGTAAACAAAGGCTGTTTGTGTCTTGCCAAAAACCTCCATCTTAAAGGCTACAGCTACAGGGATAAAAATGTCCATAAAAATACTGTAAAAAAGGAGCGATAACCGAATCATTTACAGTGAGCAACCGTTATTAGGTTTACAGAGCATGACCTTAAATTTAACAGTTAAAAACATGAAAATACGGTTAATTGTTATGAATTTAACAATTCAAAAATGTATTGTTTTTTTTAAGAAACCCATTTGAAAACCCACAAGATAACTAAATGTTTCGTCAATTTAAGTGCATCGTGATATTTTAATCAACTGTTTTTACACGTGTAGATGACGTGAATTATTGACACTTTTATGCATCTCACTGGAAAAAGGATTCAAATTAACATACTCGTGTAATCCTGGACATCTATTTGTATGTGTAGTTGCATATTATTTCATTTTCAATAAGTTTTCTGAAGCACTTGTTTTGTCTTATTTAAACATCCGCGGACCATCAGACTCTGACTGAATTTCGACGTCGGCATCAGGACGATGTTTGATGGGCTTTTGACTAATAAGCTTATTAAAGAATATCAATCGATTCTATTGGCGTGAGCTTCAGAAATGATCTTTTTTTTTTGCTTTTGTAGCATTCATCAACTTCATCTCCCAACTGATCTGCTCAATGGAAGAGTCTCTCACTTGTTTATCAACAATGAACACAGAGGGCTAAAGGATGTGCACAAACTTTGATGTTTGATCGCTAAATTGCTGTTTAAATCTATCTTTATGGTTGCCAAGGTAGAATTTGTGGTTGCTATGGATGGGTCACTGACATCATACAAAGTTCCATATGCTAATATGAGTAATTTAAACCAACCCTCATGTCACTATGATTTTCCTTAGCCGAGATAGTTATATGCCAAGTTGGTTACTATATTAAACAGTCAAGTTGCTATGGAGGGTTCAGTGACATAATTTAAAGTTTCGTTTGTCACTATAAATTATTTAAACCAACCCTCATGACTAAAGCTGAGATGAAAATTTGATTGCTAGGGAGCTGTCAGTGATGTCATACAAATGTACATTTTTATTATGATTAATATAAACAAACACCCGTTTTATCATGTTGTATTTATTTATATTTATTTTATATATTTATTTTCAATGGCCATTAAAAGTCAATGGTAAATTTTAACCCCACACCAACCACTGCGCAAAAGTATTTGAACCCCTATATTAGAAGGCTTTAAAAGTACTTATAGTGGCTATTGAAAATAAATGTCTTCAAGATGAAGCATAATAGTGAAATTGGGTTTGTTTGTGTTAATTGCAATTACAAATTAAAAAAAATTATTTTCTTATCTCAGCTTTGGTAAATGATAAAGACATGTTGGTTCGTTTAAATAACTTTTAGTGACAAAGGATACATTATGTTATGATACTGACCCCTCCATAGCAACCTGACTGTTTTACCATAGCAACAATTGTGGCACCAAATGACAAAATTTACCTTGGCAACAAATCCATTTTGCTAATAAAAATACTTTTAAGCACCACTTTTATAAGACTATTTAAGTTTAAGTGCAAGCCCTCTGGTTTATCTTTTTTTTCATCAACACCAAGATGGGTGTCTTTTTTTAATATATTTATGAGTATTTGTATAATTTTCATATAGCTGAGTGATTTTTTAAAGATTTACTAGGTGATATTTTACTAATACATAAAGTACCACTCATTGTTTATGTGACCAGAGGGGCGGGGCCAAGTAAGTGTTAATGCTTTAGCCAGCCATTGATGCTGCATAATTACATCAAGAATCACATGACCATGAAGAATAGTGTGATTTTAGTACGTTGATCTGGTTTTACAAATCATCGAAATCTAGTAGTTTAACATTTTTAATTACAAAAACATACATATTTGTAATTAGCTTTCTTCGAACACCCTCACTTGTAATTCGCATTGCACATTTGGCTTCAAGAGTCTGAGCGAGGAACGTTGCTCTCTTTGAAGAATTTGAGGTGGTGTCTCTGGCTGGCGAGGATTACGCCTGTGGAATCTGCATTTGTCACACACATGGCAGCTGCAACCTGGTTATTTCAGAAGAGCTGGGGCAGAGTCCACAAACACACACACACACACACACACACGCACACACGCACACACACAGACAAAGGGGTGGTTTGCTAAAGAAGAACTAGCCAGCAGTTGCTGAGCGGCTGCTTGGTTAGAGAGTGTGAGCTCTATCTGCTGTCACCTCTCTCTCTCTCTCTCTCTCTCTCTCTCCATCTCTCTTCCATCATCTCTGCACGTTTGGATTCAGTAAAGCAGGAGAAGCCCAGGAAGACAGAAGCAGCGTAAACTATTCCTCTGATCCTGCCAGTCTGCAGACACAGAGGAGCCAATGGTCATGGTGAAGGAGAAAGGTAGCAATACTGCACAGCTCTGGGTGTGGAGGCGCTGAGAGAGAGAGAGAGAGAGAGAGAGAGAGAGAGAGGGAAATCCAGGCCAGTGTGGGAGATGTGTGTGTGCATGCTGCTGGATGTAGGGAGGACAGTTTGGATTGCGGTGGATGAACGATGCCGAATTTGCCTCCGCATGGATCAGATGGACGAGGAGTTGCTTGTTATGTGGAATATGGAGATGGAGTTTTGATTGTTACTGGGAAATAATGAAATTGCTGAAATGCATTGCTGATATTGGCAACCTTTGAGTTTTGTGAGTGGAGAGAGTTTCATTGTATATTTATTATTTGAGCGAAGTATTTCTTAACCGATGTGCAGTTTTTTCTCAGTCAGAGAACAGTACCCTTGTTTTCCAAACGAAATAAAGCAGAGCAGATTGTTGTTCAAAGGTCTTTTATAAAATACAGGTATGTTTGATAATATATAATTTATAACTGACACTTTTGTCAATAAAGCACTTTACAAAATGGGTGTCGCTTCAAAGCAGCTTCACTGACTGACATTTTAAAAAGTGGGTCTGATTTTTAAAATATTGATCAAATTAGTGGAAAATAGAAAAACTAATCAACCTAAGACGTGACTAGATTCAATCTGAGATTTGGTAAATATTACATTATGCAGTAGTTCCATTACTAAATTTAATTTAAACATCAAACATAAAGTTTACATGTTCAGCACATTTCAGTTTGGTTCGAGCCCCTACTGGGGCTCTGCTGAATGTTTGCATGGGTCTCCCAATGCTTATGTGGGTTTCTTTCTGCACAAGACAAAATATAGTCGATTTAAACCTGTGATAAACGGGTGGGGTGCCTGAAGTTCCTTTTAACCAATGTGAGAAGAACCCTGTAACCCTAGAAAGGACTAAACAAGTCAAGATGATTGATGGATTGGTGCGAATTTTAAGTAATAACTTGAGCTCTAACGATACACACGGCTCACGATACGATACATACCTCAGTATTATGTCTACGATACGATATGCATCACAATATTTTACAACACTATTTTAACCAACTATTGAATTAAAAAAAAGGAATTTAAAAGGTTTTGAGACTACAAGCCAAGAAGACTTGGGTCAAGTTTGATTTGTTTGAGAGCATTTAATACCATCCATTCACTAGGGGGCAGTGTTAATGTTTGAATTAAGTGATCTTTTTTTTAGTCTAATTGACGGAGAGAGATAAGTTAATAATCTTTCTCATTTAAAATGTGAGTAAAGGATTATTGTCTTCTAGTAAATATTGAAGACAAGGTAAAGAAGTTTCAGAAGTGACTAGAATCACAATCACTCCAGGAAGTAAATACTCTTCAGCTCCTAAACGATAGTTACACGCCTAGTAATAACTAGTTTCAAGGTTTTTTTGCAAGTCCTGCACTATATGTTCTTATAGTAGTTACCATTAAAAATAAGATAAGTAATTAAAAATTAATAATACTCAGTTTTGCTGAAATGTACTTATAGTTAATTATGTCTGCATCAGCAACAGGAGTTAAAAAGTCATATATCGGTGAATCAATCAAAAATGTCATGCTTGTACATTGTATATGACTTGGAAAATCTCTTTATCCCGTAATCTTTGTCTTGGAGTCTTATTTGGATGATTACTTTGCCACTGAACTAGTGTTTAGCATGTGGGCTCCACATTTTGTTGTGCAAACACGTTGAGTGTTTATTATTATAATCCAAAAGACCATTTGAAATATTTTGACCTTTGTTAACATTTGTTTGGTCTGGCACATTTTCCAGAAAGTCTTTCAAAAAATGTCTAATATTGTGGGTTTAAAAGTATCTGAAATACATCAGTGTTTCTTAACCCTTAGTAGTCTCACAGCAGCTGTTTTGAATTAAGTAGGAATGCCACAACCCAGCAATTGTTTAAGTTTGATTTCAAAGTATAATGTGTAGGTTTTAAAAAGGTTATTAGTTTTTACATTCTGGTTTAAACAAACATAAGTCATCACACATAATTTGCAAGGTAATTCAAATTACAATATGAGAAAATTATCGCCTTTCAGTTTCATTTTACAGACCCAAAATCGGTGCCATCAGTGCCATCTAGTGGTAAAAAGAAGTAATAACCCTTGGAAGTACAAAACATGTAATATGTCTTGTATTTTTCGGAGTTCTGGCACAAAACAATTGCAATAGCACAAAAAATGCTTGACCAGGTTTATAAGCTTTGGGAGATGTTCACCTGGTTTTTGATACATTTTTCACATTGTTTTGACCTTGTTTTTTCTTTTTTTATTTTGTCTCAAAATTTGTGATTGTTGTTATAAAACATTACAATTGTTCTCAATTTTTTATAGTAGAAAATGTTCTAAATATAATACACAGAATTGTATACTTTGTTGAACAATTTTATATTTGTTGTGAAATTATTGTAATGAAAAAAAGAACTAAAAAATGTAATATAATGAAAAAAAAGAACTGAAAAAAACAGGGGTTTTACTAAAACATAGAATTGTCCAGAAATAGCACTTTTAGCATAGCTTAGCATATACAATTGAATTCTAGTAGACCAGTAGCATTCAAAAATCTAAAATACAAGTGTTTTGTATTGTGTAGTAGTGGACTGTGCGCTGGACAATTATGCACGGTTCTGCATTGGGATGTGGGTTCAAATCCATCATCATTTTCCAATCCACCCACATCTCTTCCTGTAATCAACCTATCTTATCTGTTCAGAAAAAAAGCCTCTACACACAGATTTGAAATTTTGTGTGATAATGTGATAATCGTTCGAAAACCATGGGCGCCAATTCGAGCTCACACATCTGACAGAATGAGTGGTGCCGACAAAAAAGAGTTTTGCACCACCATATCGCATCCGTTTTTTTGTAAGAGGAATGATGACGTGAGTAGGATGTAAAGGCCAAATCTGAAAAAAGAAAAAAATGACAAAACACCACCATCTCAAAGATCATAAAGAACAACTCTTTGTCAAAAGAGAGTGGAGAGTACCTTTTAGTGTCAGTAACAGATGTTAATGAAAGAGGTTGCAGCATCTGGTAAATCAGAAATGCATCATTATGTTCATGTTCTCTCCATCAGCCTCAGGACCAAGGCGTCTGATTAAACAAAAGTGGAAAAACACTCGGAATAGGTCTGTTATCCAACACAAGGAGCTTCGTTCACATGGCACCGTTTCCAGCAGAGGTGTTGTGTAATACTATGTAGGAATGTAGCAAGCTATTGAATTATTTACTGAATGCAGTTAGTGCACAGTGAGTTCCTGTTCCTTTCGGGGCTCTGAGATGTTTGGTCCCAATGATGCCTGTGTGTTTCGAGAAGTGGAAGAGTGTTTACACGATGACAGTGGTCTGCGCAGAATGAGAGAGGAGAGCTAAACATTAGTGAGGGAGAATGAACTCAGTAATGCATTTTGCCTATCTCTGTAACCATGGTAACCAGGCGATGACTGGGCTGTTGCTGAGGCTTTACCCCATGTGATTTACAGCATAACACACAACTAGATTGACAAATAGACGCCGTGTTTTCAAACATATGTTGACTTATTTTTAATAAGTGTATACTGTATTATTTAACCCTTTGTAGGTTTAGTCCAACCAACCCTTACTCATGCAATTGCATTTTATTTTTTGAGCCTGCAATATATGTTCTATTAGTATGCAACTTTATATGTGTCTGAAGGCCTATGCGGTTTTTTAATGCAGGGGCTGCATGCAGTAATTATTTAGCTTTAATTTCACAGGCGCTAATGTAACTAAACACACCAGCCGGAAAAAATGCGGTCCCATTTTTCGAGAAACGCACCAAGCCGATTTTTTTGTTTTCCCGGTGTGCGTAAAATGCTGTGATTGGCTCGTCTGGTCATGTGTCTTCAGCCAGGAAAGCCAGCAATAGATGGCGCTCAAGAACAAAACGTGGAGGACTACAGAGACTCTGGAGACGCATCCCACCAAGAGTTCAACAGCAGAGAATTTCACACGGCGTGATTTTAGACAGAATGTTCTCAAACTGCGTCTCACAACCAAGCACTCGCGAGAAATATTTGAAAACAGTTGTAACTCGGGTAACAAAATAGACCAAAAATAAACCCCCTTTTGATCCAAAACCCTTGTTTATATCGCCGTCTATGCTTTTGTTTTCCATCCATCTGCAACTTCTCGGTGCCCTCTGGATGTGGCTCTCATTGCCTGCAGATAATCACAGACATTTTACACACTGCAGGTTTGTGACTCGCTGAAAGATGCAGATATCTGAGAAGCATCTCGCTAGCCTATGATTTAAAGAGAGAGTCATTTGTATGTCAATCTGTGCGAGTGTCACATGTGTTTATAAACTAAAAATTGGGGCTAAAATCGTGCACCAGAAACCAGTTTCAATAAAAAGTGGTTTGTTTTCCAGAAAACGAATAGTTTGTCTTTATTTTACACTTACAGATAAGTGATCGCTCATCCTTCTCCATAAACGCGCCTCAGACTGTGAATTGCTTCTGCGCCACCGTGTGGCATGGAGTGAATTGCAGTTCCCCGTAGCGCCATCTAGTGTTCAGGAGAGGTGCAGTAATTATTTAACGCAAAAGAAAGACACAGGGACCTAATTACACAGACGGAAAAGTTAACGCATAGGTGTTTTAAAGCCTCAAGACAAACACTCGCCAGCCAATTAATTAGGTACACATTGCTAGTACCCCCTTGCCTCCGTGGCATAGATTCAACGAGGTATTGGAAACATTCCTCAGAGAGTTTGGTCCATATCGACATAATAGCAACCCCCAGAAGCTGCAGATTGGTCAGCTGTACATCCACAACGTAAATCTCCTGTTTCGCCACAAGGTGCTTCATTGACTTGAGATCTGGTGCCTGTGGAGGCTATTTGTGCACAGTGAACTCACTGTCATGTTCAAGAAACCTGAGATGATTCATGCTATGGAGCGTTATCCTGCAGGTAGTAGCCATCAGAGGATGAGTTCACTGTGGTCAGAAAGAAATGGAGATGGTCTGCAACAATACTCTGTGGGCTGTGGCGTTGACACAGTGCTAAATTAGCACATAAAGGGCCCCCCCACACCATTACACCGCCACCACTAGCCTGAATCGTGTGAATTGTAGACTCAGTTCTTAGCTGAATGGAGTGACACACGGTGTGGTTTTCTAGGTTCAACATGCTCTTCCGTATGCTCCGATTGTAATGAGTAGTTATTTGAGTTACTGTTGCCTTTCTATCAGCTCGAACCAGTCTGGCATCAACAAGGCATTTGTGCACGCAGAACTGCCGCTCGTTGGATATTTTCTCCATTTCAGACCCTAGAGAAAACAATAGTAATGTAAACCCTAGAGAGTGCTGTGTGTGAAAATCCTAGTAGATCAGAAGTTTCTGAAATGCTCAGACCAGCCCGTCTGGCACCAACAACTATGCCACATTGACAGTCTCTTAAATCACATTTTTCCCCATTCTGAAGCTTGGTTTGTCTAAATGCATGGAGTTGCTGTCATGTGATCGGCTGACTCTATAATGCGTTGTTCTCTAAGAATGCATATAATTTTGTTGCGATTTATATTTTACATTTGACCAAAATGCAGAAAATGCTAAAAATGATTAGCCAGAGTTAAAGTAAAGACATTTTTTTAGAGCTCATTAATTTATTCGAGGGAGGAATCAAGAGTGAGGGTCATCAATACTTTTCTAAAAGTATTCCAAAATATTTAATTTACTTTTTATTTACAACTATTTATCCTCATGAGATCATGAGACAGTTATAGTTTTTTTTTATCCGTTTCATTTAAACCGTTTCAACTTTAATAGCTTACAGTGTCAGAGAAAGTTAGGAATGATGGGAAAATATTGGTCACTTTCATAGCAGTATGTGCGCGTATACAAGTTGTGCGCATGCATGTGTGGGTCCACATGACACGAGCAATTTTAGGTTTCATTACATCATCTTCAGATCTTAGAGGCCACGCCGCCTGAGCTTCAGATATGCTTATCATATTTGAACAAAGGTGTTTGTGCTGAGAGTATTTCCAATAGGGACCAAAGTACTGTGTTTATCCAGAAATTGTGAATTATAATAATATTAATGACTCATATTTTCTTTAGTTATTAATCCTTACATGTTTTGGTGCACCGTAGCACAAAAGTGCCTTAGAAATTTAAGAGGGTCCCCCCCTAATCCCCTTTGAGTGTGCCGCATCCACCTAGATGACGTGATGGCTGCCATTCTGTGACAGAACACCCCTCCCATACTGGATTAGTGGTGGGCAGTGATGTAGCCAATTAGTACAGGGGGATTATTTGGAGGCCCTGATCCTCTGAGAGCAGTGAGCAGGAACATACTGGAATTTTTTTATTGACTGTGGAGTCAGGACATCAGTTGAACATTTTATATCTTTTGTAAAACACAGTGTCCCCAGTCACCGCAGAGGGTCCTTATAAACCACAGAGTAGCACTAGCACCTGTTATGAACCTCAGAAACCTGGCTTTGCCATGTGGTTTTCCATCCACATATTAATCAGGCTCAGCTCGGCTAAGCTTTTTGGGCAACCAGTCATGGGTTTTTGACAATAATTTGCTTCTACTGAGCAAACATTTGGACATGCTTACACAAATGGAAGTGTTGTTAATCATTTATTTTCATCAATGTAGTGAATAAACAAAAAGGAATATGGCGTGACCACCATTTGCTGGTAGTTTGCTTCAAACATTTAGGTGAACAATCAAGTGATTATCTGTAGATGTAGTTTTTTTTACATCTTTCTGTCTCTTTATGTAAATCCCTGACACACTCGATGATGTTGAGATCAGGGCGACAATACCATCACTTCCAGTTATTGTTGTTCTTTACACTGAAAGTAGTTTTTGGCTGTATGTTTGAGGCTGTTCCCTGACTTTATTGCATGGTGGGTAAGGATGTGCCTGTATTTCTCAGCATTAAGAATTACAGTCCAGTGCACCTGCTGCCATTTTTAAGATATACTTGAGGCGCTTGGCTTTGTTATCACATCGGAGGCGTGGATTTTGGCTGCAGTTGATCCATTAAGACCACTTTGGTTTGTTGGCTTGTCTGAGTCCCACTGGTTTTTACCAGTTGTGAGCTGATTGTACTGTTAGACATCTTCCTTTCTCTAAGAGTAAATAGCCTGATGTGTCTTTCATCTGCTGCACACAATTTCTTGGCGGACCACTGCAGCTTTGATCCTCAACATTGCCTGTTTCTCTGTACCTCCTTAAAAGACCTTGAACAAACTCCCGAAACCTAGCCTTCTTTGTAATTTTGAGACCTTTTTGATGAAGTATAATTACTTTGTGTTGTGTTGCTGAGCTCAATCTGACCATGAAAAGAAAGGTCTTTCTTGACCTCGACATGGTAGCGGAGTTTGGGTGTTCCTCACCCACTTTAAACCTCCTACACAGCTGTTTCTGTTTCAGTTCCTAACTTGGTTTCAATCTACATGTAACATTGAGGATCAATAGCTCCTGTTTGATATAATTGGTGTATTATTCACTTGGGTATATTCCAAAATCCCTGATTTTCAAATGTACCTATAAAAATATATTTATATCTAAATGTAAATCTTTATATTACAGAGGCATACTTTGTATGATTGTATTACTGACAGAATATTTCTTTAGTTCTGTAATTAACTCAACTGGCAATGATTTCTAAATTGTGACCAATACTTATGGATTTACTAATATTCTGATCTTTCCATTATACATAATTGATACTTAGATAAGCATCATGGCATATCTAGTATTTCACAAACTAACCTTTTTTATATCTAAATGCAGTATTGGTAAATAGTACTAATAGTTGTAGATTGAGTTTCATAACCCTCTATTAAAAGAATCTCACTATATTATATTTTGGTACAGTCTGGTGCAAATGCTCTTCAAAATCTGTTTTCCATCCACATAACCTCGGCAGAATGTGTGACCCCCCAGTGATGGAGATAATATTCATCAGGAGGTGCCAACCCCGTGGTCTGTTTTCTCACTCACTCTTGGCTTCAGACTCTGCTTGTGAGACTTGAGAGGCGCCAGAAATGTGAGGGCCGTATTAATAAAGATTATAGGCGAGTCAGAGCTTCATCACGATACAAATATTAAAAGCAAACAAACCAGGAAGCAAATGAACACTTCCTCTAAATTCCTTACAGCTAGCAAAGCTATTGTAATCACTTCAGTCAGAGCCCAAAGCAAGCTCTAAGCACAGTAGTAGCTGACACGTGTGGACCGACCTTATCCAAAGGCCAAAGGTCAATTATTGAAACAAGAGGTTAGCTAATACTAAGATTAGAGCCTAAGTTGTGAGGTTAAACAACTAAAAATAGCAGAGGGTAACAACCTGGTGGACAAAAGGTGGTTTAGATTGGAATGTGTGGCTTATTGTGGTGTTAAAGTGAAGTGTAGCATTGACTCTCACATTGTTCACTCCCAAGTTTCAAACAGAGAGCGTCACAGTGTCATTGTGTCAGTCCAAATCAGAATACCTTCACCAATTTTGAACTGGAGACTTTCTGAATGTTTGTGTGCGTTTGCTGCCGTTTGCACTTTAATTGAAAAGGTAATTGAATTGAAGATGTGTAACTGTTATAAAAGCCTCATTGCAGGTACTGCATTCAGGATCAACACTTTTGAAAATACTTTTTAATTTACTTTTTTCTTTTACAACTTATTTTTAATCAGTTGAAATTGTGACATCAAAACTGAGGTAAATTCATACTTTTTAACCTGAAAAAGTTAAATGAAACCTTACCTTTTGTATAACTGAATGTTTTAATGTTTGCCGTTTTTTTGGAATTTTTATTTGATTGAGTTGAAATTTTGATCCATCATCTAAACTGTGATTTGTTTTAATGACTCACCCAGTAAAATTTGACCGCTTAATCTCAAAATATTGACCTTTTCACATTTTTGGTTTTCTGAAATGTTATTGAATATTATATTGTTTTACTTTTTCCAACAATTTATTTTTTTGAGTTTTGCCCTGCAATGAACTGGCGACCTGTTCAGGCTGATTTAATCTCAAAATATTCGCCTAGCCCGTTAAAGTTATGTTATGGTTATGGGATTCAAAAATTTAATATTGCTGTTTTTGTCATCACAAACATGCTGAAATGCTTATTTTTCAAAGACAGTTGATTCCTCCAGGGACCATTCCTGCGAGTGTCTGTTGCCAAACTGCTGTGGATGGTGGGAGTGTGGCCTGGTTTGTTGTGATGGGACTATAGCGGAGGAATATAGGTCCATTACCATCCCTGTGCAAGTTCATTATCATCGCATACTGATTTTATAGATATTGAATATTCATCATGATTTCAGACATAACTTCCTTAGCAGAGCTTACAAGAGAAAATAAAAAGATATTTTCCTTACAATGCAAAACCGTGTGTACGCCATCACGGAGATGTGTTTGAGCAACTACTTTTGCAAAAAACTAGATGTACAGAGAACTTTCAAATTTAAAATTCAATGCTGCATTAAAACTCATATTATGGGCACTTTTATTTAATTATTGTTAATTTTATGTATTATGGGGACTTTCAATCGATTACATAAGTGTTGAAAATTGTTTTACTATATGCTTGCATTAGCTTCTTTTCACAAAAAGAATAAATAAGGATCTTACTGTTTGGAAACCACACAACTTCCAAAGCAAACATTGAGCTCTGTCTTGTTTGTTTTGGAAATGGAATGAAATCTAAAGACATCCAAAAGACATTAATTTAACTGGTTCTAAAACAAGACATTTGAAAGATATCCATATGATGTTGGAGGTTAACTCCATTGCTGAACATCTGGGATAGGTATAAAAATAGCGGTGAGAACTTTGTGCATCTGTATTCATTCATTCATTCAATCATTCATTTTCCAACCCGTTTATTCCCGTTTTGGGGTCACAAGGCTCTACCAGTCTCCAATGCACATTGGGTGAGAGGTTGACAGGTTGACATCTC